>JARHVA010004761.1:340000-700000 GCA_037957365.1 Torreya grandis | reverse complement strand
AAATTAATGAATAAAAATCTAGTTGATGTAGTTAATAAAATCTTGGAGAAGAATAATAGGGACTAGCATGCTTTTTAAATGTTTGCATTATGGTTTGATAGGACCATAATTAAGTCTTATTTAGGCACTTCCTCATATCATCTAATGCATTGAAAATATCATATATTTTATGTCAATATAAAGACCCCTGACTTGAAATTTATGAAGGATTACCTATAAATTGATATAAAAATAAAGGCTCAATTTCAAAAACTAATGTAGTTGGTAGAGAAACATGATGCAACTTCGCTTCACTTTAGTAAGCATCAAGGGGTAATAAAATGTTAGTTTGACAAAATAGATAAAATAAAAGCCTTTTTAATCTTTAATTTAGTCCTTATTTGGGACAAGGCTCATGAAAACAATGGGTCAACACATGAAATTTGATGCCCTTTGGCTGGGACCCTTCCATATTTTTAAAATCTTGTGTAAGAATGTTTTCTTCATAAGGTGTCTAACTAGTGAGGAGGCTTAGTTTCCAATCAATGGATAATTTCTCAAGCACTAATTCCATGTTTTAATTGGTTTTTAATAGTCCTATAAATAATTTCATTCTTGATTCCTTGCATTCTCTTCCTCACTTATTTATTTTTCTATTTTTGTTGTGTTTTGGTTTACTTTCTTATTTTGTTTTTTTGATTTCATTGGTACGTCTATCTGAACTATTTTTTAATATGGTTCCTAAATTGATAGATTCAAGATAACAAAATAAATGGGTCTATAAGTGAATAAAATGTTTGTAATTTTGGTTAAAGAGTATTCTTTAATTATTTTATGGTTTTCGATTATGTTTTTGAGTCATTTTTTATGGCTTTAACTATGGTATATTTTGAATTCATTTTGTTTTAAATGAATTTTGGTAATGATAGTTGAAAAAAACTTTTTAAGTTAAGATTCACTATCCTTACATTTGGAGTCATAGTAGTTAATCCTAGTAAATCAATTCATTTTTTCACACTAAGCCAATGAAGATAATAGATTTGGGCACTTAGTTTCTCCCATCTTGTCCCTTCCTAAAGTTTTTCATGTTTTATCCTCTATTTTAGCTAGAAATTTTGGGTTCATTAACGTATTATTTATTCTAAAATACTAAAGATTATTTTCTAGTAGAGTCACCATTTGTTTTACTTACATAACACACCCTAATTTCATCAATAAAATCATGGAAATTCTTTTTCTTGAGAATCTAGTCTTATGATTTAATCAAGTATTTTTCCTTGGGCCTACTATAATTATTGATCTAATTGTAAAATATCTTTGAGGCTAATAGTTTATTCTTCTCTTGCAATCCCCTCAAGCAAGTAAGGAGTTATCACTTGTCACTCAGTCACTTCCTCGAGCTTGTATAGGACATAGTCACTTTACCAATATTTTAGATGTATAAGATTCTAACATATGTCATAATCCAAGCCCCTCACTTTATCACAACTTATATATTTGTTATCCAATACCAAAGACCTTATGGATATATGGGATCATGCCATATGGTAGGATCCTACTTCAATGTAGCCCCAAGTCAATCTATAAAATTTTGATCAATGAATGAATTCTCAGATGCCTAAGATGTTTTCATGTGGCAACATCCTATGTCTATACTCATTATGGGTTATGTATGTATTTCCAAGCCCTCAATGAGGACCCAAATAGGTGAAACCTTTACAAGTGTCAAGATCTAACCTCACCATGGTTTTAGAGGTAAAGAGTTAGGTGGCCACTCAATTACACAATGGATGAGTGAATGGTTACCATGTGACACAACCCTACCAATTATAATACACATTTTCATCCACATCATCATTTTGTGATCTTAAATTTGATTGTCATTTGGCTCATCAAAAATATCAAAGACAAAGATGGTTCTATGTTTGGCCAAATGTTTAAATATGCTTAAATATATAGAATTTCATTCATTTTAAATCTTTTTAAAAATAATTTAAAGGTTTCTCTTTTGGAAAGAATGACATGGATATTTTTATGTTTTTTAGCTATTTTCAAGGATTTTTTATTTACTTCTTTACATTTGGTCTACTTTCACTTTCGATCAACTCAAATTGACTTAGTATACATATTAGTTTTTTAGATTTAGTCAATTTTTATATTAGTGAATTAACTTGGATAAGTATTTCGAATAAAGGCCCCCTATTTATTTAAATAATTTGGTGTTTTTCACCTTATTTGGTAGCTTTTTCCATAGCCATTTTTTGAAATTGAACATTCATAAAGTAACTAATACTCTATCCTCTCAAAGGTCTAGTAACTATTTATTTCTTGTAGTCCCAAAGTGAAAAAGGAGATGATAGGTGTTGAGACCACGCTTATCTGATTCTCTATAACTTATTGAATAGAGAGATCACACAGAGATCTTTTGGGTGCGTAGGATGATGCTATGTGGCATAATACAGTTTTCCTAGGCCCCTGTGATGGTTAGTATAAATTGAACAGGTGGTAAACTCTTTAGGTGAATGGTATGATGCTACATGGTAACATACCATTTCCTCACACTCCCAAGTCAATTATAATGGGCATGTAGAGAGGATATCAATAAAGTGCTCATGATGAGGCCATGCATCGACATATTAAGGATTTGGGGAAATAATGACACATTGAACATCAGGTTAGGGCATGTGATCTCTAGGTGAGTGGGATATTTCCATTTTTTAACATCTCATTGTACCCTAGTCTAGGGAAAAGTTAATATCATAGTAACCTTGGTTAACATGTGAGTATGTGAGAGACCACCATGTAGAATTGACTGTGATATTAAAAAACATAATAGATTTCATAGGAAAGAAAAAATTAACCACATGGGGTGAATTTATTATTGAATATATGTGGACCTCCATGAAAAGGATCAATCCCTAAAATTCTTGATCATCTCAATTCATCAAACTATCATAACCTGAAAACTATGTGTCTAATCTCACTGATAAAATGAATTGTAGAGGGGGAACTTAATGTTAATTTGATCATGAAATATGAAATTTGACACTATTTGGGTGGTGGAATTAAAATTATACTTTCCATACATTTTGGGGTTAGGCAACTAAAGCCATGAGACAAAAGGAATGCCTTAAGTAGGCATTGGTACCTATACACATAGAATGACTAAAGGACTATCTTAGGGATATTTTAATGACATTTATCTACCTAGAGTTAAATTCCATATCAATTACCATAGTCCTAATCCTAAATTTATTAGGTTTGGATAAGATCTTTAATAATTTGAATTTCAAATGGCTCAATCTCTCTAATTATTGAAACAACCAATTAGTGGGTAGATTAAAGTCTTGATGGGCTTATTTTTACTATAAAATACTAGTTTTTTTATTTAATAAGGGTTGGATAATTGATCAAATAATAGGATATAATAGTTATGTAGGAAATTATTAAGCTTTTCCTCTTTTATTTATGTAAATTTTTGCTTTCTATGTAGTTTTATTCATGGCATGAGCTGATATTATTTGAGATTTAGTTTTGTATTAACTTTGAGTGTAATATGGATCCTATCTATACTTCATGAATCACTCTTTTTTAAAATAAAATCTATGTCCTTAAATATTCTTGGTCTACATGTATATGGTGGCAAAGTTTCCCTCCTTAGTGTATCTAATGATTTTCCTCATACTCTTGCACCATAATGTCTTTTGGTTTTGCTTCACTAGTCAAGCAAAGATTGGTTTTGTTAAAATATTCATCTAATTAACATAATTAGAACTATATATATAATTCTTATATTTATTTTCTCCATACCCGCTCTTTATTTTGATCTTTTATGACCATTATTAGATTATTTTTAGAAATAACTTGATTTGCAATCAGTTTTTAAGGTTTTATCTAGATTGTATGACCTTTATTTTAATTTTAATAATTGATACATTTATGAATTTATTTGAATAATTATGAGTGATATTAAATAGTGGGTTTCATGTATAATATGAATGAGCTAACCATTTTAGTCTTAGTTTCCTTATTAGGAGTGTTAATCAGCAAAGGCCCCTTGATTAAGAACAAACTACAATGGCCAACTAAATGAGATTAATACATTGAGACCCAATAACCAAGACATTGGGGAGGTTTCTAATAACCTCATTATAAGATTGGTTTGCCATGTATTCACCCCACCTACATGTTGGACTATGCTAAAATTCACATCAACACCTTCAAAATGGATTAGTTACCTTTTAAATTTATAATTGGCCATTTTTTTTATAAATTAACTTTAATGAATTTATTTATGACTTTACTTTCAGTTAAATAGCTTAATGATAATAACTAAAATAGTCATTTACAAGTTTATTTATGTTAAAATTTTATAATATTAGGCTTTAAAAGTAAAAGTCACTTTATAAGTGACTTTTAAAAGACTCAAGAAAAGATTTTAATATGACCAAAAAAATTAAGTCATCTCATGGGTGGGTTCTCACTTAATCCACTTAACACTTATTTGTTAATTATACACTATTTTCATGCGACCAATTAATTACAAAATCAATTCTAAGTGAAAGAATTTGTTGTATATTACCTCTTTAATTTTGAAAATTTTTGATCTTTCATTAATTATTTGATTAATATAAAAATCAATGTGTCCCTTTTTAAGTCTTATTTTCCATGACCAATCAATACATTTTAAAAAAAAAGATTTTCAAAAACATTACATCATCTTTCCTTTCAAAACACTAATCACAACAAATCATCTCAAAATTTCAAAGTAATTTATAGTAATCAATAGTCAAAAATAAAAAATCAAACCTTGATCATAAATAATATCTAATTTTTCAAAAGTTAGAAAAAATTAGAAAATAAAACTTGTTACAAGTTAAAAATATCATATACATCATAAAATACCAAACAATATGGCAATATCAGAATATGAACTATTGCCATCATCACATGTCATCAATACCATGAATCTAAAAATTGAAATAATTGATCTAAACTATAATCTAAAAATACATAAAATATGTGAGTATGTTTTAAATAGATATTTTAAGAACAAGCAAATAGCTTCCTTTATTATTCATCAAATGAATATTTTATAATCCATATAAACTATTGGCATCATTATTCAAGTCACACCACTTGACTGATCATCCACCTCAAGTTTTATTTTCTCCAACACCTCTAACCATAGGTAGGGTTGAAGGGATAATAATGCCTTTATGACTAGTGGATGACAAATTATAAGATACAACTACATCATCAGGGGTTATAAGTTTAATTATTATAGTAATATCTTATAATGAAATCATGTTTTATTCACCAAACTAATATTTAAAAAGTTTCCAAAACAAACATTACAACCAAGAAATGACACCATTTGTTGATTTTAATACACTAATAAAACTACACTCCAATATTTTACCTTATAAATTATCAAAAAATTTAAAACATTTATCATGTAAGGATGATAATTTAGTCAAAACCAATTTACTCATGAATGATTCTGGGACCAAAAATCACTCGTAACTACACTGGTAGAAACTTCTCTTTTATATAAACCCTAATTTATCAAATGAAAGATATGGAGAGAACTTAAATAATAACCAATACACTTATTCAAACCACAAAACCAAGACTTGAAACAATATTTTTTAGTGTGTTTTTCTTATAATGGTAATCTAAATACATTCACATAGCCTTAATATTTGATATTATGGTTGAATTTCAATCTTCAAAACCCATGTACTTGGAATGAAATAAAATAATCACAAAATCAAGAAATATTTAAGGCCCATAAATCAAGTTAAAAAAACCCTATGGTATTGAATACATAGCTCAAATACCCTTTCAAATAAAACCTATGTTTTTTTATTATGAATTTAGATTATTGAATGTCTCAAATTTGAGACTTAAGCTTATTTCCATACAAAATATTCACTTCACACAACTATAGAAATATAGTCTCCTTTATATTTAAATTATCACCTTGTAAAAATATATTTAAAGATTATGATATCAAAACCAAAACTCATCAGCAAAGAATAACATATTCATAAAATTGTAGTTTATTTTATTTACATGCAACTCAACCCTTTGAGAAAATAATAAGTTTGAATTGAAAATTTAACATTGCAATCAGTTTTGGAGCAAAAACATTTATTCATTTCTTTCAATGGAAGACTAGAAATATATCTTACACCACTATATATTTTCACTTCTCATTTAATTCAATAAAAATTTGAAAAAAAAACTTCTCATACCTAATAATTTTATTGGTATTCACTTGAAATAATGTTGGATCTGGTGTCAAATCCCACAACTTTACAATACTCATGGAATGGAAATAGAATTGTTTCACTATGTAGAATATTTTATAGTAATGCAAAATAATAATGATTTTTGGATTAAAACCAAAATTAAGTGATAAAAAATAAAAAAATCACATTAAGTATGCCATAAGGTTATTTTATGGAGGTTTCACCTCATTGAATGCAAGCACATTTGTGATTTTATTTGTAAATGGTAGTGAGTTCTAAAATTTTAATATATTATTAAAACCTTATCTTGAAAAAGTCTAAAAAATACTACCAACTTTCCTTATTACCTACAACATTACCTACCTTAAAGCATTAAACCATTGAAATTATGTTTACCAACTTCATAATATAACCTTAAGTCATAGTTTCCAACCTGTTACTTATCTTTCCCAACTCTAACTTCCTATTATGACCATTTAAAAAACCTTTAATTTATCAACACTCACCAATGTTATCAAGGATCGCTAAAATATAATTTTTATATTTCTAATTCATCCTTAATGGTAGCAAGGTGGAATCAAATAATGTTAGATTATTGAGACACATAACTATATATATATATATATATATATATATATATGTATGTATGTATGTATGTATGCATGTATGTATGTATGTATGTATGTATGTATGTATGTATGTATGTATGTATGTATGTATCACTCTAAGAATTTAAACTATGGCCTTTTCAAAAAAATCACAACTTAAGTTTTTCTTTCATATCTTGTGTGAAGATGAGCCTTTAGGTGGATAATATCATAACTAAAATATTATAAGGAAAATGGAATGTAGTAATCACAAACAAACGATGATCAAACACACCAAGACAAAACTTCTTCCTAACAACTACTTCCTTTTGCTATGAAAACTAAACTATTAGATTTTCATAATAATATTTTTCAATACAAACTTTTTTGTATCACACTATAATATATCCTTATAATATATGAAATCACTAGTACCATCATTAAGCTTTTAAAAAAAATCCAAGACTGATTATGTGTTTGGTTTATCCATAGTTTTACACTATGACACTATCAAAAAAATAAATGCTTTTATACATAATTTATTTTTTACTCTGAATTCAAAATGATACTCTAGTGAGTAAACAACTTTTTATAGTTTCTATTTTCAAAAAAACACATGGGATAAGAAATCAAAATATTCAAATGATAAAAACCAAAATAAAACTCAAACTGACACCCACCACATGTCATGAAAATATTATGTAAAACTTAAAGTAGTGTGATTAGAGAAAAATTGTAAAAAATAAAAAAAACTAATAGGTGTACAAAATTTCATGATAATATAAGGATTTTCATTCATCCTATACATGCCATGAAAATTTTTATACGGGACTTAAATCTTGGGCAATGGAAACTCACAAAACTTTTTTTGAATATCTCTAAATCTAGCCATATAATGGGTAGAAAACTCATGTCAAAGTAAATACACCTCCCTATTTTGGGGGATATATGTTGGTGTCACCTTTTGAAGTGTGATATTTAGTTAGAGAGTAATTTTCACTACTTCAAGATTAAGTGCATCCAAATATAATAAAATAGATTGGTAAATAGTTGATGAATGTGTACTTATCCCATGGAAATAACAAGAGTGCCTAGGATTAGATGAACATGGTGGTCTATTATCCATTGTCGGAGTTTGGACTTGTGACCTCTATTTATCTAACTATCTCTAATAAAATATACACTCTTAATTTCAATGTCTATAGCTCTTGTAAAATGAATAATAACACACTGCTCTCTCTATCAATGTAATCTTTAGCATTGGGTCTATAAGCATAGATGGCATATTTAAAAGAAGAAAACTCTTAGGATTGGAAAAATGGTTTAGTCTAGTGTTAATAACAATCATCAGCCATACTCTAAAGATGCTCTAAAATAATATGTGTGTCTGGCATAGCTAAACTAGGAACTAGACTCATGTCAAATTTATCAAAAAACTAAAGAAAAATCATCATTATAAGATATCCCATAAAAATAAAGAGACGTGTATCCTTATTTTTCATTAGTAGGAAAATATATATGGTTAGGTCTAACATGCCAAATAATATTAACTAGATTAATGTTATATGTGAGTCACATTTTCTCATAAGATTATTGAAGGGAATATCAATAACATAATACTTATACATATTTTTATTAAGTGTAAATAAATTATTATCATCCAACATATAACCATCATCATAGTCAAGAGAGGTGAGATCCACATTGATGTAGTTAACCAATGTGACTACAAGGTTGATCATAAATGCGATTCTTAGGAATAACAATAGAAGCAGATATCTTGTTAGTTTGCCTTTTTTGAGAATAAGGTCATAAAGTAGGTGGTAGATGAGATATGATGTTTTTTATTTATTTTTAATTTATTCTTAGTGGGTTCATAATTTTTAGAATATTAGAGTTTGGGTTGGATGTTTCCTAAAAGCTTGAGGTGACTACTATAATCTCTAGATAAATTTATGGCATAATTAAAACATTGATACTTGAAGAATGAGATAGTAGGTAAAGGTTAAATTGTAGGTATTTTATAAATGCCACATTCTTAGAATTTCTCAAAATGATAAGGGTTAGTGTGACCTTGCACCTTATATATAACACACCTATAATTAAATTCCATGCATTGACATGAAAAATAATTTGTGGACTCATGAAATGAGTATAAGGATATGAAATTAAAATTTTATACAAAAATGGAAAGTTTAAGTTCACAACCTTCAACCTAACCATAACAGGTGGTATCATAATAGGAATAAAAATACATCCTAAGGGAAGTATTTGACTTAAGTCATATCCTTGACACATGATATGAGTATACTTAAGATTAAAATTAGAATATCTATGGGATTTAATGAAGTCTAAAGAGGTAATGCAAGTATCAAAAACTTCATCAACTAGGTATTTATTAACTTGCACATTATATTATTGGATGTTAATAAATAAAGGAGGGTAATCTACATGAAGAAGGATATCATCATGGATCATAAATTAAATGAAACTTTTTATAGATAGGTTTGTATTGATTATGTGATGGACATGGATAGATATCCCTTTACATTTATTTTTGATATTTTCCTCAAACACTGCAAGGTAGCATCTTACCCTAAGCTAGTATTTGATGGATGTTCATGTCAAATATAAGTTGCATAGGGAGATTTTGGAGTCTTAGGGAAGTCATCATAATATTAATAAAATGAATTTAAGAGGGGGTAAAAAATTATCTTCTATGGGATTCCACTCATGAAAGTTAGTATGAGTTGGATAGAATCCTAATTAAGAAATAAAATTCTAAAAAAAAATCAAATCTATCTAAATGGGAAATTAAACCTAATTTATCCTAATTTTGATTTAATGTTGATAGACTCAACATTGTTAGTATATTATAATTAGGCTAATATAATTGTATCAAGTTGGCCAATTAAATTGGAGACACATAATATTACATCATGCCTACTGATATAGTAATAATACAAGCATAGTGTATTGGCTATAACAATACAATAGGTGGAATAATAGAGTTTATGGGGTCTACAAATATAATTGGAAAATTAATAGAATACATCATGTTTTATAATGTATTTTTTGATACAAGAAACTATATCAATTTTTTTGATACATTTTTAGACAAAAAAGACTATATTGATTTGGTCAATACAGTTGAATTTGTTGGATGTATAGAGGTCAAGATTTTATGAGATGTAAAAATCGAGAACCAATCTGGTGGATAGGCCTAAACAATTTTGTAATATGGAAGAAATCTATGTGATCTAATAGGTTAATAATCAATTAACTGTACGATGTGTTTCATTTTTTTCATGTTAACCACTTTTTTCTTGATGTTAGAATAGTTGGGATTAACTATGGTTTCTACAACATTAACAAATGGTTTTTGATTGAAGGATTTTGAGGTTTATTTTTTGTTATTTAATTTATTACAAGATTTATTATTATTTTATTAATTTTGAGAGTGAGTAGGAGCAGCATTTTTTGTAAATTTCAAGGAGATCACTATCTTGATTTAGTGCATCATGATTTACTTTACCTTCATGACTTTTAAAAAATGCATCGTAGACTTGGTGATGTTCTCTTATCATGGAATCATTATCAAAGTTATGACTGAGGATAAATTTATATACAAGTTTATTAAACTAATTATAATTTTCATGAAAATGACCCTAATTATCATGATACCAATAAAACATGTTGGGATCATACCATTAGGTGGTAGGTTGGTAGTTATCAAAGTCTTTAGGTGATGGTTTAGGAAGGCATTTCCTAAGCTCTTCAAGATAAATAGGGTGAAAAGAATCATGATTTTTGTTATGTGATAGAATAAGAGGAGGTTAGAAGGGAATTCTTGTTATGGGTTGGGAGACTATCACTTCATTGGAGATTTTTGGCATGATTGCATGAATATTCTTCTTGGAATCATAAGTATTAGAAACATCATCATTAATAGTGTGCTTATTTTTAAGTCTAAAAAGCATTTAATTTCTTTGTTGAGATTGGGTAGACTTGAATTATCTTAATATATGATCTTATCATTTAGATTTTTCAAAGGCCTAATCTTAGGGATTTAGACTAAATATCCTAATGACGTATTGTAGTCTAGTGTTTAAACAAATTGTAAAGAGGCAGAAGAGGTTATTGTTTTTCCCTATTCTTCAAAGGTTTATTAGCGAAGGATTTCAAATATTGGATATAATATTGGGAGGTCTCATATTCCATTTTTTTACAATCGATATATATGTGTGTGTGTGTGTGTGTGTGTATACATACATACATACATACATACATACATATATATATATATATATATATATATATCTGTGTGTGTGTGTATATACATACATATATATATATATACACACACACAAATACATATATATATATACACATATATATATGTATATATATATGTATATGTATATGTATATGTATATGTATATATATATATATATATATACATATATATATATACATACATATATATATATACATACATATATATACATACATACATACATACATATATATATATATATATATATACATATATATATATATATATAATCATTATATTGTAACTCTTGAACTACTGCATCAACTAAGTCTTCTAATCTAGTGATATAGTTATACTTTAGTTGGCTTTAAAATTATAAATCATCACTAGTTAGGGTTTTAACTAATAGCTTGGTAGTAGAAAACATGTTGAGTTTAAGTCAATCCTTGTAAATGTTTCAAAAGGCCTTGTATGCAAGTCAAGAGAAGTTGATCCATCATAAGAGATATTAGGATTAATTCAACCAATGTTAATGTTGGCAAATTGAGGCACAAAGGGTTCATTTTGGAGATATTTGATGAATTCGTTATGAAATGAAGGTTACAAAATGAGGTTTACAAAATGATTTGTAAGGGGAATTAGGGGGATTTTGAATTGGTATTTCCTAATGAAACTATTGAGGTTTGGATTGCATTTAAATTAGTTTATTTTTTAATTACATAATTTAGGTGTTGGAATCTTGTATGTTAACCATTTGGTTTATGACCTATGCTATTACTTGTGTTTGATGAGGTAAATTTTTGTTTTAATTTAACATTTGAGTGGCATGTTGAGAAGCACTAGATGCATAATTTATGTTGGTGTTGATATGATCAATTTCTGTAGGACCATTAAATATAATACCTGCCATGTCAGTTTATACACTATACATTATTTATATATAAGGGATATGGATGTTGAGAATTGTTTTAACACAAGTCTTATCAAAGAAATATGCATAGGTGGTGGAGAAATTTTTATAAAATGTTACATCATGATGTGATAAAAAACTATGGATCTTTTCCCATAAGCTTAGGATGCTCTTTGATAAATATTTGAATTTTGATTATATACTCTAAGTCACATGCCTCTTCGCTCTCATATTCATGGGTTTTGAGTACTCTAGCTTTCCTAGGATTTTTAAGATTATTGTATGGTTCATAACGTTTGGATCTAGTGGAATCCTTTTTATAATTTTTAAAATATTAATATTGATAAATAATAGAGTTCAAATGGGTTAATTATTGATAATCCTTATGGGTATTAGTTAACTCCATAGCATTAAGATTTTTGGCATAGAACCTTCAAAATATTGGTTAGTTTTCTTAGCAAATGGATCAAAAATGTGTTACATATTGGAAATAATTAAAGGTCCCTATAAATATTTTAGAAAAAAAGGAGTGTTTATAAAATTATAAAAATAGAGGGATAGACACTTGTCAAATCAGAATCTCTAAAACACTAGATATGGAAATGTGAATACAATCTAACTAGAGATGATTAGGATTCACATCAGGTCCACTAGAATGTATGTGGCTAAGATGATTAATATAAAAATCATATTTCTCTCTATATACTAGGATATAAACAAGAGATCAAACTAGAGCTTACAAACATACAAGGATAGTGATCTATGACAAAAAACTATAGATTTAGTAGATGGTAAACCTCACTAAATATCAATGGAATAGGTTTCCAAAGACTATTCCTAAGATATGGGATAAAAATAGGCTTCAAGTTGAAATTAATGATGTAAATAAATGGTTGTTATAAAGCGGGTATCAAGGATATAAAAAGGAGATTGTATGCAAGAAAATGACAAATAAGGGTAACCTAGATCCAAGACATAAAAAAAAAAAAACTAAATAAAATATAAATGCCATAATGGTTTATTGTAATGTATTATAAGAAAATGTGACCTATCCTAAGTTATAAAATATGATTATAATTGTAATCCTAATAACCCAATAATACACCAGCTTATTCAACATAGAAGAAACCTAGGAAATCAAAACAACATATATACTACTATAAAAATAAATATAACATATTTATTTATAAGAAAATAAAAGGAAAGTGAATAGGAATAGATATACTTACCTTAGATTGACTTATCAGTACATCAATATCCACCTTGGCTCTAGTGGTATTTTGTAAGAGATGTTGTAGGTGATGACCTTAAATGGCAAGCAAGAAAACATGGATGACCTTAGTTGGGGACTATAAATACTATGGAGTACCTCACTAGTTCAACTCCTCCTATTTATATTTAATGACCATGAGTCAGACTCGGCCTTCATAAGAATGATATTATATCTTATAGTTCTTCATTTACTACTTAAAGATATAAATTTGAGTTCAAGTAGAGCATGTGAGTGTTGCGTGTAGTGGGAATGATATTTTTTATCCCTATATATAGGGAGCCAAACTTGAAGGTCAACTATAACTCTAATCTAATTGTATCAATTTGGATCAATATAGTATAATGGTATTAGCCAACATAGTATTGTATTTTTAGTCATGATACATTATAATAAACACCTAAAACTTAGAACTATATTGGAATTGTTGATATAAGATATCGATAAATAGGTAGGGACCAATTATATTGATATTTTCAATATAATATGAAATAAATGGAAGTTATAAAATTGAATAGAAGGAAATGGGGAAGGAAAATTGAAAAGATACTCATAGGAGGCTAGAATAATAGTGATGTATGTATGACTAAATAGTATGTGAAATCACTCATGAAGTAACATGAATCAACCCCACCCTTTCCTAGTGTACACCTTAGTATGTACACTTAAGTATATTTATGTTCCAATGATTCTTCCAAGAGATATCATCATTAAAATAGAAAAATGAAAAATAATGTGTATATAAACATTTATAATAAAATGCAATCCCTATTATAACCAATATTCTCCTAGATCTATAGATAGTGTCCAAATGTGCTATGAAAGTATGTAACTCCTCATAACCATTCACCTGTATCTGTAGATGTTCCATGTGTATGTACTCACATTATATCTTATGTGTTGATATATGTTTTGATTCTCCTTTTTTTTAAACCCTAGTTTTTTTTACCACAAGATGACCCTAGAAAAAGGGGTTCATATTTTGGGTAGACATCCCCAGCCACTCCCTACTATCTAAATGAATGTTTTCTATGTTTTAATACTGTTAATAGGGATCAAAACACACATATTTCTCCCATCTGTGTGAATGTGTAACATTGTGACCAATTTAGAATGCAATGTAATGTTTGGATTGTGACACTTGGCATTATGCAACTTTAATTTTCATTTGTATTCAAATTTGGATCTAGGTTACCAATTTGAGGGATTTTTAATTTTATATGCCTTTGTGATAATGTCTCAAAATAATGTTAAATGATTTCTCAAGTTTGTTAAGACATTATAGGAAGTATCTTGGTCAGTATAACCTTAGGATTAATTTAAATTTATAGTTGATTTTTATTTATTTACCACTATGACTAACCAATGAAATGTGTCTAGGCCAACCTAATGGTGACTTCCCAATTTGAAAAAAAGGCATTGGATGTTCCTAGCACTATGAGTAGAGGTATATAGCTACATTAATCATAATTATAGAGCTATTAATAGTACTAGCATAGTTGTGAGAACTAGTGATCTGATATATGGAAAAGGTATATGTAAGATTTTATAATTTTATTATATAGACTAGTTTGATCCTAAATAAGATTATCTAGTGAATAGGGTTGGCCAATATAACATGTGGGCAGAAAAATAGAAGGAAGTGTTCACAAAATTAAAATGTTTATTTAATTTCTAAGTATGTCATTGTGTGCTAAAGTTTATGTATATAAAGTGTATAATACAAATTTAGGTGTATTTAGATGACCTATTTCAATCTAGTTAAAAAAAATTAAATTAAAAGGATAAAAGAAGAAATTTGTTAATTGTGATAACTAAACTTATTATAGATAGGTATGCCCAAATGTCCCATTTTCTCCATTTTACACCTAAAATAAAACATGTATATATCAATTTATTTTCAAGATAAAAAATTTGAATCATTAAACCACATGAAATTGAAAATCCAACGATTGAATACACTTGAGGGTATGTAAACCATGCTACCAGTTGTTCAACCTATTTGGAGAATTCCATGGGGTGATCATGCCCTAAGGAGATGAAAATGTTGAAACCTTGAGTTGAAGAGTGTTAATTCCTCAACCCCCATTTGAGGAGTGTTATAAGTTGAGTAATTAAAAAACATCAACTACACTACTCTGACTATCAAATAATTATTTTGTTGATTCTCAAAATAAAGTTCATATGTAAAACTAGAACCTGAAATGGGTTCATATCTAAGAATGGAACCTTGACATAAGTTCATATGTAAAATGATCAACCATTGTAAATATAATATAGACCCAAAGTTATTACATAATACTAATCCACAATAAATAAATTATATAATTATTTATATAAACAAAGTCTGTACCCCAATATGATTCATCTATAACTCAAAGTGACATAAAATGCAATAATTTTTTTCTCATTATGTCATAGAATGCCAAAAATATTACTCATAATCCTATAGAATGTTCCACTTATGTCTAATATATTCATTTAAATCCCATAATATGTCTCATAATTTGAATTATATGTCTATTACTATGCCCTTAAATTACTGTGTGTCCAGACATATATGTGGTTGATTTGTGGATTACATATCTCTTATATTATCTTTTCACATCTTTTTATGTTCTTATTAATGTCATCTTATGGAATAACCATTCCTAAGTAGAGTATATATAGGAGGTATTGGTTAGTGTTTGGCCATCATATTATTAATTATGTTCTTATAACATTTTCGAGGAGGTCACCCCCTCAAAGTGGCTCACATATATTTATCAAGAATTATGAGCTTATATTAATTATTACTATGGATATACATATTTTTCTCTTATTTTGTGATATAATATTCTATTATGCTAATAAATAAGTAATTTTATTACAAGTGGCATTAAATATTCAATTTGGTAAAGTTTCTACAACATTATTTTTTTAGATCTAGTGTTATGGGTCTATTAGAAGTAAAAGGATTGAAAAAACATAACTTCAGATCAGGTAAGAATTTAATTTTTTTATATCACTATAGTATTTTTCAAAGTGATATTATTTTTTAAAAAGTAAAAAAATATGGAAATAAATTTCACCCTTTTATAAATTAGCATTCATTAGATTCATCTCAATAAGACCATCACAATGATATAATATTTTAGTACATTTTCGGGCCAAAACATTTCACCCTTGTGCACATTAGTAGTCATTGGATTCATCTCAACAAGATGACCATAATGGTATGATTTGTAGATACACTTTTTTTGGAAACTAAAACCCTCCATCTTCAATTTTGTGCATGGCTTGTCCTATCACACATTAATGTAATAAATGGAAAAAAACTCCAAAAGCATTTCACAAGGACGACATGGATTTTGGCACTTCTAATCGATTTGATTCTAAGGTGATTCAAAAACTTCAATCATATTTAAAAATAATGGTGCATAAATATTATCTCAATGTGGTTAAAGGGGACATCATTGGTGTAACAGGGGACCAAATTAAAGTATCAATTGATACTTATAACTAGGAAGTTATCTAAAATTATATCTCAACTTTTAGAAAATAATCCTCCACCACTCCAATTCAGTTCTCCACATTTAAATAATCACACCTTCAATCCTGGTCTAAAGTATTTGTTGCCAAAAATGGACTTTCATAATTTTGATGGTAAGGATCCACTCACTTGGATCATTCAAATTAAAAAAATGATCTACATCAGACTCCATGTGTGTAAAAGTTGTTCATGGCCTCTTTGTATCTATAACTTGATAAGTTAATTTTTTATATATGGTTGTATGCTAAAAATTAAAAGAAAACCCTTTAGATTTATTAGTTTGTATATTCTAAGGAGTTGTAGATCCACTATCATAATAATGTATTAGAAAATTACTTCACTTAGTTGTCCACACTACATCAAACAAGGACTGTGATGGATTATATTCATCAATTCCAAAATCTCTCCTTATGTGTGTATGAAATTACTAAGGCAAATTTGATTAACCTATTCTTGGGTAGCCTCAAATATATCATCCAAGTATAGGGTTGTATGTTTAGTCCTAGTTTAGTATCTAAATCCATACCAATGATACACATGGTAGAGGGAAAATATATGGTTAAATGAATATCTTTTACTAATTCTTGTGAGCATAATTTTTTATCCCCATCATTTCCTCAACCTGTAAGATTGACCCCTCAACAAATAAAAGAGAAGTATGAAAAATGGTTATGTTTTGGTTATGATAAAAAGTCGATAAAAGTACATAGACGTGATGAAAAGTAAGTTATATTACATATAATGTGTCAATTAGAATGTAGAAGATGATGAGCCCTCATGTTCAAATTTAGAATACCCTGAGGATAAATCTAAATATTCTCAACCTACTATTTCTTGTCATTCAAAATCTAGTATTATCACTCTGCAAACTCTTAAGGTGATAAGTTTCCTCAAGAAACAAAGGTGACTATGTTGATTGAATCTAGGAGTATATAATACTATATCATTTACCGAGATCAAAATTAATTGGCTACTCATTTGAACTATATCATTTACCTAGATCAAGAATTTTAGGTATTAATTGTATATGGTGGTATAGTCAATTGTTATAGAAAATTTTATGGTATTAATATTTTTATAGGAGACAACATTTTAGATTGTCATATGTTTTTTATTGCCATAGGTGGGGATGACATCAATTTTGGAGTGCAATGGCTCACCACGTTGGCATAATTGAGATGAATTTATAAGAAATTTATGCGTGATTTCATTCAAAAGGTAGAGATTTGAACTACATGGTTTATGGGTTAAATATCCATAATTAGTTATTTATCACTAGATCATGAATATTATTAGAAATAACATTGTATTATTTTTTGCATGATTATTTTCCATAGAAGTTAAACCAATAAAAGAGTCTACACATCTTGATTTATAAATAGTGTTGAATGACCATTCTATTGTTTTTTTTACCATGACAAAAAGACTTAAACCAATCAAAGTACATTATCATGCCATTCGAATACTTATAAGTAGTAAACTACCCAACATTAAACCCAATAGGTATCCTTGTGCCCAAAAGAGTGAAATTGTAAATATGATATAGGAGATGGTGGAGGCAGTAATTATTAGACATTGTAAAAGTGAATATTCCACCCTAGTGGTCATGGAGTGTAATAAGGATGATACTTAGATAATATGCCCAAACTATAGAGAAATCAACAAATACACCATCAAAGATAAGTTTCTTATTCCAATAATTAATTATTTTCTAAATGAATTGCATGATGTTTATTTTACCAAATTAGATCTTTGCTCTAGGCATCATCAGATTTAAATCCATGAAGAGGACATACCTAAAAAACATTTTGAACTCATTAATGCCATTATGATTTTATGGTCATCCCTTTTAGTCTTACAAATGAACCATATACATTTTAGAGTTTGATGAAAACTATTTTTAGTCCACTTTTGATCAAGTTTGTCTTGGTGTTTTTTTATGACATCCTCATTTACAATAATTTTGGGAAGACCATTTTAAGCATGTGAAACATGTACTTTTGGTTATTGAATAACAATAAATTTTTGACAAACCTTCCAAATTTTATTTTTGCATTAGATAAGTGGAGTAATTTGTTCATATTATTTCACATGAAGGTGTGACAGTTGATCCTAAAAATATACAAGCGATGATGGAGTGGAAAGTGCCCAAGACCCTCAAGAATCTTCAAAGATTTATGGGGATAATAGTTTACTATCATAAGTTTTTCAAAATTATGGTAGCATAACATCCCCACTCACATATTTATTGAATAAATATTCCTTGTAGTGGACTAAAACAACTACCAAGGTCTTTGAACAATTGCAAATAACTATGTGCATGACTCCAATTTTGGTTATCCCTAATTTTTCTAAAACTTTAATTGTTGATTATGTTACATTAGGATAAGGCATGGGGGATGTACTCATTAAATATAACATACCACTTGAATTTAAGAGTCATAAAATGAAGGGAGGAAATAAGCTCTAGCCAATTAATGAGAAAGAGATGATAGTTATTATGCATGCATTCAAGAAATGTAGATCTTATATAATGGGTTGACACTTTTAGGTAAATATTGATCGGGAAATCCTCAAACATTTTTTTATAATAATGATTTTCATTATAATAATAATATAAATGTGTGATTAAAATGTTAGGATATGATTTTGAAATAGTATATAATAAAGGAAAATAGAATGTGCTATATGATTTTGAGACATTATGTTTTATCTCTATCCACAAGAGGTGTTTTTGGTAGTGATAGTGATCAATATCAAAGTGCACTTACCAGATTTTTCCATATTAATGTTCAAATCAAAAAAATTAAAATGGTTAATCTTTTTATTCTTACTCTCAATAAAAATTGATAATTAAGGAGTTAATCAAAAAATTATGGTTAAAGACTTATAATCATTAGAATCCATATGCTTTGAGTTTGGTAAATCAAGGAGTAGAGTTAAAGGTGAAAAATTAATGCAAAGTCACATTTTTATTTAAAAATATTTCATTGATGAGATCATAGTGGATGTTTTGCATATCTTTACATGTGTGGTGTAGTGTTTAGTATCCTTTTCATGTATATTTGGGATGCTATTTTCATGAGAAGAGACAATTAATATTATTTGGTGAAGAATGGAAAGAGATACACAATTAAATCCTATGAAGGAAACATGAATTTCTCCTTAGTAATTATCTATCAATATAAATGGTTTATTAGTGCTAGTGGGAATTATTCATCACTTTTTAAGAGATATAACATATAAAGAAGTGGCTACACATAAGACTCATTTTATCATGTTTACTAATAAAGATCATAATAAATGGGAGATTTATTCTAGTAGTTTAATAAATTGTTCTAAGATCCCATAGATATGCCACATGTGAGGCCTATGGAATATGTGATTCAATTGCTACCATATTTTTCATTTCTAAATTTGAGTCTCTATTAGTAGTCCTTAGTGGATTTCAATGAGGTAAAAAAATAGTTATAGTCTTTGATTAATCAAGGTATAATCCATCTTAGTGCTTCTCCATATAGTTCTCCAATTGTTTTAATACCTAATAATTATTGCTCACAGAGACTGTGTGTGGATTATAGAGTAATCAACAATGTATCCATCAATAATATACACCTTATTCTATGAATTACTAATTTTTTAGATCAACTCCAATAGGATAAGTAGTTTAATAAGTTGTATTTGAGACTAGAGTATCATTGAATGGGATTAAATAAGAGGAAATATGGAAAATAATGTTCAATACAAGGCATAGGTTATATGAATGGTTGGTACTAACTTTTAGTTTTTGAAATTCCCCCACTACTTTTATGAAGTTAAGGAATGAGGTATTGAGGGAATTTATAAATTATTTTCTTATTATATATTAATCTGATATTCTATTTCTTAGAAAACATTATGATGAACATATGATTCATTTGAAAAATGTTTTACAAGTTTTTAGGAACAAGTTATTTTTGAACGAAAACAAATGTGTTTTCAAAAAAAATACTTATCTATTTAAGAAATGTGGTTGGATATGGGAAGTTGATAATTGATCCATCGAAGGTAGAGGCCATAATGAATTAGACTATACTTTAATGTGACTAAAATGAGAAAAAATTTAGGAGTATTTTAGTATATGATAAGTTCATCAAGGCTTTATCTCCCATAGTAGCACATTAGCATGTAATTACAGAAAGGGTTAAGTATTTTAGTCAGGATAAGAAATAACAAGATGCATTTGTTGAGTTTGAACATAATATTAACACATTCCTATTTTATATTTACTAACTTGTAGTAGCATTCTCGAGTAGAAACAAATGTTACTAAGTTGTGGGGGTTGTAATTTTACAAGGAGGTAATCCCATATGTTATCATTTGGATTCATTTCATGGTGAAACTATTACTTATTATATGCTCTTAATGAAATTATTATCTAATGGGTAAGGAAAACATTATTCATATGGATCATTAGCCTCTTTAATATTTTCAAGTGAGCAATAAGACTCATTTCTTGAAATAATTTTTTCGGTTATCAAAAATAAGAAAGGTGTGACTGACAAGTTAACAAACATGTTGCTTACTCTTCCTTTAATTTCAACTATGGGCACCATAAATATTGTTGAAAATTTTATGTATGATTCTTATGTAGAAGGATATGACCATAAATTATATTTTTTAGAATCAATTCTGCAAGAAAAGAGGCCCCAAGGTGTGCTTTTTAGCCCCAAGGAGGCTTATTATCTTCAAATTAAGTTGCTCTTCAAGATGGGTAAATTTTGTGTGACTCAAGTAGAATGAGTTCAACTAATGAGAGAACCACATAATTTGATAATTTTAAGACATTTCAGAGTTGAAAAGATAATGGAATTGTTACATAGGTATGTTTATTGGAAAAATTTGTAAGTTGATATTGTTAAGTGTATAAGAGGGTGTGTATTATGTATTATAAGAAAGACTAGTAATAGTAATTGGGGTTTGCATATGCCATTATTAGTTCCTTCTAGGCCATGGAAAATAGTTTCCATGGATTTTATAGGTAGGTTTCCCATGTCAAATAAGGTACATGACCATTTTTTTATGGTTTTAGATTGATTTAGTAAGATGTATATTTTTATTCCTTTTTACACTACTTTTATTGGTAGCGATGCAACTGAGTTATTTTTCCTAATGTGTGATTTCAATTTGGGTTGCTTGAATCTATCATTACTTATATGGATTTAAGGTTTATTATTAAAAAATGATCTATATTATGGAATAAAATGGATATAAAACTAAAGTGGTCTTCAATGTTTCATCTACAAATTGATGGGAATATCAAATAGTGAATAAAAATTTGATGTATGTCTTGAGAGCGTCTAACATGAAGCGCACTAAGACTTGAGAGGAAAATTGGTTTACATTCAATATTAATATAATAGGGCCTTATATTCATATAATAATAATTATCCTTTTGAAAGTTATTTTGGATACCTACCTCAATGTGAATTTGATGTTGTTTTTAGATATCCATACAGTGGAAATGGGGAGTGTATCCTGATATCGATAACTTTAAAGGTTAATTTAAAATACCTTTTAAATTAAAATATAATTAAAAATAAGTTTTAAATCACATTATATGTACAAATTGTACCAATATTACCATAATATTGAACATAGCTTCCTTGTTGGAGACAAGGTATGGTTTTAGTTGAGTAGAGAAAGGATCTAAGGCAAAACTAAGAATCTTAGGCTTCTTATATGTGGTTAATTTATTATTTCAAATAAAGTGGATAAGAATATTTTTATATTATAATTACCTCCTCATATGAAAATATACTCAGTTTTCAATGTTGAGAACTTATGTCTCTTTGAGCTTTTGATGCTAGATAATGAATAAGGAGGTTTATAAATACCTTCAATTGAAGATATTTATCTTCATGGTTAGATGTTATTGGAGAAGTATGTCATGATACGTAAGATGGATATTACAATAAGAATATTAGTGAAAGAGTGGTGGAAAGTTAGGTTAAAGGGTCAACTACCCAAAAAATCCAAGTGGTATTTCAAAGAGGAAGTGGGGAAGAAATTTCCTCATATAAAATATTCTTAACTAGGGAACCATGATCTGATTGTCAAATCTATTATGTGTAACTTAAACAAAGTCCACTATTCTCATATATGTAAATATATTACATAGAAATTATTTGAAATTTCCTAAATACTTGTTTTCACCTTAGTCATAGTCAAGAGGGATGATTACAAGTAATAAATGGAAATGAAATGACATAATTAGATCTCAGATGATTTAAACATCCTAAAAAATAATAATTCATCATGTATATACCTAAAAAGTTAAGAGTTTTGTTGAGATTATGAAAACCACTTTTTTATACAAGTAATAATTGTGTAACTTCCTTAGAAGTTTTGTAACTACTTTGTAAATTGCATAGCTAGTGATGCTTGAATATGTATCACAGGGGACCAAAGTGTTCACTAACACTTATCATTTTATAATTATAATAATTCAATTAATGAGTTGTAGGTTGTGATAATCTTATTATCTATTGATGGAATATAGGTAAATCAAGTGGATTGTTTCATAATATTTGTAATGTTTGGTGTTTGGGAGCCACCATAGCCAAAAGTTGGTATATGAAAAATATGAAGTATTATATGCTAAGAAATATGAATTATGATCAATAACTAATATAATAAATAATCTAAGATGGACATTTATAATGGAAATTAAGCTGCAATGGTCTAGTTAAAAAGGGATCAAAAGGAAGGGTAGGGCAGAGAAGAAATGTTGTTGATCTTCATTCCAAACATCATGATAAACTTTAGATATCATCTAGGCATTCAATTAACCAATGTATGACATGAAGTAGCATACACTTAAATCATATCACACATCAAGAAAACACCTAAGGAATGTGGGAAATAATATAAATAAGAACCAAGTTAAATTTAAATATTTACCCCTATAAGAAAACATCATTAGCCCAAATTCAAGAAGAGTTAAAAAACAAAATAAAACTAAGAACTTCCAATTCACCTAACATTGGCATAGGTTAATAGCTATGCATTCAAATGTACCCACCAAGAATTCATAATAACCATTTAAATATAGAATTTAGAAGAAACAAGTGAGAGAGAAGCTATGATAATAAAAGACAAAAGAAAATTTGGATAAACTTTGTAGAATTCCTTGCTGATATTAATTTCTCAAACTTTATAAAGTAATTTTAGCTCTTAGAACTCCCTCCTTTTTTTACAACTAACAATACTAATTTTATAAGATGAATGGAAGCATGTCAATTAGTCATATCTAATTACATAAGTAAAAGTGTTAGGAAATATATCCTTTCCATAAATGTTCTAGAATATAGTAGACTTTCCCCCATAGATTTATCTATAGGCAATGTGTTTTATAAGATACACATGCATTTAGAAAAGAATATTCTATTTTAAAAATATATAATGTTAAGCTACAAAATAATATTCCTAAATTTATTCATATATATTTAAGATCCCTCATTTTTAGTTTTATTTCTTTAAAAATATCTTCATTCCATAATGATGCTCCTTAATTATCTCAAGGTTGACAATTAGTTTCATGAAGAACTCTTTCATTTGACCTATTAAGCTCTTATTGTCTTTATCTACCTTGTCTAATGCTTCAAAAATCATTGAATATTTACTTTGTAGTTATAATCATATCCATGATCCCATCACTATCAACATCAATCATGTATATGATTTTGTGCCTTACCCCTTTCATAAATTGGGAAGTTCTTTGCTTGAAATCATCATATGTAATTAGACCAGCTAGATCGAGTGTAGTAGGGTCTCTGACTAAGCTATCCAATACATGTACTATCCTATCTTCAATTTGTTTGATGTCATTGGAGATGGATCCCATTTATTAGGAATATTTTCTTGCATCTTGCCTTAAAACACTTTTTTGAGCTGTTATTACTGTAAATTATACTAAATTGCTCATTATTTGACTATAGTTCAAATTTTCAGTTGAATTCTTTTGCATAGTTGATAATTCAATCTTCCTTGGCTCAATTATAATGATAATAGGGTATAATTAGGGTTCTCATGCTTGGTAGGGTTTTTCTAAAGGTTTATACATGGCACCAATGGTGGTAGTTATTTTAAACCTATGTGAGCTTCATTACTTAGATCCCAATTAGACTGTGTTTTTATGCCCTTGGTTTATCAGGTCTACAAAATCTCTTGAACTAGTTGATCTAGATTATGTGGCTTTGCCATGGCATCCATATGGATTTTTCATAACATTTTGCTTGTTCATATTTAAAAAATGACTGTTACCTTTTAAAACTCTTGCTTGATTTGACACTATTGGATCATCCTAGCTCGAGCCAATGTGGTCCATCGATCTATATCTAAGAACTTTATTTCTATTGGCTAATCTCCATATTACCCATGGTTATGACACTTTTCAATTCTTTATTTTCCTCAAGATTCATTTAAATTTCAATGTTGTTCTCGCACCATTGATCTTGATTACATGGATCAATCATGATTCATTAATCTAGATCAATTAAATTATACATCCCACTCTATGGACCATTGATTTGAGTGTGTATGTTCATCTATGCACTATCAAACTTTAAAATATGCTTGAGCTTTATTTTTTGGCCTGTAGTTATGTCACTTATCATTTTCACATTTGTCTTTGACTTTTCAATGTTCACTACGCACCATCTAATCATCTTTGTCTAAGCAAGCATAGACCATTGGATCTTGATCCATAAGGTTGAATGCCATTGGCTACTCACTACATTCCGTATGGTTATGACACTTATCACTTCCAAATTTGCATTAACCTTTCAATGTTTTCTATGCACTGTTGATCTTGATCATCTAGATCAAATGCATTCTATTAGATCATCCTGCTTAATTGTACCTCCTAATCCATGGACCATTGATCTAAATATGTATGTTTATTTGTGGATTTTGATCTTGAAAAGATGCTTGAGCTTTAATTTAGTGGCCTATAGCTATCCCACATGTCATCTTCATCTTTCTCTTAAATTTTTAATATTCATCTCGCATTATTAGATCATCCTTGTCTAGGCAAATGTGCTCCATTATATCTTGATCTTTGAGGTCAAATGCCATTGGCTACTGATTATTCATTGGTTAAGATTATGATATTTTTCACCTTGTCACTTATTAAAGCTTTGACTCGATAGACATCATTGGATCATTAGATCATTGGATCATTGGATTATTGGATCATTGGATCATTGGATCATTAGAGCTCTATTAAATATTTGACTTGATAGACATCATTGGATCAATCTAGCCCAAGTAAACATGTGTCATTGATCTATAGAAGATGTTCTAACTTTAGATTAGGGATGTAAATTTGTATTTAATATCTCACCATTACATATTGATAATCTAAGTAAGTGTGGATCATTGATCCTACAAATAAAAATGACATTTAAGTCAATGCTCAGGAAAAAATAAAAGACTTAGCATAATGTTTTCAACTATAATTTTATATTTTGTTAATAAACACAGGAAAGACTTTATAAAAAATTAAGCTAAGTTTTGAGACATAATAAAATGGACCCCATGAATAATAAAAATACATGGCATAAAGTCTTAGGACAAGGATTTTTAGGCTAAGTCTATAAACATAACAAAAGGTCTTAGTGGCTAGTTAGACCATATAGAAATAAAAGGGACCAGAGGGGCTTAGGAAAATAAAGAGACCAATCATAAAAAAATTTAGACTAAGGTTTAGTTGTGTTAATAAACATGACTAAACCTTAGGATAAAAATAGAACTAAGTCAATGGTATAGTAAATCATTCATAGGTAAATTGTTCCTACCAAATTTTAAATTTGATTCAAGTAGACTTAAGTTAGGGTTTTAAGATGATTAATCATGAATACAACTTTATTTTCAATATACCAAAGGTTAGTAAAAGATCAAATTTTTATTAAATCATAAAACCCATCCATTTCTCATTTCGAATGGACTCCATTAGAATTTCAACCTAAAACATAAAGATCAAATGTTATCAAATTTAGGCAAGATTAAATTAGAATTATGAGCAAATATTCTAACCAAATTAGGTGTGGATGATATTAAAATAAATATGATGTGAAAACATGCTAATGATACTTTGTTTAGATGAATTATTAACTTTAAGGTACAAAATTTACACAATTTAACACAAGGGTCTCCATTTCTTAAGAATAGGGGTATGTTGACCTCAATAAATGGCAAATTCTAGGGGAAACATAGAAATATGTTAGAATTCAAAGACATTTGTTTAGATTAATTATTAATATACTTATTCTATTTGATTAAGCACCATTATTAAGATTATTTCATGGTTAAATTAAATATTACACATGTAGAATTAGGATCAAACATCAAGACATAGCCACTTACTGATTACCATAAGATTTAGAGAAAAACTTTCAGGTTCATGACTTTAGCCATTAACATTGATTTTCAACATGTTTCAATATTCATTAAGAACCATGTTTTATCTTAGGGGAGGCTTTGACATTTCTATACTACCATCTAGTCATCCATATATGTAATTGATATGCCTTTGGCTCCACTCAAGGCTTTGATCCATTACCATCCAGGCATCCATAGCCTCGATGGAAATTACTAGAATCACCTCTGCCTATAAAGCTCTTGAATTCTGTAATAATGTTCTTGTTATTTATATTTTTTAAGCCATTTTGACTTTCTAGCAGAGGTTGGGAACTAGGACCAGGTTTTGGGATTTGTTCATGTGTTTAATCTTTAAACAATAATCCTTGGATATAAACTTGTCCGTAGGAAATTAATGTTTTTTTAAGTGTAACCATGATTATATCATAATAATCTAATATTTCACCTTGTATAGGCAATCCTTTTTAAATCTAAGCTTAGATCAGAACAATTAACCTATTTATTATTCTTTACTATTTTATTTGAACTATAAAATTAAGCTCATACTTCAATAATCCATGATAAACCAATGCTAAGAAAACATACATACATTCCTAAATTGTGAGGTTTCTTTTGACTAATCATATAGATCTTGAGCTAAAAACTATCCAAAAAGACTTACTAAAATAAAACACACCAAACACAAAGAAAATAAGAAAACAAATATATGCAAACATATGTAAAAATAAGTGATAAGAAGGAAATAATACAAAGAAACTAACCTAGACTACCTATAATAACTCTAACTAGTGTTATAATCATTCCATGAAGACTCTAGGTGGGACATTTGAGAAATAGTGCTTGATTTATTTCCCGTTGATGGATAGTCTAAACTCTACTCCTTGTAAGTATTTTAGATTAAAGGTGTTATCTCTAAGTATCTCAATAATATGATAAGGACTTATCCATAAAGTTATGAACTTCCCATGTTCACCCTTAGGCTTAGATTCCTTGTCCCAAAGAAGAAACAAGTCTCCTTGTTTGAACACCTTTATTTTTGAATGCCTATCAAACCACCTTTTCACTATGGTTTGGTGCCTACTAAATTTTGAAAAATCCTCCTTTCTTGCATCTTCCATCTATATGATGTCCATCAATCTTGAATTTACAAATTCTTGGTCCTCTTCCATGTATTCTTGTATGAACCTATATGTTGGGAGCTTGAGGGTGATGGGGAAGATGGGTTCTTGACCATAAACTATAAATAATGGTGATGCTTTGAGAGCTTGTTTGGTTATAGTTCTATCTACCTAAATGGTAATCTTAAGCAACTTATGCCATTATCTAGGTTTATTAGCTACAGACTTCTTTATAGACTTCATCAAGTTGTTATTTTTTTATTTAGATACTCCATTACCTTGAGGATAATGGTTTCATGAGAACTTTTAGATGATGTTGTTATCATATGCTCATTCTATAATCTCTATGGATATAAAATCTTATCCATTATCACAAACTAGAGAGACTAGTGTTCTAAATCTGGTGCATATATTTTCTTCTAAGAATTTGATCACTTCTTTAGTTATGCACTATTTAGTTGCCACTACTTTAGTCCATCTAGTGTAGTAGTCGGTAGTAGTTAGAATGTACTTATGACAATCAAAGGAATTGGGGTAAATGACCCCCACAAAATCTAACCCCCATTGGGTAAAGAGTTTATTAATCACTACTACCTTTAGTCGCATAGCTTCCTTAGGCTCTTTTGTGTTGAATACTTGACATGAGTGGACATTTCTCAAATATTTTTTATCATCCTTGAAGATTGTAGGCTATTAATATCCATCCCTTAATATTTTGTCTGTTGTTGTCCTTCTAGATAGATGTCCACTTCCTATTTTTCATAGAAGGTGCTCATGATCTCATTTGCTTCATCCTTGGAGACACATCTCAAGTAAATTCCTTCAAAGCTCTTCCTATACAACACTCCATCCTTGATTAAAAAATGAGCTACTTTGAGCCTTAAAGCTCTCTTCTACTCCCTACTTAAACATGTAGGACAATAATAATTTATTAGTAAGTGAATAATGGGATCATACCAATCATTAGGTTTGAAACTTTGTTGCTCTACTTGTATAACACTTAGCATGAATTTAGTATTGGAAATCAATTAAATTAAACCCTGATACCTTACCAATTTGGTAGTCTTCATCTCAATGTCATATTCTTGAATCACAAACATCCACTTACCTCTCCTTTCTCCTAGTTCATTTTGACTTAGCATGAGCTTAGTGGTAGGGTCTGGTAGGATGGCATGCACCTTATTTCTAAGGATATAATTCCTAAACTTTTTCACCACCTTAACCAAAACACATGCTTGTTTGTCAATCAAAGAGTAGTTCAACTCAATATTTTTGAAATTAATACTCATGAATGCAAATGGAAGATCACATCCATATATATTTTGACTTAAAACTATAGCTATTATATGATCTGAGGTAAAGAATTAAAGATAAAAATATTTAGTAAAGTATGGACTTATCAAGAATGGGGCCTGCCCAATTACTTCTTTGATGTTTTTGAAATCCTTTTTTGTCTCTTCATTCCAAGTGATCTTAGCCTCTTTTATTAACATGTCATTCAGAGGCCTCACTATTTCTATAAATCTAAAAATAAACTTTCTTAAAAAGTTTATTTTACCAAAGAATGACTTCAATTCTTTTCAACTATAAGGTGGTTCTATATTAGATATTGCATCTACTCTATTAGAGTCTATAGAGATTCCTTAGTGATAACATATTCTAATAGTTTTCCCTTAGTGACACCAAAAATCCTTTTCTTTGGGTTGAGATAAATCCCATAATTTTTGCATCTTTTAAATACCTATTATAGGTGCATACTATGATCTTCCCTATTTTTATAAAAGATATTCAGATCATCCATGTATACACTAATCCATTTACCTACAAGACCTTTAAAATCATAATACATAGCCCTTTGAAAATTAGCTCCTACATTCATTAATCCAAAAGGCATTCTATTGTAGGCAAATGTGCCCCAATTGGTAGTAAAAATAGCCTTCATCCCATCTTCATGATTCACTAGCACCTAGTTATACCTTGAAAATATATCAAGAAAAAACATCATGGAAAATCTATAAATATTTTGTATTACTTGGCCAAGAGAAGGTAGGGGTAATTATATATATCAAATGCCTTATTTAGATTTATAAAATCAATGCACAGTCTAATTTCATCATTTTCCTTCATGAGTAACACTAAATTAGCTAACCAAGTGGAGTGCCTAATGGGAAACACAATCTATGCATCTAAAATCTTCTTTACTTCTTTGTATATTAGTGGATCTAAAACTGGGTTGATAGGCCTCTACTTTTATCTAAATTTTTTGTATTTTTATTTTAAAGGTATGGTATGTATTAAGACCTTTGAATCAAATATATATAGGTCATCATAGGACCATGCTATGATATCTTTATGTTTGGTTAGCATTTTTTGGCTCTTTCAGACTCAATGCTTGTATAGGTTGTACCAATATTAATTAGTTGAGGTTTCCCTTGAAATCCAAGATTAATTGTATTATAATCCTTCCCATTTACTTTGGTAATCCTAGCAACCTTAGCTAGTTTATCAGAATCAAAGAGTCTCTCTAAGGATATCATGCCTTTGGGGATCTTATTGTCATTTAATTCAATGACCTTGTCATTGAGTTTGATTTTAATTTTATCATCATCAAGGAGACTAGATTAATCAATAATGTGACTATCAAACATTCTTTAAATAGTCATGAAGTCTATGATCTATTGAGCATCACTAAATACCTGTAAGTGAGTAACATTATCTAAAACTGAGGGATATGGGATTAATTAAATGGCAAAGCTTTGTAACTTGGAACTTTGATTGGTCATAAGGTTGGATATAGATAAATCAAGTACATCAATAGACTTATTTTCTTCCCTAAGGATTGACACAATATTAAAAGCATAAAAACATTCAATTAAGTCCCATACTCTAAATTTATACTTCTTCAGATAGGACAACTTACATTGATATTTACTCTTGACCTAGTTAGCTACTAGTTTAGAGTTACCAAAAACTAATAGTTCCCTGGCCTCATGTTTGATTGCAAATTATAATCCAAGAATAAGTGATTCATACTCAACCAAATTATTGGTTCATGACAACTAAATTTTGTAAGAGGCATTGTATTATTTCTCAATGGGATTGATTAATACCACTCTTACTCTAGAACCTGATTTGCGTCTATCACCATCAAAATAAAGTTTCCATTATCTAGAAAAAACATGAGAAGTTTTAGAGTTACATACCTTTGTGGTGTCAAGAGTGTAAACACCAAGATCTGATTTAATCATGTTGACCCTCTCATTGATTGGATTGTCCTTAGTGATTGTATGCTTCATTCTAGGCTCTCTTTCTATCTTGATTTGGTTAGGAACTCCCTTCTAAGGCAACCATATATGTGAATAATATATTGATATGTAAAAGTTAAATTTCCTAGTCTAGTATCTTCTCAATAGCATCCCATAAGCATTAGGGATGTCCACCACTTGGATATCAATGAACTATTAGATCCTTCGCTTTGAGGCAATTTGCATATTTAATAACTCACGAATTACTTTGACCCTTAACTTATCTAATTAAGTTATAACTCTATCAAATGGGAGTCAAGCCTAATTACTCATAAACACCCTTAGGAATAATATTTATAGATGCACCAAAGTCTAAAAAACAATTATGGAGGTTATTACCAAAGATCTTGAATGTAATTAGGAAAGGAGGAACATCTACCTTACTTTTGTGTATTTCAACACTAGCATGTGTAGACTTCTGAGACTTACTAGGTTTCTTAGAAAAAGATTCTATCAACAACTCCCTTTGTATAATAATCTATGTCAACTCATGCAGGGTAATGTTAAATTTGATATTTTTCATGTCCTCTACTATGTTATATGTAGTCCTATTAGAAGAATTAGATGTATCAGCACTGGGTTTAGATGTACTTCCCTTAGGAGGCTCTAGATTGTTATCTAATGTATTAATAAGATGAGCCTCAAAGTTATTTGGTGGATTTGAAGTGTTTAATGGTTTCTTCTACTCCTAGTTTCTCAGAGGATAAATCTTCTTCATAAAATATTGAAAAGCATGATTTTTTTTAGGAATATCCTCTGGCTTATTGTCCTCTTGGAAAGGGAACTCAAATGTCTCCACCATGAGAGTTGAATTAGATGATCTAGATAACTTGAAGATATTAATGTAATTTCATCACAATCCTTATTAGGGACAACTTTAAAAGTATCTAATTCTTCTTGGAAGTCTTCAAAATCATTAAAAATTTCAACATAGTCTATTTCCCCATTCTTAGAAGTGAAAAAAAATCTACACTAGCTAGGTAAAGTAATATCAAAAGAAATTTATATTAGGCACATTCTATCTAGTAAATGGTTCATTGTTCTTGTTTTTATGGTAACTTCATTTTGAAATCTGTTAGTGGGCCTATTGAACCTTTGAAAAGAGAAATTCCTACCAAATATCTCTCTAGTATTGCTTACTTATTTTTGTAACTAAAGGAATTTAGTGCTAAGATTTTGAACCATCTTGAGGATCAAGTCACTCATTCTTTGAAGCCTCAAAATTATTAACTTGTGTATTAACATTAGCTATAGACATTAAAGCTTCCTAGTCTTGTGGGTTCAATCCACTAGTAGCATTGTTCAGGAATCCCAAGTTTTAAGTAGGATGTGCATGCCTCAAAGGTAGTTGGTTCAAGATTAGAAGTTGGTCTAGGGTAGGAATATTTTGGTTTACACTGGGAATGACATTCAAAATAGGTGAATATGGATTGACATTAGGAATGGAGTATTCTAATTGTCCTAGGGGATGTATCTAGTCATTAATGATCATAGTTTTAGCATAATCTAAAGACAATGTGTTCATAGGCCAAATATCTCTCTTTATAAACACAAAAGTCATAGGATCTAAGGAATCCTTATATATTTCCAAGGTTAATGCCTCATCAAGTCTGTAAGGAGCTATGGTCCTATTGAAATTTTTATAGAACCTAGAATTGAAGGCTATTATGGGCTCATTTGCATCTATTTTCTCTATTGTGAATTGCTAGTATAGGAACAAGGACTAATGATCTTACCAAATTGGTCAATGAAAACTTTGATAAAATTAACCCAACTAGTAATGTAGTTTTAAAAAAGGTTTAGAAACTATTCATATGTAGCATATTTAAAAGAAAAATGAAATAGTATACATGTTACATCTTCATGAGTCACATTTAACAATATTAAGGTAGTTTTGAAACTCTTAATGTGTTATTCATTAGTTATAATACCACTAGGACTAAATGTTGGAAAATAATTTTTAGGATTATAAGGAAGGTCATATACCACACCTGACACATTGATTGAAGAACCACCTACCCAAGCCATACCTTGATAGGGATTGAACATAGGAGTAGCCTAAATTAGTGAAGTTGGCAAAGAATTTGAATGTCTACACTTATCATTATCCCACATAGTTCTCCTATGAACTTCTAATGAAATTAGAGGTTCTTTATTCTCTAAATGTGACCTTATCTTGATTCTTTGTAATTTTATCTTGTGTTCTTTGAATCCTATCTAAAATATGATGCATTAGTCTTATCTTTATAAAAAAAAATTGTCAGACTTACACATTAAGAAAATTTTGCAAAGATCTATATAAATGAGGACAAAGCACAATAATATTTAACTAAGTTAGCTCAAAGATGTATCCAAACACATAAATATGATTGATATTTATATGTTTAAGCTCTAATAAACTCAAATTATTAAAGGATCTATCAATATTTGATCAAAAAAACTATTACTAACTTCAAACCTGTTGAATTGACAAAGTTTAAGCCATATTTACCATAATTAAGCATACACCTTCAAAGAGCATTAATATTTCTCTAAATGAAGCACAAAGATGGGTCTAAGACCAAAAGATCAATTAGCAAAGAATGACATAATTGTACAAAAAATACACTAATATTTGATCAAAATATGCCAAAAATAGAAAAAATTCTAAAAATTCACTAAGATCTAACTAAAGGCCCTCCTTCTATCACCAATGAAGCCCCTCCTATTGATGCCTGAATATGTATCATAGGTGCCTAGAGTGCTAAAAAACACATCTCATTTTAGAATTATAGGAATTTAGTGCATGAGTTTTAGGTTGTGATAATCATGTTATTTGTTGATGGAATAGAGGCAAAGCAAGTGGACTATTTCATAATATTTATAATGTTTGGTGGTTGGGATCCACCATGGCCAAAATTTAGTTTCTGCAAAATATAAAGTATTATGTACTAAGAACTATGAATTATGATCAATAAATAATCTAAGATGGATATTTCCAATGACAATTAAGTTACAGTGATCTAGTTAAAAATAGAGCAAAAGGAAGGGTAGGGTAGAGAATAAATGTTATTGATCTTCATTTCAAACATCATGACAAAGTTTAAATATCAGATAGGCATGAAATTAACCAATGTATGACATGAAGTAGTACACACTCAAATCCTATCACACATCAAGAAAACATCTAGAGAATGTTGGAAATAATGCAAATAAGAACCAAGTTCACTTTAAATATTTATCCTTACAAATAAACAACATTAGCCCAAATTCAAGAAGAGTTATAAAATAAAATGAACCTAAGAAATTCAAATTAACCTAGCATTGGCACAAGCTAATAGCTCTATATTCAAATGTACACACCAATAATTCATAAAAACCATTCAAATAGTAAATTATAACAAATAGGTGAGAGATAAGCCATAATAATAAAAAACAAAAGCAAATTTGGACAAACTTTGCAAAATTCTTTTCTTATATTAATTGCTCAAGGTTTACAAAGTAATTTGGGCTCTAAGAAATCCCTCCTCTTTTTATAATTGATAATGATCCTTCTATAGTATGCAAGGAATTATGTCTATCAATAAATATCCAATTATAGAAGTACAAGAATTAGGACATCTATCCTTTCCACAAATGTTCTAGAATACACTAAACTTTCCCCCATGGACTGATCTATAGGCAATGTGTTTTATAAGCTGTACATGCCTTTAAAAAACAATATTCCATTTTAAAATTTATAATTTTAAGATAAAAAATAATATTCCTAAATTCATATACTATAATTTTGTTTCTCTAGAAAAATCTTCATTCTGTAATGGTGTTCCTCATTTAGCTCAAGGTTGACAATTGGTTTCATGAAGAGCTCTTTCATTTGACCTATTAGGCTCTTGTGATATTTATCTACCTTGTCTAATGCTTATAACTTCACTAAATTTTTATTTTGTAATTATAATCATATCCATGATCCTATCACTATTATTAGCAATATTGTCTATGCTTTGGTACCTTACTCCTTTCATAAACTACGAATCTCTTTTCTTGAACTCATCATCTATAATTACACCAGCTGGTTCGAGTATAGTAGGGTCTTTAACTAAGCTATCCAATACATGCATTGTCTTATATTCAAGTTGTTTGAGGTAATTAGAGAGGGCTCCCATTTATTAGGAATATTTACTCACATCTTGCTTTGAAACACTTTTTTGAGTTCTTATTGCTAGAATTCTACTAAATTGCTCATTAGTGGACTGTAATTCAACTTTTGTGTTAAATTATCTTACATATATGATAATTAAATCTTATTTGGTTCAATTATAATGATTATAGGGTCTAATTAGGGTTCTCATGCTTGATAGGGTTTTTTTAAGGTTTGTACAGTACTCTAATGGTCTCACCTATTTTGAACTTGCATGATCTTTGTTACTTAGATCCCAATTAGACTATGTGTTTATGCCCTTGGTTTCTTGGGTCTCTAAAATCTCTTGAACTAACTAGTCTAGATTATGTGGGTCTGCCATGGAATCCATGTGGATTTTTCATGGAATTTTACTTATTCATATTTTAAAATGACCATTAACTTTTAAAATTCCCACTTGATTTCACATTATTGGATCATCCTGGCATGAGTTGATGTGGTCCATCAATATTGATCTAAGAACTTGAATGCCACTTGATACTCACCACATTGCCCATGGTTAAGACACTTGTCACTACTTTATTTGGTTCAAGATTTTTTGAAAAGTCAATGTTAATCTCACATCATTGATATTGATTACATGAATTAATCATGCTTCATCAAACTTGACATGTTGAATTGTACCTCCCACTCTGTGGACCATTGATTTAAATGTGTATACTCATCTATGTACCATCAATATTTAAAATATGATTGAGTTATAATTTTTAGCTCATAGATATTCCACTTGTCATCTTCATATTCTTATTTTAATTTTAAACATTTAGTGTATACCGTCTAATCATGTTCATCGGAGCAAGCATAAACCATTAGATATTAATCCATAAGGTTGGATGCCATTGGCTAATTTTTACATTTCCTATGATTATGACACTTTTTACTTTGACATTTTCCTCGACCTTTCAAAAAAATTTACGTACCATTGATCTCAATTGTCTCTATCAAATGCACTCCATTGGATCATCTTGCTTAATTGTACCTCCTACTCTATGGACCATTGATCTTAAAAAGATGCTCAAGCTTTAATTTAGTAAGCCAAATATACACCAAATGTTGTTTCCATGTTCATTTTGACTTTTCAATGTTCATCTCATACCATTAGATGATCATTATCTAGGCAAACGTATTTCATTGAATCTTTTTTTTTAAGGTCAAATTCCATTAGTTGTTGAGTGTTTTTTGGCTAAGATTGTGACACTTATCACCTTCTCACTTGTCTTAAGGCTCCAATTTAGATTTGAATCAATACGCACAATTGGATCAATCTAGCTTGAGAAAATGCATGTCATTGATCTCTAAAAGATGATCAAACTTTAGCTTAGGTATGTATTTGTGTATTCAATCTCAGACAATTATATCTATATTGTCTAATTAAGCACAAATCAATTGATCTTGAAAATAAAAATGACATTTAAGTCATTACTTAAGAAAAAATAAAGGACTTATCATAATGTGTTTGACTATAGTTTTATTTTTGTTAATAAACATGGGTAAGACTTTTTTTTTAAAAAAAAAGCTAAGTTTTGAGACATAATAATAGGACCCCATGAATAATAACAAGATATGGGATAAAGTCTTAGTACAAGGCTTTTTAAGCTAAGTCTATAGACATAACAAAAGCTCTTGGTGGTTAATTAGACCATATTGAAATAAAAGGGACCAAGGGGGCTTGGGAAAATAAAGAGAAAAAGCATAAAATAATTTATACTAAGGTTTGGTCATGTTAATAAACATGACTAAACCTTAGGATAAAAATAGAACTAAGTCCATGGCATAGTAAACTATTCCCAGGTAAATTGTTCCTATCTAATTTTGAATTTGATTCAAAAGGACCTAAGCTAGGGTTTTTAGAATTAGGATTTAAAGCTTATCAATCATGAATACAAATTGATTTTCAACAAACCAAAGGTTAGTAAAAGATAAAATCATTTTTAAATCATAAAACCCAGCCATTGTTCATTCCAAATGAACTCCATTAAACCTACAACCTAAAACATAAAGATCAAATATTAGCAATTTTAGGCAAGATTAAATAAGAGTTATGAGCAAATATGCCAACCAAATTAGGTGTGGATGATCTTAAAATAAATATTATGGGTAAACATGTTAATGATACTCTGATCAGATTAATTTTCAACTTTAGGATACAAAATTTGCACAATTTAACACAAGGTTCCCATTTTTTTAAGAATGGGGGTATGTTGACCTCAAAAATAGCTATCCTGATAATTTCACCATGGAATGGTATTTATTTCCTACATAAATTAGTGGTTGTGACTACAAACAAATGATGTGTGAAATAATGGTTACAAATGTTTACTTTACCAAACACCTATTCATTTTAGCTTCTTGGAAGGTTTATTATGGTTTTTCATATATTTTTGCATATATTTAAGTCATAGAAAATTAGATTTGAGTTTTTTTTGTTAAAAATAAAGCACGTGATTCTCCATGTACTCTTTGAAGGTTCCCCTAGTAGTCTATTGAAATTTTTATGTGTTGGAGTGAGATTTGGTAATAAGGAAGTGTGCCTTGCAAGTGAGTAATATTAATTTCATATTCTACACAATTTGTATTGTAAATATTGTCCATAAATAACATTCATGGTAGAACCCTATAAATGAAAGGAGATAGTGGTAAGAGGAATATTCACCTCACTCTTATGTAGTTTTATCACCTTGAGTTTCTCTAGGGTAACTCATGTTTCTCTTTTGATATGTTGTATTTAGTTATTTACTTGAATATGTGTATGTTTATTTTCATTATATTTAAATATTATTTTAATTCATTTATTGCACCATAAATGTATTTTTGGGTAGAAAAAATATAATAATTAACAATAAGTATATTAGATAATATTTGTATTGACAAATTTTATTCTAATCTCCATATGAATATGGATCAATGCCTTAGTGTTCACTATGAAACATACTCAAAATATCTCTATAAAACTATTGTAAGACATGATGGATTAGGTAACATTTTATAGTCTAGAACATATTATTAATGTAAAGGATGTTGTAGGATATATTTTCAAGAAAATTCAATCACTTTCCTCTAATTTACCTTTTTAGGTTGAACATATGCATGTCATATAATAGGTTATTGTGGAGGTGGCTAAGTAAATATCTTAGGTTAAATAGGGTACTCATATGAAATGACTAGAAACATAACCACTTTTTTTATATAGTTATACCTAAAACATCAATACATTGAAGATGGAATTACAGTATCCTATATATCCATGGAAAACCTAAAATCAAGTCAAAAGTAATAGTGTTGAGAAAAAGCAATAATAACATTCTTATTATTATAGTCCCTACCATAAGTGGTAACACAATACCCCTTAGAGTTTTTTTTTTCATTTTTCATTTTTCATTGAAACCTTTTAATATATTTTTCACACTAATCAAGTATGTATGTGTTTACCTAAGACTATTAAGCAATGTCATAGTGCATATGTTTTCACTTGAACCATTATCGACTATAACATTGTGTATAAAATGTGAGTCAATGAAATCAAATGTGAACGAAGGTGTATTGGTAGAATCATAAAAAATAAATCATGTTCATTGAATGTAATTATAGGTAATTATATAGGTGTGATTACAAGTGCACCAATAATACCATCTATACAATGAGCCTCCTTAGATTTATAATTATAATAATTCAAAAGGGGATGTGCATTATAATTAACATGTACTTTAGGATTAGTCTTGGTTTATTTTAACATATATTTGAAAATGGACCTAATAATATCTGTTGTTCAATATAAAATCATAATCCAAAAACACTCATGATATTGGGTATTTTCAAAAAGTATAGTGGGAACAATGATGGAATTTCATCCTCTATTTTAGGATTGATGTGAGATCAACCCAGGGTATAGTTGTAGGCATTTGGCTTCACAATGGATCCTACATGTAATAATATCTAAGAGATGTAGTAACACTATTGGATATTCAATTTTGATTATCCTCAGTTATTTGCTTAATTTTGATACTAATTACCATGTATTTAATTTTACCATTTTTGAAATTAAAGGGGAGGCAGTTCAAGTTCCAAAATAAACACAAATGAGAGGGAGAGGGAAGGGAATAAATAGAAGGTTACTTGAATCAAAATAACCTTATCAATGCATGAAAAGGAAAGGTATTTTATCTACCATCAAACCATTAAATCATAATTTATCTATTGTTTAAACTTAGTTGACCTAACAAGTGAGCATCCAAGGAAAGTAAGTCCAAAAATAATCATTTTAACCCTTATTATAAATAAGACATAATGACTCAACACTACTTGAACAATTTTTTTTAAAAATAATAGATAGCCAAGGCACATAATGTTAATAGAAGATTACGTTCAACAAATGTAAAGTATCTAAACTAGCTAAAGCACGGTCTAAAATTACATCAATTGTATATATAAAATGGAGATCAAAATAACCAACACAACTATTGCATGAATCAATTATGTGTTTATGAGAAACACATAACCCTTTCACATATTTATAGCATCAATAAAAATATTTTTGATCAAAATTAGAAGTTAGAATGTACATCAAAAAGAGACAAAAGCATAGTTGTAAGCCCTAACAATATTTTGGAAAAGTTTTCCTACATAAAAATACTAACCCTTGGTGGATAGTCTAAATAAAAGTACAAAGGAGGAAAGTTATGTGGACTCCTAACATAATTCCTATAGAGCCTTAATGCCTAAAAGTATCTACATTAACAATGGCATTTCAACCTCTTTAAATAGATAATTCATGAAGTTCATGGCTTTGACGTCCAACTTAGATCACTAAAGAGATGTCATGTATATCCATTATCAATATCCCATGATGTGATTGCAACTGATTCCCTTGATTTATTGAGTTGACACATCAAATTATATGGGATAGATTGCGACTATTCCCCTAAATTTAGGTAGGAGATCCCATCAAATCTACACTTATCTTCTTCTCAAACCATTTGTAATGGGCCTAATCAAAGCATGCCACCTCATTTGGATTGATTCCAAGAAGGAAATAATTATCCCTTTTTCTCAATTTCCTAAAGACACATGTTTTGTTTGAAAATTGGAAACCCATCAAATATTTTTATGATCCTTGGTATATCTCTGCATCCCTTATAACTCAAGATCAATAAAACCCTCAAGTTGAGTTCACTACATTCATTCTAAGAATTTTATCCCATATTCACAAGGGAAAGAAAATAAAATCACTTTATAATGACTAGGGCTCACTTAGTTACTCAGTCTAAAAGATAGTTTATGCTTAGAGCTCATTCATCCACTAGGTTATGTGTTAACACAAGATTGGTCCACTTGTTAGGCTATGAAATGGTATTGTATTACCAACATGACAACCATTTGGATGCATGTCCATATCTCATTAGTTTATCTCTCACCACACTATCCATGGGCTTACTTTGTACATGCCACTTCTCACATTACCATTTGATATAAGTTCTTTATATTTCACCTAATCCTCTCCCTCGATATAAAATCTATCAATTAAAACCATGTTCACATGTTTTAATGTCATTCATTTGGATTTTTTAGTCCTTTACATCTCTATCAAAATTGGGAGACTGAAACTATTTAATTTTGATTGATGTGGCATGGCCTAGTTGGTTTTTGTTTTGAAATCTATGATCATTTTGTCAGTTTAGGAGTTTAAATCTAATATTGATAAAGAACATGTGGTGTACACCCATTAGATCCAAGAACTAACAATTATTATGCATTCAATGCCTCAAGATCTTGACTCCAAAATGTTGATGCCAAGAACTCACCAAAAAAATAAGTATAAGCATTTGTTTTATGCCTTCTCCAACACTTCACTAATTTTGATTGATTTAATTGAAATTATTGGATGAATGAGATTTGGATAATAACATATCTTTTGTACTCAAAAGAAAACTTTAAATTTGAAACTTTAGTCATTTCGTAAAGTAGGATTTGTCTTGTGTGCCTTTGGACTCTAAACATGAACTTAGGCCCCATTTCATCACTTGGTAGCTCATCATCATTTATGGGGTTTGGATTTATCATTTTTTATCATCATATTTATGGCCATATGGCCTTTTATTTTTATCATATGCCTTCTTTTTCTCTGGCTTTAATCATTGCCATGTGTCATGGTGTGGCAGGTTAGGCTCTCTTAGGATCTGACATATCTACTAGGTTTGAGAGACAAATAGCTCTAATTATAAGGTGATCCCATTGGATCTAGATCCTATAAATTCTAAAAACTAGGCCACATATTTCTCTTTCATTTTTTTAGGTTGTTCTAGGTTAGGTTTTCACAAATATCCCCAAGGTTTTGAGGTAATGAGATTTTGCCACATGGTGAAATCCCACTAACCTGATACTTTGACACACTTCAAGGTTACATAGATAGATCTAGGTAAGTGAATCATTAATATTGTGCCACATGGTTCAATCCTATTAACCCACTTATATATAATTTTATTTACATCACTTTTTAATACAAAACCCTTCAGGAAAATGGATCATTAAGATGATGCCACATGGTAGCATCCTATTAACCCACTTGATTGGAGGTTTGGTGAAGTGGAGACTCTCTAGGAAACTTTGAAAAATGATTATCTATGAAAAACATTTTGAAATGGTCTAGGACTTATGGGAGATCAATACATGGTTCCAAGAAACATTTGAAGATAAATGGCCAAATCCCATTGAGTAGAAAAGTGACACATGGTACTAGGCAAGTTTTACAAAATTGTCTAAGTGTTTAAAGTCTTATGAATGGGGTTAAGATTATTAGGATCCATTGTAATTCACCATTTAGACTGAGAAAAGAACTAGGAACCTATGGTCAAAGGATAAATAACCTAGTCAATAATTTCAAAAGTCAATAGTTAAGGCAAAGCCAAAAAATAACTAAGTAAAAGAGTGAAACTATATGAAAACATAGTCATTTAAATTGATTATAAATCAATTTACTCCATTTTAGAAAAATTGAATTCAAAATCATTAAGACAATCCAAATTACAAATGTAAAATATATAATTGATTATAATTGAATGTGATAAATAAACCATAGATTATGTTATTTGGTAACAAATATTCATATGAATCAACTCAATTTAATTACAGTGCTTTCTTAGAAGCATATATATATTTATTATTAAATTATATTTAACATACTTTTAAAATTAAATAACTTGACTTGATTGGATCGAGTAACTCAAGCTCGAGGAACTCAAGTTCGATGGATTCAGGTTTGATGTAAGTGAGCGAAATAGGGAGATTGGAAAAAAAGAGGGTCCCTATTTTTAGTTTGATAATGGGGCATGTCTTTAAATCAATAATAATATATTAATCTTCACATTAGGTTATAAAACAAAAACATTAGTAGGTTTGATATCATTATTGAGATCAATAGTGTTTTTATAAATTAGGTCTTGTATTTTATATCTCAAGTTGAAACACCTATTAGTTTAATGCCCTACACATATATTCCCATCAAAATATGAATTGATATTAAAATCCTTAGGTTGTGAATTTTTCATATCAACCTTCATTGGTAGAGGAAAATACAGGATATTTCACTCAAGTAAATTTTCTAAAACCTTATGAGTAGGTTTGGATAATTGTATAAAACACCTCCGTTGAGGAGCTGAAATAAAAATACTATTCGTAGGTTTTAAAATCACATGGACATTTATTTTATCCTTGGATTTAAAAGGTGTTTTACTTTGAAACTCAGCATTAGAATATATGGGAGGGTTTGTCCCATCTTTTATCTTGTGTTGTCAATTAAGAGTGTGACCTTTTATGAATGTGTGTTATTTATCACTCCTAATGAAGCATGTAATTTCTCCTAAGTGTGGGTGAATTTGGAAGGGAGAGAATCTTCAAAGAGGGCTGGTTCTGTTGATGCACTCACTAAAACTTGTTCTTAAACCTACTAAATACTAATTATGACTATGGAAAGGGTGAAAGAGATGCTTTTTGTAATGGAATTGAAATAAAAACTAGGAATGAAGGTGATGCAATGGTATTTATGACCACTTATGCTTTAAATGGAAACTTATAAAAGGGAGAAGCTTTCATACATTCTCTTCACTTTAGAAATTACATTCACATTAGTGTTTCACAAGGACTTGAAAAACTCAATATTTGTATAAAATGAATGAAAAAGTGTTGAATTCACATCCATACTTAGAATAAAGTTTATATTGACATTTAAAATGACCTATAGAAGTTCTAATATGTTGTATAAAGGTATAAAATATAGACAATATCATAGGAAAACAAATTCTTCACAATCCTATATCAATGACAAACACCATACACTTCACCAAAACTTAAAAATGGAGGAAAATAGATTATTATTATTATTTCAAAAAATGATTAAAAATTTTGGAAAAATTTTATCACAAACAAAATCAAAGAGTGATCATAAATTTTGGAAAAATGAGTACAAATATAAAATCAAATGATGGGAGATAAATCAACCCCAAAATAGGGGTCTCAAACTTGGTCTTCACACTCCTTTAAGTAATGTGTAGTGCCTATTTAAGTTTCTCATTTATTCCCTTAGGGTGGCATATAGGTATATTATCATTATTTTAAGAGGATTTAAAATGTCTTCATCATTATTGGTCAATCTTGACCACTTGGAAGGTACTTATATCCTTGCATGACTCCCTATATACTATCTTATATGTATTTTTTGAAGGATTGGTCCTCCTCCATGAAAATAGGACTTTAATTATTCATTAATTTTTCATTCAAAAATTATTTTAATAAATTCATGAATTCCATCCACATTACATGGGCTGTTAAAATCTCTTTGATGTAATTTTGACTCCTTCAACATGCTAGGCATACGAGCTAAGGAAGGTGTGATTAGGAGTGTTTGAGACCTTCTCAACCCTTGAAACCTTCTACCAATAAAATTTTGACTTATTAGTACTTTATTACATTTTTTATGGAGATATAATAATTTAAAAATACTTTGGAAAACTTTTATACATCATTTAGTGCTTTTAAACACTTGATTCCTTCACATGAGTAAAGAGCCATACGAGAGAGGAAGAAGGGTTTTGATTTGGAACAGACAAATTCCTTCCTTGGAAATCTTATAAAATTGAATTAGTACCTAAAATAATCATTTTAAACCATAAATTATCCCAATATACACCTTTTTTATTGAATAACATGCTTTATCATCCATTCTTTGTAGCCCTAAAAACCTATAAACCTCATTGTCTAGAATATATTACAGATCAACATGGAAAATTGGGAATAATTTTGAGTGCCCTCTATCCCCTTACATCTCCAAAAAAAATTAATGATCCAAATACAAGTGAAGTTATCTTTTTTCCTTCATTTTTATTTATAGTTAGGCCTAATTAGGCCTCCTAGGCCTAGAATGAGAAAATTAGCCCAAATCGCCACCCATACATGTAAAAATATCCAAAAGTGTTTGATTAATTTTACCTATCATAAGACCCTTCTCCATGCAAATTTAATTTTCTATAATGTTTTAAATATGGTCAAATCATGAAATGGTCATTTGTAAGCCTGGACGCCTTTATGAGCTTGAGCAGTGTTTGAGAGATTTTTCAAGAAAGTTTCAGTTTATTATGATTAAAAATGAATTTATCATAACTTTAAAACTTAAAAATAACTTATCCATTTATTTTTAATTCATTTATGGCACCCATTGGCCTTCATCATTGGTTTTTTGCTTACAAAACTAAGTTTCACACCATTGGGCCCAGCGGCCAAATTACAGGAAGTGTGTAGCTATTTTAGGGACCTTTAGAAAAAATTTACTGATAATGAAACCTCAAAAAATTCCCTATAAAAATATTCAAATGGTTTTTTTGTCAATCCACTTTACATACCTTCACAAACAAGCTTCAAACTACCTAATTTGCATTATATCATATAGTACTCTAACTGAACCTCTAATCAAATACCTATAAATAGAGATTAGGAGAGTGTTTAACATGATATAAATAATTTTGAATTAATACCATATATTTTTGAGGCCTAAATAGGCATCTTTGTCCAATTGGGTCAATTGAAGGGTTCTAAGAGGGGTTTTGAGGGTTTAAGTTATTAACAATGGTTCATAATGGACAGGGATCCTTTCCAAAAGATAATGCCAATAATTTATGGAAGGGGGATCCTAATAAAAAATCATATGGGCACTATTTTCCATGTAAAACCTTAAGTAATATATGAGCAAACAAATTTACCTTCTTAAGTTATTTTTCAACCAAAATAGGTTCTATGTGTTTTAACAGATTGTTCATGCAAATATGAGGCTTAAGGACCAAAATAATGGAATGTATTTTAATAATAATACCTCCCTCACACACCCTAAAAATTAAAGGTACCATTCTTAGTCTACAAAAAGTTTTCAAACCTATAAATTACTCACTCAGTTGGGTGACTATGAGTGTCAAGGCCAAGAAAGGCCATCCTGGGTCCTAAAACTTCATAACTCTCTTAACCTAAAAATGAATATCTTTATCATGTTTTATATAGTTCCTAAAATTACTTAATTATCCAATACCAACTTTGAACTCTTGAATAGGTCTAGAACATTGCATTTCACCACTGAGGGTTTTTAGCAATTTGAGCATTCTTGACCCTAGAGGTCAATTTTGAGTGTTTCTCTCATTATATCAGTATATGAAAATTTATGTAGACATTCATGGACTATATATAAATTATATCACACTTTAAAACATCAAATATCAATAATATTAACATTATTATTACTTGAACTTATGAATGGCCTACAAGGTTCTTAAATATTATGTTTTGTTGACTATGTATGTTCTAGTGTGCATGGAATCTTCATAGGCACTTCGATCAATGGAAATTAATTAAATTATATACTTATATTAAATATACTTAAAATATATCACTAATATTAATTTCCTTCATCATATTCATAACCCTGGCCAACAATCCAAGAAAGACTGCCTAATGTGTAAACTAGATGTGTTGGTAGACTGAGTTCTGCCTTTTGGTTATATGTTATTCTCTAACTCCATTCATGGAAATGAATTATGTTAATTTAAAGTTATTAAAAAATATTTAAAACTCATCCCTATAATCACTATCTTCATGACATCCATTACTCCTTTGTAAAACTTCACACTCAAACTTTTACTGCATGTACGTGCTTATATTGGTTGTAGGTGGATATCTCACTTAGTGTACGAACTATGGGTTTTTATTGAGATAAATTCATTATTTAAAATTATATTTTACCCTATACAAAAATAAATAATCATATATTCATTTTAATTACCATTTAAATTTTGATTTCATCATTGTGTTCCTCCATTTTCCTTCACTGTCCTTCAAATCTAGTTAGGCTCCTTTAATCTCAGTTGTAGGTCTATGTTTTCTTCCCTTGTCTCATTTGGAGAACTAGATTGATATAATACCTTTATTAGGTATATGAAATTGGTTTTAAACCTCTTAAAATATTTTAAAATTATGTATAAACTCATCAAACCTCTTTTCTCCACTATCATAAACTTTATGCTTTGTAACATAGCTGACTGTGTCTTTGTGAGAATGTGGGTTTTAGTTAGCTGAGTATAGGTAAATTCATGAGAAGGATATTTGATTGAAATACTTATTGTGACATTATATCAGCCTTATAAAATCATATATATTATTTATATGACTATATATACCAAACTCAAACCTCATTGTACTCTTTGCATCCAACTAGTGCTTTTGAAAACTAAATAATCTTATAAGTTGGTTGTAGGTGCATGGCTATAGGTGGAAATTTTTATTGTTTTATCTAATAAAATAATTTTTTTTTATGACATAAAATAATTATTTTCCCAATAAATTCACTCTTGGAAATTTCTTGACCTTCTAAGCTCATCTTGCATCGTAAACTTGTTGTTGTGTCATTAGATAGGGCTAAAGGTCATCATTTTATACTTGTACAGACTGTGTGAAAGTCACTTTAACTTTCTTAAATGTATAACCTCCATTGGTATTGTGACATAAGTTAATTATTGTCATAAATTCATCCATAATAAAATAAACTTCTTACATCCAACTCATGAAAGTTCACTTTTGCATTAGACCTAGCTGATTAATACTAAAAACTTCATACCAGAGTTGTAGATGATTGTTTGGTGGATTGTAGACACAAAATGACATAACACTTAGTTCATTATATAAAAATCATAAGTTTTGATTTAAATAATTTTATTTCATTTAAATTTAAATCCAAACCACCTATCTTTAATATAATGCTTTCTTGAAATACCCAACTCCAAGATTGACTGTTGTAGGTGGTATTTGACACTTTTAGGCCTTTATACAGATGATAGGAAGAACTTGATAAACATAGAACTCAACATATGATTCAAAATACATTGAATTAGTTTTATATACATGTAATTAATTTTAATATCATAAAAATAAATTGATATATATGGATATAAACATTTGACATTACCTTAATAAATGCTAACTTACCTTAAACTTTGCTAAACTGAGTTATAAGGAGGTTTTCTTCATGGTTTTGATGTACCTTGGTAGCCTTGTGAGAATAATTATTAATTTAAAGGATATATGTCACATTTAAAAACTCATATAACCCATTAAAATTATATTTATAAAGGCATACAGTCCCTTATATATTTTTTAAGTTGGTAACATAGTCATATATAGTCCTTTAGTGTTATTTAGGCATTAGAGGATCTAAAGAGGTATTTATATCATACTATCATTGGGAATATTGAATAAATTTTGAGAATTATTGAAAAACATCATGACTTCAAAACACACTTTTCCATCTTCAAGAGTCCTCGTAGCTCTTATCCCTTGCCATTTGTCTTTCTAGCCTGCTCATCAAGCCTATAAAAGAGATTTTGAGTTTTTAAGAGAGCATGACCTTAAGAACTTACATATAACATCATGTAAATGTAAATTTAGAATCTATAATATATTATAATCCCATATAAATATTTATAACCTAACTAATATACCCTCACATACTGAGAAACTCATTAGACCTACAACGGTACCTTGTAAAAGGCCAAATGACCACCCAAGCTATCTCAAGAAAGAAAATTTAAAGATGAAGGTACATAAAAAATTTAATTAGATGAAATATATTTATTTTACCTAAAAAATTATATTTATAACTCATGAAAATGAATACATTCAATTGATATATCAAAATTGATTGAAAACTACCAAAAGTCAAGACAAGACAGGCAACCAATTTCTTATCATAATAATCCTTATAAAGTAAAATTATATGATGATTAAAAAATTAAAAATTTAATATTTAACCCTAAAATAATCACCATAAAACCATTTTTATCTATAGATCTATGAAGTGAATAAATGGAGAGAAACTTGGACCCTATCTGAGTGACTAGGTCATACTGACCCCCTTATATTCTTAGTGATTGTTCATAAATATGGTAGGATGAATAGAAAAAATAATGCCACTAAATTTAAGTTAATTATGGTACCTATCATTTAAAAATATATTTTTACCTTATTCTCTCTCTCCTACCTATACTGATAAAAAATGATGGCCCTTCTAGAGATGCTAAGGAGGTCGATATGGGAGATAAGTTGGTTTTCTACATTTTCTCACATAAAACCTCTTAAAAATAATAATTTTTAAATTTTAATGGAAAAATAAGGTACTTTATATGATTTAATCTCAATTTAACCTTGAATATCTATACATGTGGCCTTAAAAATAGGCCTCCTTTACACTAAAACTACCAAAATCACTTGAGAAGCCTGATGAAACTACTATAAAATGTATCCATTATAATTTTCATGATTTAAAAAGTAAATCATGTGCTTATTATTATATTATACTACCATTCACATTAAAAACCTTCTTTAAAATCCATAAAGTGAACGAAAATGTAGTAAACTAGGTGATGAAGTTAGTCAAACATGTCACAAACTAGTTTGACCAATTATACAACATGAGATTAATTTAACACAAGCCATAAGGCATATTAATATGTTATAGAATTATTTAAGAGTCATGATTATATTCTTGACTAAAAATAATATAACATTTCTCCTCCAAAATAAGAAAACAAAACACATAAAACAAGGGAAACTAACTAACAAGACAAGTGTGTAATCAAAGAACTTAATCAAAATAAAACAAAAGAAAACTAATGTGCTAGGACAAAACTTGGAGGAAAAAAATAAACTATGTAAAAGTAACTTATCTCAATAGCAATGTTTTAGATTGATCTCATTAACTAGGACTTAAAGCTCATCACCATCCATCTTTGCAAGTTGGAAAGCATCATGGGATTTGTAGCTAGATATTGTGTATGGGCCACTCTAAAGGGATTCAAAATTGGTATGCCTTCATATTTTTTCTTTTTCCTCATCCCTCTTGAGAACCAAATCTCCTTCTTTGAAAATCTATAAAGAAGATCCTTTCTCAAAGGCTCTCTTCACTTATGCTTGGTGAATTTCTATGGATAACATGGATTTATTTATAATATTTTATAGATCCATAAACTTATCATACCTAATCTCTATTGATTCATTCTCCAACAAATCAAACTGTTGCATTAGTTCTAAAGTAATAAACCAAAAAAAATAGTTAACCTTGTTTCCTTACCATAAACTAGCTTATATGGTGAGTTGGATATTGACCTTTTGCATGTGATCTTATCAAACCATATAGTTGATTTCAAATTCAAATTCCACAATCTCTAATTATCTTAAATAGTCCTTATTATCTTCAATAGGTTTTTGTTGGTGGACTCAACAAGGCCATTTCCTTGTGGGTAGTAGTTTGATAAAGTGTGGAGGTAAACACCATGTTGAAAAACCCATTGACTGATCTTATCTCCCAAAAAATCCATGGAAATATCCAAAATGAAGGTAGAAGAAACCCCAAATCCTATAAGCAAACCTTCATAAAATCATAATACACTAGATTCATTTGCTTATTTCAAAGCTACTACTTCTATACATCTTTTGAACTAATCCATGGTACTAAGAATCCACTTATGACCTAAGCTTGAAGGAAGGTTAATGAGGCTAATGAATTTTAAATCCCATTATATGAAATATTGATACATCAAAATTGGTTGGAGAGGTAACACTGTAAGTCTCACTTTTCCTTCAAACATGTCACATTGATTTCATTTCATAACCCATGCACAACAATCACTAAAAATACTTGGCCAATAGTACCCAACTCTCATGATATTAAGGGTTGTAATTATTTGTAAGAAGTGTCCTCCAACATGTCCATCATGGAACTCTTCAATCAACCTTTCTATTTGGCTAGGCTCTATGTTCCTTAGCAACATACCATTGATGTATTTTTTGAAAAGCACACTACCAAAAATAGGAAATGGAATGTGTTGTCTCCCAAAAATAATAGCCATTTTTGGAACAACATTTGAATTATTTTGGTTTTACAGACCAAAATTGTATCTTCCATTTTAAAAAAAAAATTGTTTTAAGACATTCAGATTTCTCATTTTCAGAGCTTCTCAGAAAATCTATAGACTTTGCAAGTCAAGTTCAATGGATTTTACATGTTGATTTCTACGGACTTTATATTTTTAGTTTCTACAAGCAGGTTCATTTATATAGGTTCAAAGACTTCTACAGGCTATTTTTAGTTAAAAGAATTAATTTTCAACATTTTTTCATTTTTTGAGATTGGTTCAGAGTTTTGGTTCAAGTGAAAATCTTCATCAGCAAGCATCTGAGAGAAAAAAGAGACTTGAACCATTGAACTGTTGAACCATTAAACCATTTTGGTTCAATAGGTTCAAGGTTCAACAAGTTCATTCACTTCAATTGGTTCATCAGCTTCAAGGATGTTTAGTCAAATCATTCAATTGAACCATTTTGGTTCAAAGGTTCAACAGGTTCAAGATTTAATGACAGGTTCAACCAAAAGAACAGTTCAATGGTTTGATTTAACCAAGCAATTCAACACTTTATTTCATTCAGTTGGTTCATTCTTTCAATTCATATTTTGGTTCAATGACTACAGATTCAATAATAGGGGCTCGACGTGCTTCATTAAACCATTGAAAAATTTTAATGGATTGGTTCAATTAAATGGTTCAACTGTTGGTTCAAAGGCAAGTTCAACATCTTGGTTCAATGCTTAGTTTATTGGCTTGTTTTATTCATTGAACCATTGGCTTAAACCATTTTGGTTTAAAGCCTTGGTTCAATCAATTGGTTCAATGTCAAAGTTCATCCAATGGTTCATCAACTTTTATTTCAAAAGGACTTGGCGCACTTCATTGAACCATTGAACCAGTTCAACTAATGGTTCATTGGCCAAGTTCAAAGGGGTGGTTCAATACAAAAGAAGACTTTTCAAAGGAAAAGTGCCATTATAGAGGGCACTTAATCAACAAAAGTACCTTTTTGGAGGATCATTTCTTTTATGTAAGCTAAAAGGTAATTCTTTCAAATTTGTTTAAGGCAAAACCCAAAGACATTTTCGAAGGAATTTGACAGAACAAATTTCTATGGACTTTTCATCTGCAAAAATTTTCCCCAAAATTTTTGTCTGTGGGAATTTTCTATGGAAAAAATGTTCATGGAATTACCTATAGGGAGCTTTCAAATCAAACACCCAAGAATAATCCCTAGGGAAACATCCATGGGGAACATTTACCCAAAGGACTTGTCTACGGGGACTGCCAAAGCACAAAGGGTTGCCAAAGGACCCCGAAGGGCAGGTGCCCTTACGGGGGACTCTTGGTGGCTAAAATAAAACATTATTCACACATAGGTTAAGTCCAAGCTGAATTGGTAAGGCTGAAAGCCAAAATAAGACCAAGGGGTGACACCCACAAAGATGTCAAATTCAGCATAACTGACTAGCCGTTGGAAACATATTGACGGGCATGTAAACGTCAATTTTAAAGGTAGTGAAATAGATGTTGATCCTTTAATCCATAGACCTAAATGCATTTCCAGAATTAGGGACAAAAAGTAGCTGAAAGTGAGGAAAGACAATAATGGATGAATCTAGGACCCGATTCAATCAATCTAGAAAGGAGGAATGATGAAAACAAGATTAGACTGACAGTTAGACATTGAAAGTTGTAATATTTCAATTGCGTAGCTTATTCATCTACATTCAAAAGATCAAATGGGTAAAAGGCCCCAAAGTTCCAGCTAGTCTTCCTAACATTTCCCAATGCATCATGATGTATTATTGTTCCTGAGTCCTTCTTGAAGTGGCTATATAAGGGACTTTCTTTCATTGTAAAAGGATCTTCTTTTTTACAAGCTGAAGGAAACTCTACCAAAATTGAGAGGCATCATTGAGACTTTGTGCTCATTCTGTTGATCATATTCTGTTAATGAAAACAAGGGACTTTTTAAGACTTTGTGCTGTGATATCTTTTCTATTTCATTGAATTAATAAGTGAGATTAGTAAATTAGTCAGGAAGGCATCCTGAAGAATCAACTGTGGAGTGACTTTGTGCCCCCATATCTACCTTTAGTGTGTTTTCTTTTTCATTACTGTGTAAAGGACTTGAAAAAAACTTTGAGCTTTCATTGCCCTCTGTATATTACTCTTGATCATTTCATGGTAGAGACTTTGTGTTCTATTTCGATTTGTTGGTTACCATACTTCAGTTACATTCTACTTTTATTTCAAAGGGTATTCTTGTGGTTGATTGAATAGTTTTTCCTAAAAGAAGAGGAGAGTTGTCTGTCATTCCTTGAGTTTTTCCTTTGTTTTGTATACATCATCTCTAAAGAAAGAGAGATGGATGCCTGGTCCTACCCTTGAGTATTATTTTATGTTTATACATATACATAGCATATCCACAGCGAACCTCCCCTTGATGAGAGGAGAGAGCAGTCTCCTTCTGATGTGATAAACTTACACATTAGGATGACTAATCTTCTTACTTTGGATGATAAGACCTATATTATTTACCAGTATGCTGATAGACAAAATATTCAACCAACAATTTTTGGTGACTCCGATAGGGAAATACCCATTATCCATTTATAGTCTATCCATTCCATTCACCTCCACACCACTAGGAAAAGAATGCACAGTTTAAAGCCCCAAGCTTTAACTGAAGTAAAGTCAAATATTTTTCATTTTTGTTTTACAATTTGGAAAATTTAAGGTATACAAGAAGCAAAAGGGCTAAAGGTGTTGTTGATCTTATGTTCGAGCTGGTATAACAAATTGATTTTGATCTGTTTCCTTCACCATCTTGTCTCCAATGAACCAAGAACTTCCCTCCTACTAAAGCGAGATCTCCATTACCAAACGAAGCATCTACTTCTGTTGTTGATAAAGTTGTGCCTATAAGTTCCCCCATTGAGATTTGTTATCCCTCCTTTTTAGTATCCTATAATGGCAGTTCAAGGCCATTGGGGTAATGCTTTTGGTCCTCTCAATCTTACCCCCCTCTACATGAGCTTCCACATAGTTCTAGGAAGAATTTCCCTAAATTCTATGGTGATGGGAAAGTTCATCCTGATGAACACATTACAACATTCAGTATAGCTTGTGGAGTTATTAGAGTAGAGTTTGAAGATGTAGTAGTCAGAATTTTTGTTAAAACACTACAAGGTCCTGTTGTAGATTGGTTTTACCATCTACAAGCTTAATCTGTGACTAATTGGAATACTTTGAAAGCTAAGTTTGAAGCTAGATTCAAACCTATAGAGGATGCACATACACTTCTAGCTTAACTTACATAAATAAAAAAAGAGCCGCATGAGCCTATGAGGGACTTCATAGCTAAATTTGACAAGTTGAGAAATAGAATTCCTACAATTGCTAGACCTACAGCTGAGAATCTCAAATGCTTTTTCATTAACTCTCAACTACCTGAAGTCAGTTTCCTCTTGAGACGTGCTAGCCAAACAAATCTCACTACAATTCAAATTTTGGCCACTGAAGTAGAAGATGATCTCATCTTAGTAGGGAAAATAAGAAGAGATCCCAATAGAAATAGAGCTTCATCATCTTCTGAATTTGCATCTACAAACACCACAGATCCAATGGTTCAAAAATTAGTAAATGAGCTCATTGCCCTCAAAAAGCAAATGGGTCAAGGAATGTCCTCTACTCCTACATACAGAAGGACATTCCCAAATCAGTCATATCAAGGCAATGTTGCTAGAAACCAAGGACAACAAAATCACCTTCCTCCCCCATAAGAAAAACTTGCCTTGGAAGCTCCTCCAGCCAATTCAGCAATGTGATACCTTGAAATAGAATCAAAATTCTCTTATCATCCTAAATTAAATCAAGAAAATGATGTGGATATCATTGAAGATAGTCAAGAAGAATCAGTTGGTGACTCCCACATTGGTTTCCAAAATTATCAGGATGAACCTAAAAGCAAAGGAAAAGCTTCAGATGGATCATATGCAGTGTTTACCATGTTTAAGAACCAATCAGTCCAGCAGGCTGATAAAGAAAAGATAGAAGAACAATCACAGCCAACAGTCATAATTGTCAAGTGTGGGATAACTCTACCCTTTCAAACAAAAGATTCGGTAATCACTCAAAAGGTAAATACATCTATTGCACCTTCCCCTTCTACTTCTAATTCATAAACCATCCCACCTCTCATCCATCCTAAAACTCAAAAAGTTGAAGTACCTTTCTTTGTACCTAGCTTGATTTAGCCATTTGACATAATTGATCATGTCAAAAAGACAAAAATATAGATGTCTAAATTTGAGTACTTGCAGTCCAATCTAGATCAATTGAATAAGCTGGTCTAATATGTTAAAAATCAGACCATTCCTATAGGACAAAAGGCCAAAAAAATGACTTTTAATTCCCCTAAAAATATGCCTATTCCAAATAATTTGATTATTACTCTTCCAACTGCTTCTAGAAAAATAGAACCCTTCTATGTTTCCCTGTTAATCAATAGCCACAAGCTAAGTAACTATATAATAGACTCAGGTGCATCTGATAATGTCATGCCTGCCAAAGTCATTGAGTCTCTTGGTCTCACATTGACCAAGATGTTTGGCAGATGTTTCTCCTTAGAGAACAAGCAAGTGCCATTGCTAGGGCAAATCAAAGATGCTCAATTTACATTCATAGCCTTTTCAAACAAGAGGATTAAAATGACTATATTAGTGGTTGACATCCCAACATCTTATGGCATTTTTCTTGGATGGAATTTCTGTAAGGACGTGAGAGGAGAACTGAACATGGATCTATCTGAGGCAAGGATCCCTGTCCAAGGTGTGATGAAAAGATTACTTCTTGAAAAGGAAGCAAATTATGTAGTTACCAAGATGTCAGCTCCTAAAGCTCAAATCCTCTTTGAATCTATAGGTATGGGTAATTACTTTTTATATACAGATCATGAAGAATGACCCTCCATCTCTGATGAGGGAAAGTCTAAAATAAAGACAGCGTCTGATGAGATTTGGACTCTAGAATTTGATAGTAGTTGTTCCTCTACTGGTTCTGGAGCTGGAATTGTCTTGATATCTCCTCAAGGAGATTTATTTTCTTCATCCTATAAGTTACAATTCAGCAACACAAATAATACAGCTGAATATGAATCGCTCTTGTTGGGTATAAAGGCTGCTCAAAAAAGAGGCATCAAATTTCTTCATGCTAAAGGGGACATCAAAATTAGTGGTCTGCCAAGTGAAAAATTCATATCAGAGCAAGAATGAGAGGTTGCACCATTACCATAATCTTTTTTGGGACTAAATTGAAATCTTTGATGCTTTCAACATTTTTTTATTCTAAGAGAATCCAATGATAGAACTGATGCACTTGCTATTTCAGGAACTCTTTTAGTTCCTCATTTTGATTTTAAAGAAGCCAAATATACCAATGAGCTAGTCTATAGGCCGAGTGTTCCTGACAATGCTGATCATTGGCAAATTTTTAATGATGATTAACAAATCATTGCCTTCTTGGAAAGAAAAGACAATTTTGAACAACTGTATTTTGAAGACAGTGAATCTTATAAGTCTAAATTTGTTTCTGAATCTAGTTCAAATGTAAATGAAGAGTTCTTATAGCTGAAACAAAATAAAATTCCTAAAGGCTTGGTTTCTCTTGAGAAGCTATTTGACAAGCATGGTAGATTCGTCAAGCAACAATAGACAGATTCAAATTTCTCTTAGGGATTTGACCAAGTGAATCTGACCAACAAAGAAAATCTAAAAATGATCAACATTGGTAAGTGTTGTACACCTGAAGAAAGATTCAAATTCACTTCTTTGCTCCATCAATACATTGATGTCTTGGCATATTCATATGACGATTTGAAGTCTCTCAGACCTGATGAAATCCACCATCATATTCTTCTCAAGGTTGATTCAACACCTTACAAACAGAAATCTAGACAATACAATCCAAAAATTTTAGGTACAATTATGTCTGAGATTCAAAAAATGTTAAATGCTAGAATTATTTTTCCAATCCATCATTCTATATGGATTGTGAACATAGTTCCTGTAAGAAAGAAAAATAGCAAAATCCGTATTTGTGTAGATTTCCAAAATTTGAATCAGTCATCTCTGAAAGACAATTACCCTTTGCCAATCATGGAGAAAGTTCTTGAAATAGTAACAAGATAAGAAATGTTATCAATGCTGGATGGCTTCTCAAGTTGTAACCAAGTTGAAGTTGATGAAGTTGACCAACACAAGAATTCATTCACCACACCTTGGGGCACATTTGCATACAAAAGAATGCCTTTTGGCTTGATAAATAATGGTGCTACCTTTCAGAGAGCTATGGACATGGATTTTAAAGATAAAATTGGCAAATTCATAGTTGTATATCTTGTTGATTTAACTGTCTTTTCAAAACATCAATCTGATCATGTATGCCACTTACAGTAAGTGCTCGAGCACTGTCGATAGAATGGTATTTCTTTGAATCCTAAAAAGTCTATTTTTAGAGTGAGAAGGGAAACTCCTTGGACACATTATGTCCAAAGAAGGCATAAAGATTGACTCAAATAGAGTTAAGTCTATTCAAGAGCTGAATTTGCTTGCAAGTATGAATGTTGTTCACTCTTTCTTCAGAAAATTGAATTTTTATGGAGATTCATCCCTAAATTTGCTGAGAAGACAAGACACATTGTAAACATGATGAAAGGAAAGACTATCTTTAGCTGGACCAAAGAAGGCAAGCATTTCAAGATATCAAGGTCATTATTGCTCACGCCCCTACCTTGGTTTGCCTAGATTACCACAGAGATTTCATTATATACAGCTATGCATCTAAGCATACTATTTTAGTGATTCTTGTCCAACAAGACAAAGAAGATATGGAATCCCTAATCTCTTTCATGAGCTGCCCTCTAAAAACTCATGAAGTGAAGTATTTGAATATAGAGAAGCATGCCTATGCACTGGTAAAAGTAGTCAAACACTTTCGCTTCTATATTCTAAATTCACATATTACTACCTTAGTTATTGACAATAAAATCAAGTCTATATTAACTCAACAAGAGTTTGGCACAAAGAGAGGTAATTGGATTACAAAAATCCAAGAATTTGATCTGGATATCAAGCTAACAAAGCTGGTCAGAGGTAAAGGCCTTTGTCAATTAATGGCTGACAATAAGCCAAAAGATACACAACATGAAGAAGCTGAGGTTGAAAATGTGCCAACAATCCTTTTTGTCTCCACTAACAATGAATGGTACTCAAATATTGCATATTTTCTAACTTATGGTGAATGTCTTGCTCATTTTTCTTACAAATAGAGGAGAACTATCAGATTGAAAGCTACCAATTTTGTCCTTTGGGACAATGGCCTGTATAAAAAAAGCATAGATGGACTTTTCCTTTACTTTTTAGATAAAGAACAATAGACCCAGCTCTTGAAATCTTTCCACAATCTAGCTTGTGGAGGACATTTTTTTGCCCCTGTGACTACTCACAAAATTATACGAGCCAAGTATTATTGGCCAACTCTTTTCCAAGATGCACATAAATAGGTGAGAAAATGTGAACTTTGTCAACAATTTATTGGAAAACCCAAGTTGGCTGCCCTGGCTCTCAAGCCAATAATCATAAAGGAACCTTTCTAGTAGTGGGGACTCAATTTTATTGGGACAACAAATCCATCTTCAAGTGCTGGACATGATTATGTCCTTATAGCGACTGATTATTTCACCAAATGGGTAGAAGCAATCCTGACAAAGCGTGCTACTTTAGAAGTAGTATGCAACTTCTTGAAAGAGAATATCATTTCCAAATTTGGAGTCCCACTCAAAATTGTTACTGATAATGCAGCTTGTTTCACCTCTCAAGAAATTATGCAATTCTATTTTTATTATGGAATTACACTCTCATTCTTTTGATTATTTTCCACAAGGGAATGGACAAGTTGAGTCTAGCAATAAAAATTTGGTAACTATTATCAAGAAACTTGTAGATGATAATCAAAGGACATGGCATAAAGCATTGGTTGATGCTCTGTGGGCTAACAGATTCATGCCAAAAAGGGTGATTGGTATGTCTCATTTCCAACTTCTCGATGGGATTAACACTGATATACCAATCACCTTAGAGTTACCAGCATTGAAATTGGTGAAGGCTATTGAATATCAAACATATGAGAGTTCTCTTGACAAAATAATCATGTGCCTAACTCAGATGGAGGAACAGAGAACAATGGTGGTGGATAGAATTGTTGTTCATCAAAGTCTGGTAAAGAAACTTTTTGATCAAAAGGCCAGAAATCATGATTTTCAGATTGGAGATAAAGTCCTATTGTGGGACAAAAGAAGAGAGCCAAAAGGGATGCATGGAAAGTTTGACTCCCTTTAGAGAGGCCCATTCATAATTCATCAGCACATGGGTGAAAATAGTTTTTTTGTTGAAATACCAAGATGGCACACTCTTTTCTCTGCCCTACAATGGGTAGCATCTGAAACACTTCAATTCTTGAAGTATCATATCATTGCCTCTATATATATATGTATATTTGTATAGTTTTAATTTCTATTTTATTTTGTTTGTTTCCATTTTTGGAGCCTTTCATTTCTAAGCAACATGACTCTAAAGCCCAATGTTACACTTGAAGACACTGGAGATTTTGAATTCTACTCCTTCCAATTCATTTTGCAATTGACAAAATGTCCCCAACTGGAGCCATTTGTTGTCTCCCAAAAATAATAGCCATTTTTGAAACAACATTTGAATTATTTTGGTTCTATAGACCAAAATTATATCTTCTATTTTTAGAAAAAATTGTCTTAAGATATTCAGATTTCTCATTTTAAGAGCTTCTCAAAAAATCTGCAGACTTTGCAAGTCATGTTCAATGGATTTTACATGTTGATTTCTATGGACTTTGTCTTTTTAGTTTCTACAAGAAGGTTCATTTATACAAGTTCAAAGACTTCTATAGGGAGTTTTCAGTTAAAAGAATTGATTTTCAACATTTGTTCATTTTTTGGGACTGGTTCAGAGTTTTGGTTCAAGTGAAAATCTTCATCGGCAAGCATCTAAATGCAAAAAGAGACTTGAACCATTGAACCATTGAACCATTTTGGTTCAAAGGTTCAACAAGTTCAAGGTTCAACAAGTTCATTCACTTCAATTAGTTCATCAGCTTCAAGGATGTTTAGTCAAATCATTCAATTGAACCATTGAACTGTTGAACCATTGAACCATTTTCGTTCAAAGGTTCAATGGGTTCAAGATTCAATGACAGGTTTAACCAAAAGAATAGTTCAATGGTTCATTTTAACCAAGTAGTTCAAAGCTTTATTTCATTCAGTTGGTTCATTATTTAAGTTCATCTTTTGGTTCAATGACTACATATTCAACAATAAGGGCTCGACATGCTTCAATGAACCGTTGAACAAGTTTAATGGACTGGTTAATCGAAAATGGTTCAACTGTTGGTTCAAAGGCAAGTTCAACATCTTGGTTCAATGCTTAGTTTATTGGCTTGTTTTATTCATTGAACCATTGGATTGAACCATTTTGGTTCAAAGACTTGGTTCAATTGATTAGTTCAATGTCAAAGTTCATCCAATGGTTCATCAGCTTTTGTTTCAAAAGGACTTGGCGCGCTTCATTGAACCATTGAACCAATTCAACTATTGGTTCATCGGCCAAGTTCAAAGGGGTGGTTCAATACAAAAGAAGACTTTTCAAAGGACAAGTGCCCTTGCGGAGGGCACTTAATCAAGAAAAGTACCTTTCTAGAGGATCATTTCTTTTAGGTAAGTCGAAAGGTAATTATTTTAGATTTGTTTAAGGCAAAACCCGAAGACATTTTCAAAGGAATTTGGTAGAACAAATTTCCATAGACTTTTTGTCTACGGGAATTTTCCCCAGACTTTTTGTCCATGAGAATTTTTCGTAGAACAAATGTACATGAAACTACCTATGGGGAGCTTTCAAATCAAACACCTAGGAATAATCTCTGGGGAAACATCCATGGGGAACATTTACTTGAAGGACTTGTCTGTAGGGACTACCAAAGTACAAAGGGATGCCGAAGGACCCCAAAGGGTAGGTGCCCTTGCAGGGGACTATTGGTGGCCAAAATAAAAGACTATTCACACATAAGGTAAGTCTAAGCCGAATGGGTAAGGCTGAAAGCCAAAACAAGACCAAGGGGTGACGCCCACAAAGACGTCAAATTCAGCATAGCTGACTAGTTGTTAGAAACATATTGACGGGCATGTAAATGTCAATTTTAAAGGTAGTGAAATAGCCATTGATCCTTTGATCCATAGACCCAAATGCATTTCTATAATTCAAGACAAAAACTAGTTAAAAGTGAGGAAATACAAAATAATGGATGAATCCAAGACCCGATTCAATCAATATGGAAAGGAGGAATGATGAAGACAAGATCAAACTGACAACTAGACATTAAAAGTTGTAATCTTTCAATTGCATAGCTTGTTCATCTACATTGAAAGGATCAAATGGGTAAAAGGCCCCAAAGTTCTAGCTAGTCTTCCTAACATTTCCCAATGCATCATGATGTATTACTATTCTTGAGTCCTTCTCGAAGTGGCTATATAAGGGACTTTCTTTCATTGTAAAAGGATCTTCTTTTTGACAAGCTGAATTAAACTCTACCAAAATTGAGAGGAATCATTGAGACTTTGTGCTTATTCTATTGATCATATTTAGTTAATGAAAACAAGGGACTTTTTAAAAGTTTATGCTGTGATATCTTTTTTGTTTCATTAATTTGATAAGCGCGATTAGTAAATTAGTCAGGAAGGTGTCCTGAAGAATCAACTATGGAGTGACTTTATGCCCCCATAGCTACCTTTAGTGTGTTTTCTTTTTCATTGTTGTGTATAGGACTTTGAAAAGACTTTGAGCTTTCATTGCCCTTCGTATATCATTCTTGAGCATTTCATGATAGAGACTTTGTGTTCTATTTCAATTTGCTGGTTACCATACTTTAATTACATTCTACTTTTATTTCCAATGGTATTCTTGTGGCTGACTAAATAGTTTTTCCTGAAAGAAGAGGAGAGTTTTCTATCATTCCTTGAGTTTTTCCTTTGTTTTGTATACATCATCTCTAAAGAAAGAGATATGGCTGCCTAGTCCTACCCTTGAGTATTATTTTTTGTTTATACATATACATAGCATATCCATAAGGAACCTCCCCTTGATGACAAGAGAGAGCAGTCTCCTTTTGATGTGATAAACTTACACATTAGGATGACTAATCTTCTTGCTTTGGATGATAAGACCTATATTGTTTACCAGTACACTGATAGACAAAATATTCAATCAATAGTTTTTGGCGACTCCACTGGGGAAATACCCATTATCCATTTATAGTCTATTGATTCCATTCACCTCCACACCAATAGGAAAAGAATGCACAGTTTAAAGCCCCAGGCTTTAACTAAAGTAAAGTCAAATCTTTTCCATTTTTGTTTTACAATCTGGCAGATTCAAGGTATACACAAAGCCAAAGGGCTAAAGGTGTTGTTGATCCTATGTTTGAGCTAGTACAACAAAGTGATTTTGATCTATTTCCTTCACCATCTTGTCTCCAACGAACTAAGAGCTTCCCTCCTACTAAAGCCATATCTCCATTACCAAATGAATTATCTACTTCTACTATTGATAAAGCTGTGCCTATAATTACCCCATTGAGATTTGTTATCCCTCCTTTTCAGTATCCTATAATGGTAGTTCAAGGCCATTGGGGTAATGATTTTGGTCCTCTCAATCTTACTCCCCCTCTACATGAGCTTCCATGCAGTTCTAAGAAGAATTTCCCTAAATTCTATGGTGATGGGAAATTTCATCCTAATGAACACATTATAGCATTCAGTATAGCTTGTGGAGTAATCAGAGTAGAGTTTAAAGATGTAGTAGTCAGAATTTTTGTTAAAACACTACAAGGTCTTGTTACAAATTGGTTTTACCATCTATAGGCTTGATCTGTGATTGATTAGAATACTTTGAAAGCTAAGTTTGAAGCTAGATTCAAACCTATATAGGATGCACATACACTTCTAGCTCAACATACACAAATGAAAAAAGAGCCGCATGAGTCTATGAGAGACTTCATAGCTAAATTTGATAAGTTGAAAAATAGAATTCCTACAATTGTCAGACCTACAACTAAGAATCTCAAATGCTTTTTCATTAACTCTCAGCTACCTAAAGTCAGTTTTGTCTTAAGACGTGCTAGCCAAATAGATTTCGTTATAGCTCAAATTTTGGCCACTAAAGTAGAAGATGATCTCATCTTAGCACGGAAAATAAGAAGAGATCCCAATAGAAACAGAGCTTCATCATCTTCTAAATTTGCATCTATAAGCACCACAAATCCAATGGTGCAAAAATTAGCAAATGAGCTCCTTGCCCTCAAAAAGCAAAAGGCTCAAGGAATGTCCTCTGCTCCTACATACAAAAGGACATTCCCAAATCAGTCATATCAAGGCAATGTTGCCAGAAACCAAGGACAATAAAATCGCCTTCCTCCCCCACAAGGAAAACTTGCCTTGGAAGCTCCTCCAACCAATTCAAAAATGGGATACCTTGAAATAGAATTAGAATTATCTTATCACCTTGAATTAAATCAAGAAAATGATGCTGATATCATTGAAGATAGTCAAGAAGAATTAGCTGACGACTCCCACATTGGTTTCGTAAATTATTAGGATGAACCCAAAAGCAAGGAAAAGCTTTAGATGAATCATATGTAGTGTTTACCAGGTCTAAGAACCAATCAGTCTAGCAGGCTGATAAAGAAAAGATAGAAGAGCAATCACAACCAACAGTCACAATTGTCAAGCATGGGATAGCTTTGCCCTTTCAACCAAAAGATCTATTAATCACTCAAAATGTGAATACATCTGTTGTGCCTTCCCTTTCTACTTCTAATTCACAAACTAGCCCACCTCTCATCCCTCCTAAAACTTAGAAAGTTGAAGTACCTTTCTCTGTACCTAGCTCAATTAAGCCATTTGACATAATTGATCATGTCAAAAAGACAAAAATATAAATGTCTAAATTTGAGTACTTGCAGTCCAATCTAGATCAACTGAATAAGCTAGTCTAATATGTTAAAAATTAGACCATCCCTACAGGACAAAAGGCTAAAAAAGTGACTTTTGATTCCCTTAAGAATATGCCTATTCCAAATAATCTAATTATTACTCCTCCAGCTACTTTTGGAAAAATAGAACCCTTCTATGTTTCCTTGTTAATCAATGGCCACAAGCTGAGTAACTGTATAATAGATTCAAGTGCATTTGACAATGTCATGCCTACCACAGTCGCTGTGTCTCTTGGTCTTACATTGACCAAGATGTTTGACAGATGTTTCTCCATGGAGAACAAGCAAGTGCCATTGTTGGGGTAATCAAAGATGCTTAAATTGCATTCGCAACCTTTCTGGACAAGAGGATTAAAATGATTGTATTAGTGGCTGACATCCCAGCATCTTATGGCATTTTACTTAGATGGAATTTCTGTAAGGACGTGGGAGGAGAACTGAACATGGATCTATCTAAGGCAAGGATCCTTATCCAAGGCATGATGAAAAGATTACTTCCTGAAAAGGAAGCAAAGTATGTAGTTACCAAGACATCAGCTCCTGAAGCTCAAATCCTCTTTGAATCCATAGTTATGGGTAATTACTTTTTATATACAAATCATCAAGAAAGACCCTCCATCTCTGATGAGGGAAAGTCTTAAATAAAGACAATGTCTGATGAGATTTGGACTCTAGAATTTGATGATAGTTGTTCCTCTACTAGTTCGAGAGCCGAAATTGTCTTGATATCTCCTCAAGGAGATTTATTTCCTTCATCTTATAAGTTACAATTTAGCAACAAAAATAATACAACTGAATATGAATCGTTGTTGCTGGGTATGAAGGCTACTCAAGAAAGAGGTGTCAAGTTTCTTCATGCTAAAGGAGATGCCAAATTAGTGGTATGTCAAGTGAGAAATTCATATCAGACCAAGAATGAGAGGCTACACCATTACCGTAATCTTGTTTGGGACCAAATTGTGAGCTTTGATGCTTTCAACATTTCTTCTATTCTAAGAGAATCCAATGATAGAGCTGATGTACTTGTTATTTCAGGAAGTCTTTTAGTTCCTCATTCTGATTTTAAAGAAGTCAAATATACCATTAAGTTGGTCTATAGGCCAAGTGTTCCTGACAATGCTGATCATTGGAAAATTTTAAATGATGATCAGTGGATCATTGCCTTCTTGGAAAGAAAAGATAATTTTGAACAGCTATATTTTGAAGGCAGTGAATCTCAGAAGTCTGAATTTGTTTTTGAATCCAGTTCAGATGTAAATGAAGAGTTATTACAGCTGAAAGGAAATAAAATTCATAAAGGCTTGGTTTCTCTTAAGAAGTTGTTTGACAAGCATGATAGATTCATCAAGCAATAGCAGACAGATTCAAATTTATTTCAGGGATTTGACCAAGTGAATTTGACCAACAGAAAAAATCCAAAAATGGTCAACATTCGTAAGTGTTTTACACCTGAAAAAAGATTCAAATTCACTTCTTTGCTTTGTTAATACATTGATGTCTTGGCATATTCATACGAAGATCTGAAGTCTCTCAGACCTGATGAAATCTACCATCATATACCTCTCAAGGCTGATTCAACACCTTACAAGTAGAAATCTAGACAATATAATCCAAAAATTTTAGGTACAATTACGTCTGAGATTCAAAAAGTGTTAAATGCTAGAATTGTTTTTTCAATCCATCATTATACATGGATTGTGAACATAGTTCTTGTAAGAAAGAAAAATAGTGAAATATGTATTTGTGTAGATTTTTGGAATTTGTATTAGTCATCTATGAAAGACAATTACCCTTTGCCAATCATGGACCAAGTGCTTCAAATAGTAACAAGATCATAAATGTTATCAATGCTAGACGGCTTCTCAAGCTATAACCATGTTGAAGTTGATGAAGCTAACCAACACAAGACTACATTTACCATGCCTTGGGGCACATTTGCATATAAAAGAATGCCTTTTGCTTTAATAAATGCTAGTGATACCTTTTAGAGAGCTATCGACAAGGCTTTCAAAGATGAAATTGGCAAATTCATAGTTGTATATCTTAATGATTTAACTATCTTTTCAAAGCATCGATTTGATCATGTACGCCACTTACAGCAAGTGCTCGAGTGTTTCCGGTAGAATGGTATTTCTTTGAATCCTAAAAGGTCTATTTTTGGAGTGACAGAAGGGAAACTCCTTGGACACATTGTGTCCAAAGAAGGCATAAAGATTGACTCAGATAGAGTTAAGTCTATTCAAGAGCTGAATTTGCTTACAAGTAAGAATGTTGTTCACTCTTTCTTTGGAAAAGTTAATTTTTTACAGAGATTCATCCCTGAATTTGTTGAGAAGGCAAGACACATTATAAACATGGTGAAAGGAAAGACTACCTTCTGCTGGACCAAAGAAGGCAAAGCAGCATTTTAAGATATCAAGGTCACTATTGCTCATGCCCCTACCTTGGTTTGCCTAGATTACCATAGACATTTCATTATATACAGCTATGCATCTAAGAATACTCTTTCAGTGATTCTTGTCCAACAAGACAAAGAAGGTATGGAATCCCCCATCTCTTTAATGAGATGCCCTCTAAAAACTCATGAAATGAAGTATTCAAATATAGAGAAGCACTCCTATGCACTGGTAAAAGTAGTCAAACACTTTTGCTTCTATATTCTAAATTCACATATTACTGCCTTAGTTCTTGACAGTACAATCAAGTCTATATTAACTCAATAGGAGTTTGGCACAAAGAGAGGTAATTGGATTGCAAAAATCTAAGAATTTGATCTAGATATCAAGCCGACAAAGCTGGTTAGAGGTAAAGGCCTTTGTCAATTAATGGTTGACAATAAGCTAGAAGATACACAGCATGAAAAAATTGAGGTTGAAAATTTGCCAACTGTCCTTTTTGTCTCCGCTACCAATGAATGGTACTCAAATATTGCATATTTTCTAACTTATGGTGAATGTCCTACTCATTTGTCTTACAAAGAGAGGAGAACTATCAGATTGAAAGCTACGAATTTTGTCCTTTGGGACAATGGCCTGTACAAAAGAAGCATAGATGGAGTTTTCTTTCACTGTGTAGATAAAGAACAACAGACCCAGCTCTTGAAATCTTTCCACAATCTAGCTTGTGGAGGACATTTTTATGCCCCTATGACTACTCACAAAATTCTATGAGCCAGGTATTATTAGCCAACTCTTTTCCAAGATGCACATAAATGGGTGAGGAAATGTAAACTTTGTCAACAATTTGTTGGAAAACCCAAGTTGGCTGCCTTGGCTCTCAAGCCAATAATCATATAAGAACCTTTCCAGCAGTGGGGACTCAATTTTATTGGGACAATAAATCCATCTTCAAGTGTTGGACATGACTATGTCCTTACAATGACTGATTATTTCACCAAATGGGTAGAAGTAATCCCGATAATGCATGCTACTTCAGAAGTTGTATGCAACTTCCTGAAAGAGAATATTATTTCTAGATTTAGAGTCCCACTCTAAATTGTTATTGATAATGCAACTTGTTTCACCTCTCAAGAAATTACACAATTCTATTTTTATTATGGAATTACACTCTCTCATTCTTCTAATTATTTTCCACAAGAGAATGGACAAGCTGAGTCTAGCAATAAAAATTTGGTAACTATTATCAAGAAACTTGTAGATGATAATCAAAGGATGTGGCATAAAGCATTGGTTGATGCTCTGTGGGCTGACGGGATCATGCCAAAAAGGGCAATTGGTATGTCTCCTTTCCAACTTCTCTACGAGATTAACGTTGAGATACCAATCACCTTAGAGTTACCAGTATTGAAATTGGTGAAGGCTATTGAAGATCAGACATATGAGAGTTCTCTTGACATAAGAATCATGTGCCTGACTTAGCTGGAGGAACAAAGAACAATGGCGGTGGACAAAATCGCTGTTCATCAAAGTCTAGTAAAGAAACTTTTTGATCAGAAGGCCAGAAATCATGATTTTCATATTGGAGATAAAGTCCTACTGTGGGACAAAAGAAGAGAGCCAAAAGGGATGCATGGAAATTTTGACTCCCTTTGGAGAGGCCCATTCATAATTCATTAGCACATGGGTGAAAATAGTTTTTTGTTGAAATACCAAGATCGCACACTCTTTTCTCTGCCCCATAATGGGTAGCATCTAAAACACTTCAATTCTTGAAGTATCAGATCATTGCCTCTATATATATATATATACATATATATATACATACATATATATATATACATATATATATACATACATATATATATACATATATATATATATACGTATATTTGTACAATTCTAATTTCTATTTTTTTTGTTTGTTTCCATTTTTGGAGCCTTTCATTTCTAAGCAATGTGACTCCGAAGCCCAATGATACACTTGAAGACACTGGAGATTCTGAATTCTACTCCTTCCAATTCATTTTGCAATTGATAGAAGTTCCCCAACTGGAGCTAGCTGTTGTCTCCCAAAATTAATAGCCATTTTTGGAACATTTGAATTATTTTGGTTCTACAGACCAAAATTGTATCTTCCATTCTTAAAAAAAATTGTCTCAAGATATTCAGATTTCTCATTTTCAGAGCTTCTCAGAAAATCTATAGACTTTCCAAGTCAAGTTCAATGGATTTTACATGTTGATTTCTATGGATTTTGTATTTTCAATTTCTATAGGCAGGTTCATTTATACAGGTTCAAAGACTTTTGTAGGCAGTTTTCAGTTAAAAGAATTGATTTTCAACATTTGTTAATTTTTTGGGATTGGTTTAGAGTTTTGGTTCAAGTGGAAATCTTCATCAACAAACATCTGAGTGCAAAAAGAGACTTGAACCATTGAACCGTTGAACCATTGAACCATTTTGGTTTAAAGGTTCAATGGGTTTAAGGTTCAACAAGTTCATTCACTTCAATTGGTTCATCATCTTCAAGGATTTTTAGTCAAATCATTCAATTGAACCATTTAACTATTAAACCATTAAACCATTTTGGTTCAAAGGTTCAATGGGTTCAAGATTCAATGATAGGTTCAACCAAAAGAATAATTGAATGGTTTGGTTCAACCAAGCAGTTCAACACTTTATTTCATTCAGTTGGTTCATTCTTTCAGTTCATATTTTGGTTCAATGACTACAGATTCAATAACAGAGGCTCAATGTGCTTCATTGAACCATTGAACCAGTTCAATGGATTGGTTCAATGGATTGGTTCGATCAAATGGTTCAACTGTTGGTTCAAAGGCAAGTTCAACATCTTGGTTCAATGCTTAGTTTATTGGCTTGTTTTATTCATTGAACCATTGTCTTGACCCATTTTGGTTCAAATGATTGGTTGAACATCAAAGTTCATCCAATGGTTCATCGGCTTTTGTTTTAAAAGGACTTGGAGTGCTTCATTGAACCGTTGAACCAATTCAACTAATGGTTCATCAGCCAAGTTCAAAGGGGTGGTTCAATACAAAAGAGGACTTTTCGAAGGATAAGTGCCCTTGTAGAGGGAAATTAATCAAGAAAAGCACCTTTCTAGAAGATCATTTATTTTAAGTAAGCTAAAAGGTAATTCTTTCAGATTTGTTTAAAACAAAACCCGAAGACATTTTCAAAGGAATTTAGTGGAACAAATTTCTGCAGACTTTTTATCCATGGGAATTTTCCCTAGACTTTTTGTCTACGGGAAGTTTTCACAGAACAAATGTCAATGGAATTACCTATGGGCAGCTTTCAAATCAAACACCCAAGAATAATCCCTGGGGAAACATCCGCGGGGAACATTTACCTGAATGACTTGTCCACGGGGATTGCCAAAGCACAAAGGGCTACCAAAGGACACCAAAGGGTAGGTTCCCTTGCGAGGGACTCTTGGTGGCCAAAATAAAAGACTATTCACACATAAGGTAAGTCCAAACCAAATTTGTAAGGCCGAAATCCAAAAGAAGACCAAGGGGTGACACCCACAAAGACGTCAAATTTTGCATAGCTAACTAGCCATTGGAAACATATTGATGGGCATGTAAACGTCAATTTTAAAGGTAGTGAAATAGCCGTTGATCCTTTGATCCATAGACCCAAATGCATTTCCAAAATTCAAGACAAAAACTAGTTGAAAGTGAGGAAAGAGAGAATAATGGATGAATCCAGGACCTGATTCAATCAATCTAGAAAGGAGGAATGATGAAGACAAGATCAGACCAACAGTTAGACATTGGAAGTTGTAATCTTTCAATTGCATAGCTTGTTAATCTACATTGAGAAGGTAAAATGGGTAAAAGGCCCCAAAATTCTAGCTAGTCTTCCTAACATTTCCCAACGCATCATGATGTATTATTGTTCCTGAGTCCTTCTTGAAGTGGCTATATAAGGGACTTTTTTCATTGTAAAAGGATCTTCTTTTTGACGAGCTAAACGAAACTCTACCAAAATTGAGAGGCATCATTGAGACTTTTTGCTCATTCTGTTGATCATGTTCTATTAATGAAAATAAGGGAATTTTTGAAACTCTGTGCTGTGATATCTTTTTTGTTTCATTAATTTAATAACTAGGATTAGTAAATTAGTCAAGAAGGTGTCTTGAAGAATCAACTATGGAGCGAGTTTGTGCCCCCATAGCTACCTTCAGTATGTTTGCTTTTTCATTGCTGTGTAAAGGACTTTGAAAAGACTTTGAGATTTCATTTCCCTCCATATATTACTCTTGAGCATTTCATGATAGAGACTTTGTGTTCTATTTCAATTTGTTGGTTACCATACTATAGTTACATTCTTCTTTTATTTCCAAGGGTATTCTTATGGCTGACTGAATAGTTTTTCCTAAAAGAAGAGGAGAGTTGTCTGTCATTCCTTGAGTTTTTCCTTTGTTTTGTATACATCATCTCTAAAGAAAGAGAGATGGATGACTGGTCCTACCCTTGAGTATTATTTTCTATTTATACATATATATAGCATATCGATAGGGAACCTCCCCTTGATGAGAGGAGAGAGCAGTCTACTTTTGATGTGATAAACTTACACATTAAGATGACTAATCTTCTTGCTTTGGCTTATAAGACCTATTTTGTTTACCAATACGCTGATAGACAAAATATTCAACCAATAAAATGGACCCTAATATAAAATGTTTTATCCTTGAATCTCTTAAATTAGGAGGGTATAGACCATATTTAATATACCTTACCAAGTCATGAAACTAGATTGAACATGAGGTATGATCAACTGCAACTTCTTCATCATTCAACACTAAAACCACCTCTGTAACCTCTTACAATTCTTGGGATAGATGTCACATAATCATTTACGTATAATAATTTTTTTTAACTTTATTTAAATTTCATACTCTATCACTCTTTTTATCCAACTTGACCTCTTCTCATTTATATTATTGTTTAATAGGAACTCCTTGATACTTAGATGATCAACCATTAGATGTATCCTATTGTTAGATAAAAAGTATCTAAAATTATTAAGAGATATGATTACTAAAATAACATGTTTATTAACATAATAATACCTTGTATCATATTAATACAAGCCTTGACTGAAGAATTCTATTTGTTGCTCTAAAGCCTCATGATTTTGTTGCATAAGAATACCTAGAATGGTGTCCACCTTAGCATAAGTGTACATGATTATGTCTTTTGAGAAATCCATTTTTATGAGTGTAAGAGCACCATTTATTTCTTTATTTATTTATTCAAAACTCTTCATCCCTTACTTATACCAACTGAAACTTTGATTTTTCTTAAGCATGGTTGTACGTGGGTTTGCTAAAGTGGTAAAATTTAAAATAGTTCTCCTTATGAAATTGATTTTTCCTAAGAATATTTTTAATGCCTTCTTGTGTTTGGTAAAAGAGAGAGAAATAATTGAGTTAATCCTTTTAGGATCTATGCTTAAACCATGTTTTGAAACCACATATCCAAGAATCTTAACTTTATGTACTAAGACAACACATTTTGTTGGGTTAAGAGACACCCCAAATTATCTAAAACTTTTAAAAACTTATTTGAAATGGACTATGTGTTCACTTTCACTCTTTTAAAACATGATTATGTCATCTAAATAGACAATAATAAACTTGTTAATAATACCTTGGAATGTCATATCCATGGCTCTCTCAAAAGTTTCTCCAACATTGGGCAAATTGAATGCCATCTTTCTATAGGCAAAGGTTCCCCACTTTGTTGTGAAGGCTATCTTAAATTGATGCTATTACTTAACCAAAATATTATTTTAGACACTATACCCATTCAAAAATGATAGTCTCTCTAAACATTCAACTAGTTGTAATATTTTCTCCATGGATGACAATGGGTAATGATCCTTAAGAGAATCCTTATTGAAATCTTGGAAGTCTAAATGAAGTATAATCTCGCCATTCTTCTTCCTTACTATAATAAGGTTTTCCAACTAAGTTGAGTAATTAATTGGAAATATTATGGCTTATTCTCTAAGATTATTAATATTAGTCCTCATCAAAGACTCATGTTCTGGATTAATGGATCTTTTCCTTTGTCTAACTGGTTTGGTTTCATATTCTAGCTCAATCGTGTGTTGAGATAACTTGGGTCAAATAATTTCAAATCACTATATTTCCATGAAAATACATCATCAAAGTTATTGCATAACTCAATGAAGGATCATTTTTGTGAATGAGTACATACTTTACCCAATTTTAGACTCTTTCTAGCTACAATCTTAATGTTGGCATAGTGTTCTTCTATGGTTGAAAATGAGGACTTTTCTCTCCTCATCTCATCATCTCTATTTAATATGTTATCAAGTGTGACCAATCCTTTGGGTAGCTTATTAGGTTTTAGTTGAAAAATTTGATCCACATACTTGTACAATAAATTTGACTAATTCTTTGAAGAGAATATAACCTCCTCTTACAAGAATCTAATAATTTGGTTGTCATCCTCAAAGACCTGCTAGTTCTCACGATTATCTAGAATGGAATGCCTCATAACAAATTTGATGTGTGACTAATTTTTCTCACTTCTTACATTAGCTGGAATATTGAATTGAGCCCCTATAGTAGCCAACATATCTACATGTTTATTCTTTTCTCTTTGCACTACCTAAACGTTAAAGGCCTATAAATATTCAATCAAGCTCCAAAATATATGATTACAATATATAATCAAGGTATTTTTTCATACATTAAGTCCTCTTACTTGGTGAAATATAAATTCGCAATCACCAAAAAATTTTAAAATGTTAATTTCCATCTTCTTAACCCATTACAAACCGTGAACTAGTGCCTCATATTCTATAACATTGTTTGAACATCCAAACTAAAACTTGATGAAAGATAAATACATTTGTTGTTTACCAAATATAAACATAATTTCAGTTTTATTACTATGTTTGTTCCTTGACCCATAAAAGTATAATTGCCAAAGACCATCACTAGATTCATCTTCTTTCACCATGTTTAGAATTTTTGCATCATCTTAATAAAGGTAATAAACACCAAGTCCCTCCTCAATCAAATTTTATGGATAATTTTCATGAAATTCTGAGTCACATTCATCAAGGAATAAATCTATAACTCCATCAAGAGCTTAAATAGTTACTACTTCACTATCTTTTAGCACCTCATCTAAGATGACACAGTTAGTGTTTACAACACTTGGCATGTAAGGATCCAAGAGGAAAAATTCAATGGGATCATAATTTATATTTACCTTTGTATAAAACCTAGTTATAAACATCAAATGTGTCTAATCAGCTGATAGGTAACCACCAATCTTTGAGGTGAAGTCTCTAGACAAATATATAGCAAAATAAGGAGGCAAATATACCACCATTACATCATAATGGATTGAAATTTGGGTAATTAGGTAATGTTATTTTTATTTTATTTATCATTCCTACTATATTTTTTGGTGATCCATCTATATTCAATACCCCTTTTGTGTTTGGTTCATATACTAAACCAGGCTTATATGTAGTTTGTTTGCACATGATAGTGCTACTAGTTGCATTGTCCACTATATAGTTATGGACTAAGGTATCACCAAATATCAAAGAGAAGTAAAAAAGATGTCTATTTCCTTGTTTTACCTCATCCTTACCCACCTTTACCTCTTTATTTACTTTTTGAACTTGTTGTCTTATTGGCTAATATGAATTTGCCAACACTGTGCTCTCTTTCTTAGTTGGTTTTGATGATAACTTAAGAGCTAAAAGTTATTTTATTAGAATTTAATATTGTCCTAGAATTTATAATGAATACCACATTCTTGTACTAATATTATACCTCTTCATATGATACATAATACTATAAATAATTTTACTTACCTTTGGCTACATCTTTTACACAACAGGTTGATCTTGAAGTTATGGTATTTGATGAGACTTCCTAACTTATATATTATAATTTTTCTATGGTGTAAGGGAATCAAACTGATTGTTTACACTTTTAATTAATAGTATGATGTGTATATGGAATTTGACCAACATATTTAGTCTCTTTAATATCTTTCTTATTTGATCTAGTCATAACTACAACCACACTAATTGAAGATCCAAAGTTACCAACTTGATTCAAAGCCACATGGTCATGAAGTTGAAAATTTACAAAAGTGGAATCCAACTACCCTTTACCATGATTTATCTTATCTTTTTGTGCCATACTTTCAATATATTTCCTATCTTGAAGAGAAGCCTCTTCTTAAGTCATTTGAGGCATCACTATGGATTGGTTGACCGATGCTTGATTATGTATGTCATTTTAATTTGATGGATTCCAACCTAAATATAGAACCATATTATTCTAAGTTGGTATAATAACAAGAGCTTTAGATGATGACAGAGTAGTAGCATCAACTATTGCATATGGCTTGGCTTGATTGATAGTTATTTGAGCTTGATAATATGGTCTCTATTCTTTAAATCCTTAATAACTTGGTTTACTATCTCTAAAAAGCTGATAGGTAGGCTGATTAGGCACATTTCAATGCCTATTTTCTTGGTATTACTACCTCTTCAGTTAGATAATCTCATTCTCAAAGGACTACAACAATTTTTTGAGATCTCCAATCTTAGTTGATTGGCTAGGAGGGGATAAAATTTATTCTTGGGAGGTTGGAATAAGAACCATAGGAGGAGATTGAGGGGTTGGTATGGATTGTATTTTAGGGGAAAAAAGCCTAAGAGGCTATGTGCCAATTTTACTACTTGTATTAAATTGTTCTAAGCTTTTATTGCTACCTCATATGCATCTGACAAAGTGATACCACCCATTAATTATATCATGATACTGATGTCTAAATTGAGGGATATTATATAATATAAGAAGGCATGTTTTCTGGATTCCCTAATCAATAGAGGTATCCTAGTCCATGGTTTTTGTAATTTAAGTTAAATTTAGTCATTAACTCATGAGGAACCCTCTACATGGTGGTAAGTTTTCCAACTAAGGATATGTGATCAAATTTATCCTTGATCTACCTATAAAATATTTCACCTAAGTCATCCCATGAAGTAATGTAATTTAGGGTGAGGTTTCTATACCATTATAGTGTTTTTACTTTAAAGGAAGCAACAAGCAATCTAGTAGCCTTGTTCTCTTGAACAATATTATGGATTGAATAGAGATTGGAAACATCCTTGATATGCTAAATAGGCATGATTTGATCTTCTCTTAATAAAAAAGGGATGCTATTAAGAAATGATAGTGGTATATCATCAAACTAGACAAGATTCGATGGGCGTCCTCAATTAAATGGGATAAATACTTGGTTTTTAATGGCCATCTTCATAGTGAGAATTTCACTATCTAGAATAATAGGCTAACCAAGATATATAAATTGATATCTAGGATAGGTTTTTTTCATATTAAATCGTATTATTTTATTAGAAGAAGAATACAATTCAATAAATTCAAAAGGAATACCTTTACTGGATGATCTTGTGGTAACCTTTGGCATGAAATTTTCACCTATTTGCTGCTAAGAATGTTACAACTCCAAGGAATCCTCTAGTTTAGATGATGATGATGATTTTCCTCTAATACTACAAATACTTTTATTTAGATTCAAAAGTTTGTTATGCCAATTATAATGTGTCACATTGGGTATGTCAAAAACTACTATCAATCATGAGTGTTACCTTGTGAGAATGTGTGTTATTTAGCAATCCTTTTAAAACATAGAATCTCTCCCAAGTGTGGATGACTTTAGAAGGGAGAGAATCTCTAGAGATGGTTGATTCCCTTTATTCACTTACTAATTTTTTTTCTTAAACCTAATAATTACTAATTTTGACTATGGAAAGGGTGAATTAGATACTATTTTTTATGGAATTGAAATGAAAAGTGGGAATTAAGGTGATGTACCAATATGTATGACCACATATACTTGTAATGGACACTCTTATGAAAGGGAGAAGCTTGAAAACATTCTCTTCACTTTAGGAATGAATTTTACAATAGTGTTTCATAAGAAGGATTATTAGAAGCATAATTAATGGGGGTTGAATTATTATTTAAAACATTCACTCAATTCAACTTAACATTCATGAGCCAATCATACAAGTACATAGATCTTAACAAGCATAAGAAACCATACAAGAGCATGAAACAAGATGACATATCATATATGTGGGAAACCATCAAGGGGAATAAAAATGATAGATATTTTCAAATGGAATATAGTACTATAATAGAAAAACTAATATTTAGTGAAGTACCAACTTCACATGGAACCCTAAACTCAACTAGATAAGCACCAACCTAGGTAGGCTTTAGTAAGAATCCACTTGTAAGGAGGCACAAAATCCATATATGACTCAACACAAACTCATCCACCTGATTTATTTTATCACATTTATAACACTATGTTTCTCAACCAGCAGATGATGACCACCTCTTTAACTCTTCACATTCTTATCCCTCTCAAACTGCCTTCTAGGCCTCTTCACTCATCTAGGTCTATTCAAGACTAATAAGGTCACATGAAATTTATACTCATACTAATACCTTATATTATATATTAATTAACATATATATACACAACTCTAATATTCTACATGACTCCTTATTCTTCTCAATGTAATTTCTCATTCATTTGCACACACACTTCTGACAAATAAGCCTAAAACTGCCTTGTATATATACAAGCCTCTTGGTCATATAAATCTTGTTCATACATATACACTTAAAATAATTTATTACCCTTATAATATGTCTTATAATTTTTTTTCAAAATTAATCAAACAATACATTAGGTTTGACAAATCTTAATGGACCAAAACCTCTTTTAGGCCTTAAGGAGACTTAATTCAATTATGCCTACTTTGGCATTATGTTACCTCATGACCCTTTGAAACAAAATAAAATTAATTTATGAATAATATCCTTTAAAAATAAATAAAATATAACTTTCCAAATTCACTTTAAATCCATAACACCTTTTAGGTTTAACCACCACTTGAACCCCTTCTCACAACATTGTTCACAATAGGCCTTCATACACATAGAAAATATGTGTTGAAAAATTGAAGTATAATTTCTTTTTATAAATAAAAATAAAAATAAATCACATATTCATAAACATCATGAACTCAGGGTGATCACCAACTTAATTATATACTTTAACTCAGGGTATACAAACCCAAACTCTTCTCTACAAAATGATCACTCTAAACTGCCAACTAGCCTCAAAACATAGTCATGGAAACTTGAAATTTTGACACCTAAAATATCACAATAAAGGATTTAAAATTAATTAAAATTATCCTAAAGCATAATTATATAAACCTCAAACAAAAATATCGTAAGTTCTAATGGCAAGTATTGGTCTTGCAGACCAATTTGTTGACCTTCTCTCTCATAGACCTCACTTCGCTAGACAAGCCATTTTGGATTCAAAATTTTCACAAATTTAAATTACTAAAAAACCTTATAAAAAGAATTAATAGGACATAAAATTACAAAAAAATATATCCATGCACTTGATCTATCACTCTTTCATGGAATCACATAAAAGCCACATTTTCATACTGCTTGGGTTTTACACTATTTTTCTTCAATAGTATTGATAATGACTTACCAATTTGGATCACCAAATTTACACACTTGAGGGATATAAATTGTCCATAAAACTTAATTTACAAAAAATAAAAGTCTAAAATTTTTTCCTTCATCCATTTACCAAATCTAACTTGGTCAACTTTGACTACACAACAAATCTCCATGAAATAAGGCCTTTTCTATAGCATCCACTCACTCACCTAGAGACTTAATCAAACATATAGATTCTTGGGAGATTTTAATAAAATTTACATTCACTAAAATATCCATATCAATTCATTATGATCTCTTTATAATAACTTATTTCATAATAGGTCACTATTAGTGTTATTTGAGTGTTTAAACCATCTTCTACTATTATCAATCAGTCATAAAACTTAGCCCCTCATTACAATAAATAATGATTGTAAATTTGAGATAGGACCCTTACCCATATACGATGAATATCTTAGGTCCTCATTTATTTTTTTCACATGCCAATGGACACTTGATAAACCTTCTTGAATAGATAACTCTTCGTCATGTACACTTGAAAGACCTTCAATTTTTAAAGCCTAAACCTTCAAATTTTGACCTCAAACTTGGTCAACACATCTAGGAAAATATATAACACAACTCATAATTCTCACATTATTAGTATTATCTTGAAATCTAAATCTCATACCTCATTTAGCCACCATATCTCTCTTTGTTCTCTAGACCTTGACTTGTAAACCACATTAGTCCTTAAAACTGACATTCTAACCACTATCCATGTTATCAACACCTCATATACATGGCATAAACCCTATTACCATGCTCAAAAACTACCATAAATATTTTCACATGCCTGAGATCACTCATGTCAATAAGAAACCAAGCCCATGCCTTCACACAAAGTCTCTTCATGCCATGACTAGGCCATGATAAGATTCCTTAAGCTTTTGATACCTAACATAAGGATCTACTTATTAATAACTTATCTCATCACATTAAAATTCAACATCCCATTTTAAAAATCTCTTAAATGAACTCATATAAACCTCATCACAATACACTTATTTTTTAAGAAATTGACAACCAACCTTGATCATCCTTCACTAGAATAACATTAACCTTGATCATCTTTCACTAGAGTAACATCAAAATCGACACAAGCCTTCCAATAATAAATAAAACATTGAGAAATAACCTTGACAATTGATCACCTTTGACAACATCATATTGATACCTCAACTATCCTTGCTTACCTGGACATCAGCCTTCACTCATGTATACTTCAAAGACCACTCACCATGCATCTTCATTATATGCACCTAGACATCAATAAAAACACACTTTAACATTAATGACATTATATTTACATCAATGACAACATTATGCCAATAAACTCCTCATCTATCATTAATGGCAAAACACACTACAGTCTGATCAATCTCTTCTCGCCCAAACTAGTCTTTCTCTACCTTGACATTAATGACAAAAGATCTTCCACAAATAACTATCTGATCCTTAAACCCAAACTTCAAGAAACCACACAATGAAATTCTGACCAAATGCTAACCTTAGGCTCATATGAGTTATTTCAGACAAATTCTAGAAACTCACTTTCTCCCACTAAGCTAATACTATCTATAAAATACATTATATGGCACAAATTATTTAGAAACTATAGTAACCACTCATTTCAAACACTCACAAAAAATTCTCCTCAATCATTAAACTTTCTCTATCAAAACTAGATAAACAAATAGAATCATGAAACATCTCATAAATCATGCTCCCCCTAACTCCATACTTACCTCTATTTAGATATCAAAGACAACCACTCTCTTGACAAAGAACCCAAATATACCAATCTCCCCATTAGACCAAAAATATATAAATCATGTTGAAATTAAAATGACTAAGGGGGGTGGTGAATCAATATTTAAAAACTTTTATAACTTTACTTTATCATTCATGAACTATCAAAGCAATATAGTGAGCTAGAAACATATCAAGAACCATTTATATGAGTATGAGACAAGAGCATAACACATGGAACACTTATTTCAGTGGGAAAACATCAAGGGGAATAAAACCTATTGATATATATTAATTGACTACAGACTTATAAGAAAAACACCAAATTTAGTGAAACATGAACTCCACATAGAGCACCAACCCCATCTAGCTAAGTACCAACTTGTAAGGAAGAACCAAATACCTAGATTAATTAGAACCAACTTAGGCCACCTTAAAACTTTGATCACCTTCATATCTCCTTTTTTTTCATACATTACATGATGATCACCTTCTTCATCTCTTCTCTCTCTTCTATCTATTTGAAACTATCTTTTAGGATTCTTCACTCAACTAGTCCTCTTCTTGACTTGATTAGGTCATATGAACTTGATATTCATATATAATACCCATTTTATATCTTCATGATAGTTTATTTTCACCCTTATTATTGTCTACAAGACCTAATTTGTCTCTTTAAAGTGTTATTTCTTTTTCTTCAACTCTTTTTTTCTAACTAGTTAATTATGCCTATTAGCCCTTGTTCTTATACTAGGATCTTTCTCATTCACCTCTTTGTCAACCATACACACTTCCATACTTATATTTTAAATAAAATAAGAATTTGGAAATGCCATAAGCATGAATCAAACATTATAATAGGCTGGTCATAGCATATAGGACCAAACCCTCTTTTAGGCCTGTTGAGGTCAACATAACCCCATTTTTTGAAAATTGAGACCCTTGAGATGTTTTAGAGCTTAACCCTATAATCATGGAATATTTTAGATATTATTTAAAATTTTAATATCATCCACTCTGTCAAAATTAGTTATTGATTTAAGGCTTGTTTTAAGCTTACCAAACATTACTAATGATTAGTCTTCATGTCTTTAAGTTTCAAGTTTCATGGAGCCCTTGCTAATGGTTCATGTTATAAAACCTCGACAAAAACCCCTGGTTCATGTTTTAATTAAAATTTGGTGGGAGCATTTGGTGGGAATAGTTTAAACATGTTTTGGACTTAAACCTAATTTTTAGGTTAAGGCTTGGCTGTGTTTATCAACATGACCAAACCTTAGATTAAAAATTATGCTTGGTCTACTTTTATTTTTCCCCTTTGTTCATTTTTATACTAACAAGGTCCCTTTATGTCCTAGCGAGGTTCTCTTTACTATTTCCTACTTAGCCTAAAGTTTTAATACTAAGGCCCCATTGTATTTTTCAGCTTGAATAAGACCTTAGTCTAAACACTTTAGCCTAAGTTTGTGTTTATTATCTAGTTATAACTTAATTTCCATGCATCTTATAGATCCAATAGTCAATGATTCATCATAGAACTTGATATAATGAAGTGAGGAAGGCATGGGTCTTAAAAGTAAAAAACATATAACTCACAAGATCTAATGATCTATGCTTCTTCATGGCCTTTCAATCAGATGAGATGAATAAATCTCGATAAAATTGAGCACTTAGTTATTCAAACCAATCATGTTTGAGGTCTTAGATCATGATCAATATATGTCCCTTCATCGTAGGCAAAATATTGGATGGAGAAAAGATATTATTGAAAATTCAAAAGCCTATAATCTTTATGGAGTTACCATGAGACACTCCCACATTCAAAGATTAAAAAGAAAAGGGGCCCACATGTTAGAAGGGAGAAATCACTAGCAATCTTTGAGATCTTGATTTGATGGCTCTTACTTTGTCATGATTCTTGATCTAATAGAGTGAATTAAGTCTAAAATCCTAGAAGACCCCATGGAGGTGCCAAGTGGAAGTCTCACATCAAGATAGGAGTTTAAAGATATTAAATTTGACATTCATGTGACCATCATTTGATGTTTGTGAGGATGTATTTGACATCTATGTGACTATCAACTTTAATCCAATCAAAACTAATGACTTCATGAGATTAAATTTAACATTTGTGTGACTATCATTTGACGTTTGTGAGGACATATTTGACATCTACAAGACCATCAAATTCAAGATAATGAATTCTTTTTCTCAAGAGTAAGATGCACTCCAAAATATTGCTAGAAAGCTCATAAATTGCCTTGTAGACTAATGGAAGGCCTCAATGGATGCTCAAACACTAGAAATCTTTGAACTAAAAATATTGAAATGGTATCATAGGTCTAAATATATGTAATAATCTATTTAGTCTAAGTTTACACTTTAAGGTCCCCATTGAATTTATTTAAATGTTTTGAACCTTAGGCTAGAGACTTATGCCAAATATTATCTTAAAAGGGTCTTTGTGACATAAAACTTAGACCAAATGCTTTTAATCTAATATAATAAAACATTTTTTGGAACTAGATCATTATATCATTTTGACCCCTTTTGAGCATGTTCTATAGGCTTAACATAATTATTTTATCCCAAAGTATTCTTTGTGTTTATTAAACATAGCGTAAACTTTGACCTAAAATATTTATCCATGGTCCCATTTGTATAAATCCAAGAGGCTTAGGTATAAAAAATTTAGCCTAAAGTTCATTTCATGTTTAATAAACACAAAATGAACCTTAGGCTAAGGTATTTAAACCTAAGTCCCCACCTATGTTATTTGATTTAAAACTTAGGTAAAAAAAACATTTTAGCTTAAGTTCTTTTATGCCTATATACTAACTTAAGTCTCATGCATCTTTGCATATCTTATAGCTCATGCTTCATCATAGGAGGATGACCTAATGGCATAAAGGTGCCGATGACTTTTTAAAGGAGCTTCAAGAACCTATAGGCTTAATGCATGGAAAAAGTGCATTCAAAGTGCAATTGATAAAGATGTCAAATATTAGAAGGCTCTTGGAGGTACCAAGTGGCACAACCATGTGGCTTAAGACAAAAGGGATCCAATAATGAATGAGGTCTTAGATCACAATCGATGGTTCACAGTCACTTAAAACATCTTGATCCTTTTAAATGCCAATGACTAACTCTCAAAAGGCATTTATGAAAAATTCTATGAAAGTGATAGATAGATGCTAAATAAGAACCACACAATCACAAAATGATAAAAACTAAGACCTTGTGTTCTTGAAAATGCAAAATTATAAAGGTAAAAATCCAAATCAAATCCATTTCATGTATGAGATAAAATCTAGATACACCATTGCCATTAAAGCTTTAGAACCCTAAACCCTACATACAATAAACCTTAAGTGAACTCAATTAATCACAATTCAATTTGAGAAGAGATTAATTATGATTTGAGAGTATAAGAGTTAGCACAAAAACCAACTATAATCCACTACTAAATAATTTACATATGTAAAATTCATGGTAGCTCGTAGGCAGCAAGTGAAAGAGGAAATAAAGCTTTATCTCTCCATAGAAAACAAAGGAAGAGTCTTTAAAGATACTGAATTAGACACTGTAGCAATAAATAATGGCAACAAGAACTGGTTCAAGCTCTTCTAGACCATAAAGGAGATGTAAGTCATTACTAAAGAGTAGAGAATTATACCTATTAATAGGAGGTACTATGACCTAGTTGTTATTCAAATGGCCAGTTGTAGTCATATAAAATGTGAAAATTGGTAACTTGAGTGTGGATAATGACAACCAATCCATAGGTCCCTCTTGCTTTCTTTCATGACCCTTATTGGCATTTTTTCACTGATTCCCAATCATCTATATACTTCTAGACCTGATCTTAGCTTAGCTAGACTAATATTTCCATGACAAATCTATCTCCCTAAGACCCGTTAGCTAAGGAAAATATAACCCAACTTATACTATAGCACCAGTGCTACTAGTGTCCTATTTAAGCACTCCCATCCAAGTACATTTTTATCCCCAATGGATGATTCTTTCTGGTTCCTCGTCCTTCTCCTTATCGACTTAATGTGAGCACATTTAACCCATGAACAATAGATCCTTATAAAATCCCATTCAAAGATCATTTGGAAAGGGTTGGAAATTATCACTAAGCAATCAAGAATACAAGAAAGACTACTCAGGTAATCTTTCTTATTCTCTACATACAGCGAACCAATACTATTACAAGTTTATTTAAATACTTACACCAATCCCTAGCCACCTCAATCACACCTAATTTTAGCATTTTCATCTTCATAAACACTATTGCACATATCACATCAAGTGGGAGAACTACATATGGCTTGATCCCTCTTTAGAGTATTGGTATGTAGGTAGCATGCCCACATAAGGGGTGTGGATACATGTTTAGTGCATCTTACACACACTAACCCCACTTCTTTCCCAAATTTGGTAAAAGCATAATGGAGTCTAGGGTTTGGAAACTAAATAAGATCTACAAGGAGTTTTATGGACATTTAGTAATCAAAATTTTATAGGTAGGGTCACACATACATAACAAACAAAACCTAGAAAGCTCAGGTCTCCTAAACGATAGTGGTATAAGTGGCCTACAAATCTAGTGCCACTAGTTTCATATTTTAACACTCCTATCCAATCATAAAACAAAGGCCAAATCTTGAATTATGATAGTGTCCCTGGCTTGTATAGTAAATTCTAGAGTCTATCTCAGCCATCTTAGATAGTTTCCAACTAAGTCTTATTTTCTATCCCTTATTACTATTTTTATAAAGGTTAAAATCATTATAAAATTTATAAAAATTAGTAGCTTAATTATTGCATATTTATTTACTAGTTTTACTACTCACACCCTTTAACTAAATTAGGAATAATACTCCAATATTCCTAAAATTGTTAAATCATTTGGTGAACCTGACTTACTTTGTTTGTGCATAAAAAGCCTACAAACCCTACGGTAAATTTCTTATTAATTTTTTTATATTTTTTTGATTTTTTACCTACATAATAAAATAAGAAATTATCATTAAATTTTATAAAAATTTAGTAATTTTAAAATAATTTTATTTCAAACCCTAGTTGCCCATACTAGGTCTCGATATTTTCCTAGTATTTTTCCTATATTTTCTAATTTTTTACTTACATATTTAAATAAAAAATTTACATAAAATTTTAAAATTATTTAGTAATTTTAAAATGTTTCCATTCAAAACTTTAGTTTCATGTAGTATATCCTATTTTCTTTTTGAGGTATCAACCTTGCATCTAAAATCAGATTTTAAAAATGGATCTCACTTGTTTTCAAATACTTATTGCATTTTTAGAAAATAATGAGACCATACTTGGTCCTATCATGTACATAAATGATAAAGGGTACCATATGTTAATCCAAAGCTTCATTATTTCCCTTTCATGATTAATTTTCATAATAATATATGATATCACAAAATTTATTGCTAAAATTGCACAAGATTCTAATCTCTCTCTCTCTCTCTCTCTCTCTCTCTCTCTCTCTCTCTCTCTCTCTCTCTCTCTCTCTCTCTCTCTCTCTCTCTCTCTCTCTCTCTCTCTCTCTCAGGATAATTTCCAACTCAATTTTTCTAAACATATTATACATATCATAACACATGTAAATTTTCTTTTACCTTAGTTCACCATTCCATGTTCTCTACCCTTCACTTTTTATCTTTTATATGGAAAATTTTTCAAGTTAATCTTGTTAAACATATTAGATATATCATAGCACATATAAAAGCCTTTTATGAATTAGTGTGCCATTCCATGCTCTCTATCCATTTATTGATATCTCTCATTGGGAATGATTTTTATAAATATATTTCTATACAACCTATAACTCTAATTTCATGCATTTCATTTCACATTCATGAGTTCTACCTAGATGTATATAACTCATTGGATACTTTTGAATATTTCCCTATCACTACTAAGTGAAAACTAGTGGGTATATCTATCCCTCATTCATTTAAAATTGGTATATATAGCTCTTATCCCATACTTACTACTAGTGTTATGCCTATAGTGGATCATGTGATACATGCTATCACCCAAGTTTATGAATATAGGTAGGTTAATTACACCCATCACTATAGCTTTATAACTTAGGTTAGCACCCCTTCTAATATAGTTTCAGTTCTTGAAATCCTTTAGTGATTGGATTATTAAAAATATGTATTATATGCATCCCTTCACAAAATTATAATTCCTATTTCTATCAAACCATCTTATGTTGCCTCTATCATCAACACAATGCAATAGCCTGAAGAGCATATTTCTTTTGAGAAAGAGGTTTTACACCTGCAATACATCATTGAATAACATTTACCTCTATATATTAAATTAATAATAAATGGTGTTGGTGTAAAAAGAGTGTTATTTAATAATAGTTTAAGACTCAAAATTTGCAACATTTTTTTACTTCAACATCTTAATATACAACCTCAATATCTAGACCATTCTGACATGAACATAAGAGGCTTTCACAACACCCCGTAGAAAGCCATGGATCAAATAATACTCAATAGTAACTTAGGGCCTAAGACATTTTTAAATACTTTAAAATTCATGCTAGATAACCTTGATATAATTTATTACTTAGTCAGCCTTAGATTCATGATATGCATGTGCTTCTTTCTACACTTCATGCTTGTCTAAAATTTAGTCATAAAGGCTACATCTACACATAACCAATATACAATTAACCTTTTAAACACTTCCAAGTTACTAAATATCCACATTATTATATTCCACACTTTAATCTCAGTAATATACCTACATAACCCACTACTTATAGTACACCCTTAGACCATGCAACACATCAAACAATTCCAACTTTTGTAATAACACCGACACCAAATCACTAATTCACTTCCCCTTTTACACTTAAATGTCTTAATAAGTTGGGATATCATGGAAAAGGCCTTAGAAAATATGAACAAGGAATAATAAATACTATTTAGGCATCAACACAACATGGAAGGCAAGGACAAGGAATCAACTTACCCTTATTCATGATAAACCTTCTTCCATAGCTTCAAAGTATATAAAGTTTTATCGACCTATTACATTGGTAGACAACACCATTAATCATAAAAAAATTAGCATTGATCTATCCTAATCTCATTGATGATATGGTTTTACCAGATATATACACATTAGATGGAATTCTCTAACAATGAATCCCTCTTGCATTTGCTTAGAGCATATGAGAACCTCCCATATTTCTATCATAAGAATAGATCTCTTCATTATATAAACACCCATGCATAATTCATAAAACATATATATTATCCCTAAGACATACTAGTTGATTCTAATGATATTATTCCTACAACCCCATACACACTATATCATTCCACATTACTTAATGGGGAAATAGTTAATTTCAATTTTGGAACTAATCAAGATCTCTACATTGTCTTGTTAGCCATTTAGCTATGAAAGGAAAAGGATACATATATTCATCAAACTTTAACATGTTTTCTAGAACTATTTGCTTGGTCTTACTCAGATGAATCTACTACAAGTGAGGACATTTGTTGATTTCTCATGACTCACGTTATTTCACACTTTAGCTTGCCCATAACCATCATTTTCAAAAATGGAACATAATTATTAAGAATTTTTGCACAAAATATAATATTAAACACACATTATCTAATCCATATTACCCACAAGGAAACAATAAAGTAGAGGATACCATTAAAACTATCAATAACATTTTAAGTAAAATAGTGAGCAAATTTGGAGATGATTGCCATAATAAACTAGTCTTTACATTATGGGCTTATCACATAAGTATCTGCACACCCAAAAGATCCAATCCTTATTCACTTGTTTATGTCACATAAGTAGTTTTACCATTATAGTTAGAAATCCCATCTCTTCATGTCTCTCTTAAAGGTATTCTCAGTGATGACCAATATCATGTAAAGTCTCTACACCAACTTGAGAAGTTAGACCATACATATATTCAGGTAGCATAACATCTTAGAGTCTACCAATAATGTATACAATTATCCTATAACAAGTGATTTCACACTAGATAATTAGAATTTAATGATCTCATTCTTAAAGAAAATCTTTGCAATGTCAATATTAAAGAAGAAATCCAAGGAAAGTTCAAACCAAATTGTCTAGTTCCATACATTACTACTGAAAAGCTTATCCCTAAAGTGTATCATCTAGCCTCACTTGAAGGAAAGAAACTCAAAAATCTAATGAATATTATGCATCTATGCAGATTCCATGTCTAGAAATTCATTTCACACATTGTATTGTACATAATTTTTCAAAATTACTTGTATATAGTTTCTTCTCAATCTCTTGTACATAGTCTTCCTATGATTGATATTACATATCTTAAATATCAAATATTCAAAAACATTCAAATATTTCAATATATAAAAACATACAAATAATCCAAAAACACCAAAAACATTTTGGTTATATGCATTATCCATGTTTTACATTTATACTACAATGCTAGACTTACATTTGTTATGCTATGTCATTTTTTGTTATTTTATCTATATTACCATGCATCACTTGATCTAATTTGAGTGTGTGCAGTGATATATAGATCCTTGATTACTTCTCTCTACCCATTGAGGGGGCATCTTACTTATACATTAAAGACACACATCGATATACATACCCACTAGGGGCATCTTCTACATGACTACACCATCCAAGTTATGTCATTCATATACCACACACTCAATTTATCATGTTGATGTACACTACATACTAGATTACACATATTAATCTATTGACATTCCACTAGTATATCACACTTATGTATTTTTTAGCGTATACCTAGTATTATACTACATGTCTTAAATACTTTCAAATTCTTTCTTTGATTAGTTAGATACGATTGTATTTCCAATTTTTTAAATGCTTTATTTTCTTTCCTTATGTAACTATATGTGATTACATTTCTTAGTTATAGTTTTTTCTCTTATATGTGTCTTAGGACATTTTCCAATGTCCTTTGCTTGTATTCTTCTATGTGATTTCAGATTTCACACCAACCTTTCTTGTTCCAATTATATGTGTATGTGGAATTTGAACATGCTTTGTATTCTTGATTTACAATTTGAGTTATTTGCTTGGCCCCTTGGCCACTCTTGTATGTTTTTGTCTTCTTGGTTTTTATTCTTGTTGCTTGATTGCTTTTTAAACTATTTTCAATGCCATGATCCACATCATGCATTATCTTGATTTAATGGATGCCATGATGGACATCATGCCATCCCTCCTTTACAAATAATAAATAACAAGTAAATATACTTTTAGTTCTTTTTCAATATATTTCATATGTTATTACATTGTTATATTTATATAGGCATACCCTTATTGATCTAATAATCTCTCATTACAAACCATGTTATATCTAGAGATATCTTGTTGATTATCATTACTATATCATGTATCTTTGTAACATAACACACTTTCAGGGATCTTTATTTTAAGGAAAGTCATTAAAAGGTATTCATTCCTACAATCAAAAGAGGAGGCAACAAATAGGGGTTTTTTCATAGAGAATAGAGCTCCTAACGGTAAAACATTAAGCTTTTAGAACACCCAAAACAATAACCAAATAGAACAAACCAAGTAGATAGTGAAAATGCTATAAAAATCATCAAATTTATCCCAAGACAATATCTATAAGATTTTAATATAACACCAAGCCCTCTAATTTCCATTTTTAATGTCCCTTTCCAAAAAGCATAAAAACTAGACATTCTAGAAGTAGGCAAAAAAGTAGATTCAACTATAGTTTTGCATAGTTAGACCAATTTAGAATCAGTAGTTTTTAGTATTCTTTTTCTTAGAGAATATAGATATAGGGGACATCATGAGTGGCATGATGGCTCTCACTTTCATTTTAGATATGATAATTGATATAACTTCTAGATCAAAATCCATGTTTCAGACACTAGTGATTGAGGGCAATATGCGAGGTACATTTATTTTCTTTTATTTAAAAGTTTATTATTACCCAAGCATTTTTAGTAGTTTCATGCCTTATTACATATATATTTTTTGTCATCACTATCGATTTGATTTCATACAAGCCTAGCTTTCACATTTTGGAGGGGTTTTATGTAAGCATAGTACACTAATTTTAGAATGGCTTTCATACAAGCCTAATATCCATATTTTGGAGTGGCCAAGAGTGGTCTAGTTTCCATTATACATTAAATTATTCATGCCAACATTATTATATCATAGTGAATTTATAGGATTTAAGAGCCATCTCATATGACACACATTCATACTAGTATTAGTTCATAGCTTCACTTCACGAAGCAACAATGGAGCCAAAGGAATAAATAGCCTTTGTATTATTGAGCCACCTATTTAGATGGATTGGACACACAATCCAAACATTGATAAACACACATATGACAACCTAGCTTCACTTAGTGGGGATTATGGAGCCAAATGGTTAACCTTTTCATTCTTGAGCCACTTTCAAGGAATTGAGCAATCATCTCCATTCATTATATTACTCTTAATTTAGCACACATCTATCATCACTCAACATCACTCATCATCACAATAAGTTTTTTATTGGTTCAATACCTAGTGAGGTGTATTCATTCCTTTCTCTTCCTCTCTCTCTTACCCAAATTTGTATGTTCTTATTTTATATATAACATATCTAGTAAGAATTGTTATACTCTTTGTTTTCTCTTGAAGATTCACACTTCATAGTGTGCTCTCTCTATATACACCCAATATTACATAGCTTCATGAGCTTCACCCTTGTAGGTAATTTTTGGTATGATTTCTATTTTTTCTTTATCCTAGTATTTTGGTTTGTTGCATCACTAGAATAAAGGGGGGTCAAATGTAGTCATATAAAAAGTGAAATTTAGTAACTTGAGTGTGGTTAATGACACCAAATCCATAGGTCCCTCCTAATTACTTTCATGACCCTCATAGGCATATTTTCATTGAATCCTAGTCATTCATAGCCTTCTAGACCTGATCCTAGCTCATCTAGATAGCTCTTTCCATGACAAATCCATCCCCCTAAGCCGTATCAACTAATGACAATAGCAACTAACTTGGACTACAATGCTAGTGCCACTAATGTCTTATTTTGGCAATCCTATCCTAGTGCATTTTTAACCCCAATAGTCAATTCCTTCTAGTTCCTCATCCTTTTCCTTTTTGGCCTAATGTGAGCACATTCAACCCATGACAAATACATCCCTATAAAATCCCATTCAAAGATAATTTGGAAAGGGTTGGGAAATATCACTAAGAAATCAAGAATACAAACAAGACTATTCAATCAATCTTCCCTATTCTCTATATATAGCTACCCAATACTATTAAAATCTTATTCAAATCCTTACACTAGTCCCTATCCACCTAAAAAACACTTAATTTTATAATTCACATCTTTATACACATTATTTCACAAAGCACATCAAGTGGGAGAACTACATATGGCTCGATCCCTCTTTAGACTATTGGTATGTAGGTAGTGTGCCCAAACAAGGGGTGTGGATACATGTTCAGTGTATCTTATGAACACTAACCCTCCTTCTTTCCCAAATTTTGTCAAAGGATAATGAAGTCTAAGGTTTGAAGACTAAATCAGCTCTACAGGGAATTTTGTGAACATTTGACAGTCAAAACTTCATAGGAAAGGTTACATAGACATAACAAACAAAACCTATAAAGCTTAGATCTCTAGAACAATATTAGAAAAAGTGGATTATAGCACTGGTGGCACTAGTGTCTTATTTTAGTGATCTTGTCCAATCATAAAACAAAGTGTAGATCATGAATTATAATAGTGTCCCAATCTTGCATATTGAATTCTAGACTTTATCTCAACCATCTTAGACAGTTTCTAGCTAAGTATTATTTTCTATCCCTTTTTTATAAAGGTTAAAATCACAATAAAATTTATATAAATTAGTGGCTTAATTATTGCATATTTATTCACTAATTTTACTACTCAAAATCTTTATTTAAATTAGGAATAATACTACAATATTCCCAAAACTATTAAATCGTTATCCTTCATCATATTATTGTCAAACCAGAGGTACTTCACTTTGTTGATGTGCATGATCCAATTTTTGTATTCTATATGATCGATAATGATTGGATCATTCATGACGAAAACTATAGGAGAGTTTCTTATATTTCCCCATTAGCCTTTGAAACATATTATAAGCTCCCAAAACCCCATGTGGATCTACCCACAATAAAGGAATGGACCAACCATAATGACCTGGATACCATCCTTAGACCATGGTTACTCCAAGGGAACAATCTATTTCAAGAATTTTAGGGTAGGATCCTAATTTTCCAATTCAAGTAAGGGATTAGGGTAATCATGGCCTTACTAAATAGATCATTAAGATCCCCCTCAACTACCTCTGCCAACAAGAGCTAGGTCTCTTTTTATGTATTTAATGGTAGAGAAAGAGCTCATTACTCTTATAGGGGAGATGATTAGTGTCTTCCTAAGGAAATAATTCACTACCATCAAGAGGAAGACAGGCAAGTAGTTCTTCATGGTGTCTTATCTACTAGATGCCCTACTTTCTTCCACCAAGATCTCAGATATCAAAAACTAGTCTCCTAAAGGTAGAATCACCATCTCCCACCACTACTCAAAGTAGCACATCTTCAAGTATAAGAACAACATGAAATTCATATATGAATATATATACCCTACCCTGGTAGAGAATATTATAGGGTTTCCTATGGCTATGGTTCACCCATTGATCAATAAATACATGGAGCTAATGGGAGATATCTAGTTTTAACCAAATTACATAGTGATATGAATTGAAGGCATTTTGACCTCACCCTAAATATTACATATCTATGCACCTAACAAGTTAGTAGAATAAAAAATTGCCTCTCAACTCATTAATGGTGTTGATTGAGTTTTCAAAGAGAAGAAGAAGGTCCTCCTCCATCCCTTTCCTCTAATAGCTGGAAGGACAATAATACAAGATTGGAAGTAGGTAGATACCATGTCTAGGCATAGGGACTCCTTTAGGTTACAATTAGATGATTTAAAATATTGGGATCCTAATAACTTAGTGAGAAATCATCTAAAGAGCAAATAGTTGCCAAACCCTATGTATGTGCATTAACTTGGTATCCATTGACACCATCTATATCAATGCAAGTATTTTCAAGGAAGTTTTGACTAGACTCAAAGGATAAAACATTAAAATTGAGCATAAATTGACAAGTGATGATAAACCAATAGGGGATATATATAAAATGCATCTTCTCTAGTATTACTTATTGCCTAGACTTTTTAGGCCACCTCAAGAATAACCTTGGTTGGAGCATCCACTACCCCAATGGAAATTTGTATAAGGACATGTCAAAGAAAATATGGAAGAGAGACTTGGAGAGGGACCCTCATCCTTATCCCTAACCCAAATGCCAACATCTCTAGTTGAAAACTTAGACATTATTTATTTGGAGCTAGATGAAATAGTTGAACATGCCCTTAGAGTTCTTGCTAAGGCATATGGCATTGATAAAGAGGAGGAACATTTTGAAGAATTATAAGCCCAAGTAGGGGAGCTTGAGAAAGAAAAAGAGAAGGAAGTTACTCTTGATATAGTCCTAGTGGCACCCAAAGAGAAGATAAAGGTAGAGTTGGCATTGGTCCCTATTAAATCAAAGAAGCCAAGGTTGACTCTCACTCATCCTATGAGTGAAGTCAACCTTCTTAGTAATGATTACCCTATCCATGGACTAGACTAGTCATCCCTGAATTAGATCATTTATGGGAAATTATAGAATATTCCCTCTTTATCCCACTCATGAGAACTTACAAAGATTGTTAATATTGAGTTGCATGATGATATCAATCCATAAATCAAGGCGTTGATGAAATAAGAATAAGAAAGGAGGATAGTAGCCAATATAGGACTAGAAATCAAGAAAGTAGATTGTCCAGGATCATCTAGTAGTACAATAATTGAGGTCTTAGAGCCTCTAAAATATATAGATTCAACTACTAAAATTCTATTCAATTTGAAAATAGTTAGATTAGAATGGGTGACTACAAGGAAATCCATGGTGGGAACTAAAGAGTTCACTTTCTAGAAGGTTAAACCCTTTACAAGCTTAACCCCAGTTGAAGGGAAACAACTTGGTGAGGTTCCTATCCATGATGAGGATGTGGATATCCTACTCAAGGCTCATTTATCTCAATCAAAAGCTAGGATTAGAGGAATGAAACAAAGAATCCAAAATTTAGAAAATGAAAAGGAAAACTTGTATGTAATCAAAATCGCATGATGTACATGAATTCATCCTAGATTAGATAATATTAAGCACACATACACTTTTTATTGAGTATAAACTTTTTAAGTAGGAGCATGACCAATATGGAAATCCACTAGACCTGATTAGGGGATCGCTTGTATCACTTATCACAACATATCATGCTAGGAAGGGTTCGAAAGCCTACAGTCTAACACAATCCCATAACAACCCTAAAATATTCCTATGGTTTGATATTTCACTTATGTTAACAAATAAAAGAGAGTAAAATATTCTAATAAAAAGAAAAGTAAACTAATCTACTACACACCAAAACTTGTGGCACAATGTGAGAAATTGATGAAAATCAATCAAATATGTATAAGTAACTTCAAATAAAGTAATTATGAGTAATACCCTAATACATAGAATATGAAGAGTAATATTATTCGAGCCAACACTTATGATACTTATATATACTAAAAGAGAGGAGAATGAAGTTACAATATACTTACTATAATGTGAACCCATCATGATTCAATCTCTCCCTTGGCCAATGGGGCTTCACAAGAGGTTGTTGTCATTCGTAAGGATCACTTTATTAGACCAAATCATCCAAGATCTATCCACAAGACTAGATTCTCAAAAATAAGAAACTTAAGATAAGACTCCTCAAGTAGAATGGTAGAAGAGTAGATTGTGAAGAAGCATGAGTACATAATAACTCTTTATTGCATCTTATAATAATGACCAAAATGACCTTATATTTATAGGTATAACTAACCCTAAAATCATCCAAAAATGTCATATATGCTAGGTCAACCAAATCAACCTAGCACATTTTTAGACTAATGCCTAAAGTCTGTGCTAGGTCAGTTACAAGGATAACAAAACCTAAAGAGCTAAAGTGACCCTAAAATATACTAGGTCAACTACGCCGACCTAGTTTATTGAATAGTTTAAAAGGGTGCCAAGTATGGAGAAGAAGGATAGAAAGAGGAAAGTACTAGAGGAATGTGTGAAAATGGATAAATAATTTAGGGAAAGGTTTTAGGAGATGAATGGTTTGGAAATAATGTGGAAATAATGGACAAAAATCCTATGAAACACCAAATTTATTCCCAACCCTTTCCCAGTGTACATCTTAAGGCATGCACTCAAAGTGATTGAGTCAAGATGGGATCTTGCAAGACGTAAAGCATTAGTATTTGATAAAATTTAAAAATATTATGTGTATACATATGCCCCACTCAAATCTCATTACATGTCACTAAGGTGTAATAGGGGATGGTGCTTTGAGAAAGAACATAAAGACATACACAATGTTGATGCTAAAAAAATATTTTAGTGTTTTGAAAAGCATAAAATAACTAAAATTAAATAATAAAAAAGTAAAATAACTAAAAAATACTAATGTGTACCTTTACTTACCTTTATCATAGGATGATTGTCTAATGTGTTTTTAGTATTGAATGTGTAGGGCACAAAGACTACTTTCAACAAACCAAATAATACAAAAATTAAGGATAAAAACAAACAAATGTAAGAAAATCCAAGATAATTAGTCTTATGTAGATGGGACATACTTGGGAATTTGGCAAGCTGGGTGACAATTGATATGTTGGACCAAATGACCAAGTCAAACAATAGTAAATTGGGTAACCAAAAATCCAAGGATACTAAAGACCAAAAAACTCAAACATGTAAACCTCAAGTAAGAAAAGGAAAACTAACCAATTTAAACCAAAGATACATGTATAAAAAAAATGATAAGCAAGATAAATAAATGTTAAAAATAAAAACAAAATGGTAAAATGACATTGATGAATGAGAAATAACAATCCATATCTCACTAAAAAATGAAAAAAGGTGCATAAAAGGGAAAACAAAATTTCTAAGTGAGAAGTAACAATCCAAATCTCACTTAACAATTGAAAAAGGGGACCAACTTAGGTGTCCACAATAATAGGAAAACAAAATAAGTGGTAAATGGTAAGTAAAACAAGTATAGAAATGGAATTTTTATGGAAGAAAATGATCTAAAGTTTCTCAAATATGTCTTTTTTAAAATATAGATAGAATTGAAACAAGGTAGTGCTAGCATGTTTTTAAAAAATAAAGAAGGAATTTAAAGAAGAGTGAAACAAATTTTGAATCACAATTTGGATATCAAGGGGGGAGATGAAATGGGTGGATGGGAGAATGAATGGAAAACTTATGTAGATAAACTCTTTATCAAATTTAAGACACTCATATTTGGTATGTCAAAATAAGAGGACTGTTGACCTTAGGGATTATGAAGAACTTATCTTAGCTACACAAGTCTAAGGTCAAAAAATGGAGTATATAGATCATTCCATGAAGGCTATATGCATGAAAAGTAAAATGGAACTACTTCCCCATGACATTTTACCCATTCTTTTAGACCCCTTATAGAGTCATCAGTCTACTGCAAAGATTGGGTACTTTACATGAGAAATTAGGTAGCACCATAGATTTTTTTGAATCCCCTTATTCCAATCTACTAGTCTACTATACCCTAAAGGACTTCAGATCAATGTGAAGCCAAATTTTGAGTTTGATATTTTATTAGAGATAGGATATGTGCTTGTAATCACATTGTTTGGTGTGAATTTGACTTTTGAGATTTGTATGTTGCCTTTTAGATATCATTGCCTTTTATTTCAAATGATTTAGCTTTTAACTTTATTTTGATGGATTTTTCTATTCCTCCTCCAAATCGATTTGGAAAACCAAACATCAGTGCTAAAGATTAATTTCATTTGAAAACTTGGGACAAGGTAGCTAAGAGAGAGAAAATTCAAAGAGCATGGGGTCTAAGAGTCTCATAAATCTAGGTGAAATAAAAGTGCCATCTTGACTTTGACCTTATTTTATGGAATGTGGAGGTGAAAAAAGGGACAAATCAAGAGGAATGACACATGGAACAATTTTAATTGCTTCAAATGGAAAAAAAAGGGAAAAAGGGAAAAAAGATAGATATAATGACAACAAGAGTGTGATTACTTATCATAAGATTGGGGGAAATGGAGGAAAACATGATAATATAGATTGTTATGTAAATTCCATCTAGAAAAGGAAGAAAAATCTAAACTTTAAGAACAAGGATAAATAACATGAAAAGAATGGTAATTTTTTGACGATGGTTGGGTCATATCCATGGTCTTACAAAGCAACTCATAGAAGAGAGACTTACGAGGGTGATAATAAGAAAGAAAAAATCAAAGTGAGGGAACCTTTTTACAAAGCACCTCAGAAAAGAAAAACCCCAAAAATGACAAAACAACATTAGAAAATAGAAAAAAGAGAAGGAAAAATAAGTAAAATATGGTGGTTTTATGAAGGATGTTAGGTCCTATATGTGGTCTTATAAATCAAATCACAAAATAAAATATAAGGGTTGAGAAAAATAAGAGAAAATACAAGAATATAAGGAAGACTATGGTAAATCAAGAAATTAAAAGACCAAAAATGGAGGATTAAAGGTTTGTAAACAAGAGGCAACTGATACAGTGGAAGATACCCATGCTTAAGTAACCTGTAAAAGGTAGTTAGATAGATATACATAGAAAACATGATAAGAAGGAAATGATTAGGCAAAGTATTTATTTAGGAATTGAGTATTAGTGGGCTCTTTGAAAACATGGCCTTGATTAGTTTAAAGATGATAAGTTCTTGGACCAAGAATGTCTTTGAGTAAGTATGGGCCCCACCATTTTGGGCATATTTTCCTTCATTATCATGGGTGTAGTATAATTTAAGGATAAGATTTCCAAAATTAAAAGTGCAGAGTTGAACACATTTTTTATGTTGTCAGGCAATGTAAGACTTATATTGGTTATTAAGTTATAAGGAAGAGAGATGATGATCATCAAGTTGATCAAAAGAATGAAGGTGAGCCTCACATAATTATTCATCAATAATGATACCATGAAGATATATTCAAAGATATGGAAGCTCAAATTCAAAAGGAAGAACCAACTCAGAACCATAGAATAGAGAAAATGGAGTTGCTTTAGTAGTAGTATGAATGCTAGTCCAATAGGCCCAAAGTGTGGGATAAATATGAAGATGCCAATCTATGTGGGTTTAACGATTTTTTTTTGAGTTATTTTATTGAGAATATTGTTAGTGGCCTTAGCTTGACCATTAAACTATGGATGATATGGGGTGGAAAACTTGTGATTGATCTTAAATTTGGTACAAAGTTGTTTAACATGTTTATTTTTGAAGTTACCATTATTGTCTGAAATGATGGTGTGAGAAATGCCAAAATGGCAAATTATTTGGTTAAAAATGAATTTATTTATAGTAATATTGGTGAAATTGACAAAGGGCATAGCTTCAACCCACGTGGTAAAGTAATCAATAGCAGTGATAATAAATACATGCCCATCTTGGGAATAAGGAAGTTTACTAATGAGATTGAATCCCCATGTGTAAAATGGCCATAGAGATTAGATAGTTTGAATAATCATAGGAGGTGAATGAATGATATAATTATGAAGCTAACAAGGATTACACTTTGTAGCATACTCAATAGTATCCTTTTCTAGAATAGGCCAATAATAACCCATATGTAAGAATTTGTAGGCTATAGAATGTACATTAAAGTGACCACCAAAAATTCCCCCATGTGCTTGTTGAATTAAAAGAGGTACCTCATCTTTCATGACATAAAAAAGTAAGGTACCTTTGGTATTAGGATAATAAAGGATGTTATTTCCAAATAAGAACTTGAAATCTTGTTTGTGAAGATGTGTCTTTTCATGAGAATCTAAGTCAGGAGGATATGCTTGATGTTCTAAAAATTGGATGATATCTTGATACCATGGGCATTTTTGGATAGTTATAGCCTTGATGTCGTAGATAAGTGAATAAAGAGGGTAGGTAGATGATGGATATTTGATTATTTGTATGATAAAATAAGGATAAAAAATAACTTGGTGTGGATGAAAAAGAGAAGCTTAAGAGGCAATAAAATTAGTAATGGAATTTTGATATCTAGGAATAGGCTCAATTGTAAAAGAGACAAAATCCTTTGTAAGAGTGATTGTAATTTGATGATAGGTGATAAGGTTTTCACTTTTACATTTATAGGCACCACTAACTTTATGTAAAATGAGTTGAGAATCACCCAAAGCATGAATATATTATATGTTTCAATCAAGATCATCTCCCATACCTAAGATAAGAGATTTTTACTTGGCCATATTATTGGTGACATCAAATGTAAAATGAAAAGATAAGGGAATTATCTTGCCAAGAGGACTAGTGAGAATATAAATTTTCCCATATCCTTATAGGAATTTATCACCATCAAAGTAAAGGGTTCAAGTATCCTCATGCAATTCAGCATTAATTTTAGGCTCTTCGATAATTACCTTTGGCTTAGTAGTACTAGAGGAAGCAGAAGATTGATCAAGTTTATTATCTTTAAGATTGGTATTAAAGCTATGAAAATAATATTTAAGATAAAGTGATTGATTAAGACATTCAATGTAAAGGATATTATCATCTATAAGGTTATCTTAAAGGAAAGAAGTGGATGGAATAGGAGTTACAAGAAGTTGGTCAACTATGACTTGCCCTTTGACATGTTTTTACATGATGATGTGAAGATCACATTCCATAAGTAAGACCATCCACTTTCCAATTTTATATCATGAAATAAATTCTTTGGAGTAGAAATGATGAAGAGGGTTAGAATGAATAATGACATAAGTGGTTTAGTAAATCATGCAATGCCATAGCTTTTTAGCTATGAAATAGATAATGAGGTAATCACATTCAAATTTGATTTAACATGTTTCATAATAGATGAGGCATTAGCTAATATAATATATGGAATACTCCTTTTTTTATCATCTTGTTGGGTGATCATTTCCCCTACTGATATGGGTGTGGAATAAGTATACAGAATCAAAGGTCTATCATTAGGAGAATGAAGTGTAAGTGGATGAATCAATGACTCTTTCATATTATCAAACACTTTTTGACATGGATCCATCCATTTACAGGTTTTACCTTTCTTGACAAGGGTATTAATAGAGTGAATTTGATAATTTATCCCAGGAATGAATCATCTAATTACCCCAAGTTTGCCTAAATAGGTACAAATATCAAGAATAGAATGAGGAATATGCATGTTGATAATATAATTAATATTGGCTAGATCAACATCAATGCCATAAAGAGAGACTAAGAATCCTAAAAATTTGCCAAATTTAACTTTGAAGACACATTTGAAAGGATTAAGTCAGACTTTATATTTGATTAGATGGTTAAAGATGATGGCAAGATCGAGAAGATGATTTGTACAGTGTTTGGATTTGGTGATAAGATCATCCACATATGTTTTGATAATTTTATACATGAGGTCATGAAGATATGAGTCATTACACATTGGTAAGTGTCCCAAACATTTTTGAGACTAAAGGGCATTTTAACATAACAATAGGTACCCCATTCTATGGTGAAACTAGTCTTATGTTGGTCCTTAGGAGTTATATGAATCTAATTTTATCTTGAAAATCCATCCATAAGAGTTAAAATTTCATATATAATCATGGAATCAACAATGGAATCTATTGAAGGAAAATGAAATTTGTCTTTAGGACAAGAAAGATTAATATTGTGGAAATGAATGCAAATATGAATGACCATAGTGATTTGTTTTTAAACAGGTATAATATTAGAAACCCATTTAGAAAAATCCTTAGGTTTAATAAATATAGAATCAAGTAGTTTTATGATTTCCTTATGGAATGAATTGGTAACTTTAGGAAGAAATTTTTGAATAAGGGTTGTATTAATGGCTATTTTGATGAAGAAAGGTAAATCATCAGCATGAAAGAGGATTTCATCATTAATCATGTCCTCTTTAAGGAATTCAATGGAAGGCTTGGAAGAGGGACACATATATTCAATGTTATTTGTTGTCACTTGAATTTTCACCCTTTGAGGAGATAGAAAACCTCTCCTCATCCAAGTGGCACAATGGAATCGCTTATAGGCTTGTGGGTAGCCTAAGGGATGAGGTGAATCTCTAAATAGGGATATCTCCCTTGATGTACCACTTTATATTGTAACTACTAATAAAATTGGGGGGTTAAAAGGTAGAAGGATAAATGAAATAAAACTAATATAAGGGAGGTAATACACCAAACATCATGATGACATCCAACCATATGAAAATTACACTTGAAATCAAAGGAAAAATTAAAAATATACATCTCCAATCTTCATCTTCTCATATCAATGATACATTTTGAGGATATGGATGAATATGAAAATTTAAGAGGACTAGACAAGAGGCATATGATGGCACTAATGAATATTATAACTCACCCAAACTTAGACATTTCCTATAACACATTACATGCCCTATAAGAAGAATCTTTCTAACTGTAAATAGGATGAAAGAATGACAAATATGCTAAGGAATCCATAGTCTTCACTTATACAAAATCAAAAATTCCAAATGAGAACACTAATAATATTCAATTAAGAGGTAAAAAAAATTGTATTATTTATCAAAATGTATACATTTTATCAGGTCTTCACCATACTCAGGTGGAGCATCCTCTATAATAGCCAAAATGGCTAGCTCTTATAGAAATTAAGAGAGAGAGAAGAAGAGAAAAGTACAAGGGTCAAAAGGACAATTGTAAAGCTGATATAAGGAGTTACTTGTGCATGTGAATAGGATTTTGGACAAACCATGCAAGGTCATGAGCTACAAGTGTCAATCCAAGTCATAAATTTTATGAAAAGTGGAAAGAAACTCCTCATTCTATCTCAGAAATACTATCTACATGACTATCTCTATTTTAATGCCTTATAACTAACTAGGACTAGTTATAATAATTTGAGTGAATTTTAAGGACATCATTCATTCCTATCCATGCATTGGTTTTAGTCCTGGTCATCTACAATCACCTGGAAAGGAGCAATCATCTTCTGTAGTCCAAAAAACACTCCTTTCATGTACCTTGCACACTTGTCTTCAAAAAAGAGATAATTTGATCATTAAAATAAATAAAATTAACTTAATTACATGTATAAATTACATAAATGGCCTTATAATCATTAGGGACAACTTAAAACACCATCCACTTGAAGCTTTCCCACTTTTGCCTAGTTTGTTTGTTAGGCTAGTTTTAACTGGCTGAGTTGAAGCCTATGGTTTTAACACTTATAAGTTTATCCTTGGAATTAAATGAACATATGGAGTTATAAAAAGTCTATATATTCCCTCCAAATTTGTTTCCACATTTAAACTCCTCCTATAGCATGTACAACACAAATAATGGTAAAAAATAGCCTATTTCTACCATGTCCATATAGGTTTATACAACTAATTGACATGTGAATAAACTTGAGTGTCAGATTCCTTTCCAATTTAAAATAATTTTTATGGTCCAACTATTCCATTAGATTATATTTCCAACTCCATTTTCACAAACTAGTCTTTACAAGGGTTTCTGAGTAGTTTGACTTATTAAGGTTATTTCATAAAAACTTGATGTTGAAGTTGAAAATAAGTTTAAAAAATGTGGCCTTAAATGACCATAATAACATATCCAAATTCCTTTGGAATCCATTTAAATCCTCATTTAAGATATGATCATTCTAAGTTAGCCTATCGATCTTGTTTCCTTCATTCCAATAGGTTTGATGGGTTTTTGAGCCAAAAATGGATTCTCCAAGGTTGATCATACACTATAAAGGCCTTAAAACCTCTTTGTCCACCCCATAAACATACTTCTACCATATCGAACACTCACCAAAATCTGAAAGTGATGGTGGACCCCAAATTGGCCTAAGGCTTGAATCTTGTCTAATAGGCCTGCTTACACCTTTGAGGATCTAGATCTTCCTATAAGGTTTATCTTATTTGTAGGATTTTATTAATGTTTAACTATATGTTTTTACACCTAAAAATTCACCCTACATCCTTCCATTTAGTCTTCATCTCTTCTTCCCTTTTCACCAATTAGGCCTAGTTTGGGACTTTGGGGTTTGACTACAACTTTAATGCTTTAGGCCTCCCTCTTTGGTTTCCTCTCTCTATGATATTTTATTCAATTTTTACCAATTATTTTTCAACTTATCAAGTTATATAATAGGTTTAAACAAATCCTTTATCATCTTTTTACACATCTTTTCTAAGACTGTTAGTTTTATGCACAAGGGGAGTGCCCTCTATCTAAGATAAAACAAAGGGTACTCACCTACATAGACAATTTTGATTAATTGAAGAGATTAAAAAAGTATTGAATATTTATTATAGAAAATTTTAAATCTTGATCTAGTGAATTGACCCTCCAAATGCATGAAAGTATGAGACAAACTTGTAGAAAGGGAATTGTCTACATGGTTTAGATTTTAGACCAAGTAATACTTGTCTAGATTCCTTCACAGATTTGAACACACATAAAATGGACCCATTAACTTCTCATGAAATTAACTCAATTATATTATAATTCCTTAACTCATTCACTTATTTTCTCCTTCTTCATAATCTTTGTATGGGCTTGTTGCTCCTTAAGAGTGCTCTACCTCTAAGATAGAACCGAGGGGTATTGCTCTCTATCTTAGTTAAAAATGAGTGCCTCTATATTTTATTCTTGTCCCAAGGGTTATATATGATGAAAATGAATATTTTATTCCTTTAATTAATCTTCAATCACCTTAAACTTCTAAAAAATAGCCTTTAAACATGACTGTGAAAATAATATTGTGTGCAAGGTTAGTTGTGTGAGTTGTATATTGCTTTTAGGGTGATGCCTGTAGGTAGCAATGCATGTTTTGAGATCAAAATTATGTATATAGTATTATATACCAAAATTAAATCCATTTTATGTTATTTTTACTTGTATACATGCTTGGATCTATATCCAATCACCTCTTAGACATATTTATCCATTAACTGTCTACCTAGAGTCACCTACAGGTGGTTATAGGTGTATATTGTTTATTGAGTCTTGGGTTTGATGTTTGAGAATATGAATATAAACTCTTTAAGTCACAAGAATACATGATCAAATAGATATTTTTTTGAATAGTGATCATCAACTTTGGGCCAATATTTTATACGTTGTTGTAGGTCAACATATACATAGTGTACGAACTGGAAGTGTCCATGCAAGGAAAATAAAAGTCCATCTATTCCCTTGGAGAAATTTTTAGGTAATGAGTGTACCTTTAAGAATTTTTAATCAATACCAAAGTTTTTGTGATCTAGGATGTTCAAAATAGAGCATAAGGTCACTTTTTAGTCAAAAGATTGTATAATCTACTACCTAGTTTTAGTAGTTTTAGAAGCATATTTGGGCCTTATAATAGTTGGTCTCCACCAATCCATCTAACTCCAAGAAGTTCCAATTTGTTATCCTATGATATATATAATACTATTTAATTATTAATGATCAAAGGTCAATATGACATTGTTATATGATATCCACAAAAAGGTGATGGTTCTTAGTTTTGCACCTTTAGGGATTTGATCCCTAACAAAATTATCTCATTTCTTTGGAGGTGACCTTCCTTCTTTGATTGCAAATATATCCTTATATAAAATTTTTCCATGATCTCAAGTATATAAATAAAATTAATAATGTTCATCACATGTTTCAAAATCTCTATATGAATTCTAAACTCTCTACTCATGCCACCTATAAGTGGTGATGCTCAGTATACAGGCAAATTTAGCGTGGACAGTGGTCATAGAATGAACCATAAGCATTATCATAAGCCTCTATAAGTATAAGGTATCTCTAAAAACCTTCCAATGATCCTTTTTCTTCTCAAAATATTAAAACCCACTCTAAGGCTATGATGGCATCATCACGGTTAGTGTATGTGCATTGGTTGTATATATGGGTAGTGAGTGTTTACAAAGGAGCAACAAAGATGGGAAAAGGGCCTAATTGGTATCTAAACTGAAAATAAACCTTAAAATAAATTATACCCATAAAAAATCTTTAAACAAGAGAGAATACATCTTCTCCAATGTGAAAATCACTTGCAACCAAGAATTACATGGGAAGCCATGATGTAATGGCTCTTTGTGTGACACGTGAGTTTGCCAACCATGAGAATTGATTAGGATAATAAATATTAAAGTTGAATTGGAATAAATAAAATTTTTAAAATATTTAAATTAACTTAACATAACTTTATATATTCATGGAGAAACACAAAGTTCCTAAAAATGGTGAAAACTATCCATTAAACTCAAAAGAGACCAGTCTACAAATTTGAGGTTATTAGCTCATCCAAACACCAAAAAACATGAAAAAAATAATGGATACAATTATATGAATAATTAAACATCATTTGATGAAACATAAATAGTTATATGATATTTAATCTCCCAAAAAAGAGCAAAAACCCTAGGGTGCATGAAATAGCTAGCAAATTTGCATAGTCAACTTGTTAGCAATGTTTCATAAAGCACAGTTCATCAATTTTCAAAAAAATTATATTAAAATTAAGGTAGATAAGTTTAATATCATATTCCAATAACATTTTTCCTAAAACCTCATGAGCTATTTGTACCAAGTACAAACCTACAAGTCACTTTTTCTTGCCAAGAAGGGTGAAAAGAGAGATTAATAGTTTTGAGCAAGAAATGACACTTAAAAATAAAACCAAGAATTTAAATAATCATTCAGGAGATTAAGAGTCATATTTCATAATTTATAAGTGGCATACTTCTCAAATATGGCATACAAATTCCAAATTCCTCTTCTTCCTCAAGAAAACTACCCATTCTTCTACATAACCTACCGTATTTTAGTTTTACCAGTTAATTAAGATTTATAGAGACACATGTGCTATGAAAATTCATTTTTACAACTTCAAATTTCCCAATAAACTTGTATAACTCATTAAATACACCCTTTTGACCCCTAAAATGACCCAAAATGATAAATAGACAAAAACTAATTGACTAAGGCTAATATAACATCATTTGAGATCAATTAACATGTAATACACCCCATAAAACTTATATTACGCCCCTTACAAACCTATAGAGTAAATATTTTACCTATAGGTACCCTAATTTGACTAAAAACTCAAATTTGGTCAACAATATTAATGTTAGTTAGTTGAGAATCAATAGAAGGGGATTCTTCATCTAAATAAGATGGATCTTCGATCTCTTGGAGTTGTTTCATAAAGAATTTATGATGATAAAGTGAAGTGTGAACCAAATCCATAAGAGGAATCTTACATGGCATTGAGTTAATCTCTTCAAGAAAATTCCAATGAGATTTAGAATAATATCCACGAGGTTTAGAAGACAAATTAGACTTTAGAGGAATATATATGGTTGGAGGATTAGAAGGAGGATGTTGTTCCTTAGGTGATTATGGTTAATTATTTATGGTGGTAGTATATTTAAGAAATTATTTCTGTAAAGAAGGTTTCATAGGCTTGGTAACAAGATCTTTGTGACCTAGTTTTCGATGATAGTTGACCTTAGTTGTATTGAGATATTGGGAGTTGTTAAAGTATTGGTCATAATCAGTGTCATTTTCACAAACATCCTTGGAAGTTGTTTGATTATGGGAATAAGATTTTTGGTTAATAGGTGTAGAATTTTTAGAGGATTTTTATTTTTGAGAAGCATTAGTGTATTGTTTATGACAATTTTTTTAATCATGGTTTCAAGGTCGAATAAATCACCAAGCATGTAAGAAACAATACATTTAGAAATCCCTATATAAGATTTTTGATAATTCCCAATGTATTTATTCAACCAAAAAAATATATTGGCATCATACCACTTAGGAATAAAATTAAGATATATAAAGGGTTTATAGGGCTATAAAATTTGTCTCATTTGATGTACCAAAAGAGGTATTTGAGATGGTAAAGGAATATTATTATTGGTAAATCCTAGCTTAGTTTGAGAAGTGTTACTAGTGATAGTATTATATGTTTGAAAATATCCTTTAATAACTTTAGAATTAGGTTTAGACTACTTCATAAGAATGTCTTACCATTTAGCTTAGTCAAGAGCTTCACTAAGAGTTTTAGGAGAAAAGGTTTGAACCTTGTATTAAAGAGTGGGAGTTAAACTGGTGATAAGGACTTTGAATAGGTTATCATCAGCCATATTATGATAAGCTTTATGAGCTAAGGATTTTCATATTTTAATAAAGTCATGAGTTGATTCATTAGGATATTTCTTAGTGTTTATGAAATGGCTAAGAAATTTTTTAGGAAGATCATTGTGTTGAAACTCTTTAACTAAAGGATTGACCAAATATTCAAGTTGCCAAATAGAATGTTGGGGTAATTGATTATACCATTTTAATACATCAGCAGTGAGAGTTTTAATTACGAGTTTAGTAGTATAAAATGTATTACTTTAGATCCACTCTTTGTAGAGATTATTAAAGGCTTTAAGAAATGAGGTGGGGTCTTTAGTACCATCATATTTAATAGTTGTTGATATATTACCAATGTCAATAGATATAATGAAAGGATATAAAGTTTCATTTTTAATGGTTTAAAGTATACTTTTATTCATTATTGGTTGAGGAATAACTTTACCTAAGGCATTTCAAAGAGGTAGAGGAATGTAATTAGGATTAGCTTTAGGATGCATGATTGGAGGTTGATTAGCCACATTGATTATGTGTTGTTAAATTTGCATCATTTGATTGGTACTAGAGTTTTACATAATGTTAATTTGTTGAATTGTTATGGCTAATAATTAGGTTATATCAGGTGGTAGGTTGGTGTTAGAAGAAACACTCCCCAAATTGGTGTTGGGGGAGGATTATTAAAAGAAGGGTTGTTAGTGGGATTGGTATGTAAATTTGTGTCAATCACTCCCACATTAGTTTGAATATTTTGAGAGGTTTCTTGGTAGGAACATAAAGGATTAGATCCATCAAATTCATCTTGAGGTGTTATTTAAACCATTTTAAAACTTGTAGATGAAGGAGGAGAATAAATGCCCCAAGAGTGATTTTGTTCTTAAGAGGAAAAGAAAGGGAGAAATGAACATCCCATATAGGATCTAAATCAATTAAGACTATCCAAAAATATTCTAACAGGATAGCTCATTTTGACTAAAGATAAATGAAAATAATGAAAATTGAAAGAGGTGAAGAATTAGGTTGATAAATAAGGAAATCCAAAAATATAACTAGGTCAACTAGGTCAACCTAGTGTAAAAATAAGACCTACTGACTATACTATGTCAACCAAGTTGACCTAGCATAGTGAATAGGGATAGAAAATAGGGTCTATGATAGTAAAAGGTTGACCAAGTTGACCTAGTATAATTGATAGGGAAAAATAAAAGATTGATGAGAAAATGGGAAATAGAACAATATAATTTTATAGCTAATCTACAAAAGTAAATGTTGAAAGTAAACAGATAGTCAATTGAATTGATGCTAGCCAATCTAATTGATGCACATAGAGAAAAGCCTTGTATCAATGCTAGCTAATGCAAGTTCTTTCACACAAAATTGAGCAAATAAAATGCATAAAACTTGGAAACTAAAGATAGATAATTGGTCAACTTAGAATGTTAATTATATTATTAAGAATAATTTTAAATGATAGGGATTTGGATGTAAACAAGGTATTAGATGTCAATATATGGATTGTTTTAAGTGAGTTTAGGATGAAAGGGAATCTAGTGGTAATAATATAGGCTTGGTATTGGGGCCTACCCCCTCACTTCACACACTATAACAATAAGGGTGTCGGGTACTTAACCAAAATATACCATTAACCACTCTTTATACTTAACCAAAGCATCAAGTCAGCTTCTCCCTTGGTGATAGAATTTAGGTAGGTTAGCCTAGTTATTTAAATTTTAAAATGTTTGTTCATGTTATGTGATTTTTCCATGTGTGCATAAAATAGAAATAGTGAAACTATGTGATTAAATAAAAACCTCGTAATTAGACTATATGAACTATTCTAAGCATATATATAACTGAAAAAAAAGATGTGATTAACATATAAAGTAAATTCTAACTTTGAAACAAGTTATAGTGAAAACATTATATTAACACTATTGTCCGCTAAAAATATCACTCATTTTTGGGACAACATTTGAACTATTTTGGTCCTACAGACCAAAATTGTCTCTTCCATTTTCAAAATTTGTCCTGGGCATTCAAATTCCTCATTTTTAAAGCTTCTCAAAAATATATGAACTCAACAGGTCAAGTTCAATGGGCTTCTATAGGTTAGAGAAAACTATGGACTTGGTTTCTACAGACTCCGCAAACAAGCTCATTTCTACAAGTTCAACGAGTTCCAAATTCAATCGGTTCAATACTTTCAGTTCAATAGTGGGTTCAATCAAAGGAATATTTCAATGTCTCAGTTCAACCAAGTGGTTCAATGCTTTGGTTCATCCTTTGGTTCAATCAAACAATTCGTCAATTAGTTCAAGGCTTTGTTTGAACCATTGAACCAAAACTTGGTTCAACGGTTAGTTCAAACACATGGTTCAAAGGCAAGTTCAACAAGAGGTTCAAAGCATTGGTTCAATGAAATGGTTCAAAGCCATGGTTTAATGGAATGGTTCAATAGTTGGTTAATCACCAAAGTTCAAAGAGCTTCTTGAAGGACCCTGAAGGGTAGGTGCCCTTGCGGGTGACTCTCAGTTGCCAATTCGAAGACACTTCCTGAAGCCAAAGAGACGCCTGAAGAAGCCCAAAGGCCATTCAAAGACTACCTAAAAGGTAGATAACCTTATGGGAGGTTCTTCTTGACTCAAAATAGGTCATTTCTTAAGGCCTGAAAGGGCAAGTTCAATCCAAAAAAGTGCTAAATAGAAAAGCTAAAAGAGGACAAAGGAATGACGCACCTGAAAATGTCAAATTCAACACAATGAACTAGTAGTTGATCCTTTGAACATACAAACCAAAATACATTCATATATTTCAAGGCCAAGACTAGTAGAAAGTGGGGAAGTAATAGAACTAAAAACTAAATCCAGGACTCGATTCAATTAACCAGAAAAGGAGGAACGATGAAGATAAGATCAGATCGCCAAGTGGACATTGAAAGTTGCAAACTTTCAATAAGCATAACTTGTTTCCCTACATTGATAAAATCAAATGGGTAAAATTCCCCTAAGTTCCATCCTATCTTCTTAATAGATTCCAATAAAACATGATGTATTACTATTCCTGAGTCCTTCTTGAAGAGGCTATATAAGGAATTCTCTTCTATTGTAAAAAGGTTCTCTTTTTTGGCAATTAAAACGAAACTCTGCCCAAATTATAAGGCATTACTAAGACTTTGAGCTCAGATTGCTGATCATATTTTATTACTAGAATAAGAAATCAAGTGACTTTTTAGACTTTGTGCTTTGATATCTTTATTCTTGAGGAAACTATTCTTATGTCTTTTTCCTTGATTTATTTTCTGTTCCTTAAATTCAACAAGTAGGATTAGTGAAATTAGTCAGAAAGGTGTCCTGAAGAGTAAATTGTGGAGAGACTTTGTGCCCCCATAATTGCCTTTAGTGTGTTTTCTTTTCATTTCTATGTAAAGGACATTGGGGAAACTTTGTGCCCTCATTTCCCTTCGTATCTTACTCTTGAGAAATCCAGGTGAAGACTTTGTGTTGCATCTCAATTTGCTGGTTATTACATCTTTTGCTACATTTTGCTATTACTGCCTAGAGTATTCTTATGGCTTGATAAATAATACTTCTAAAAGAATATTAGTGTTGTTTGTCATTTCCCTTGAGTTTTTCCTTTGATCCACATGCATCATCTCTAAAAAAAGAGAGATGGATGGTTTGTCCTACCCCTGAGTATTATTTTTTTGTTTATATATATATATATATATATATATATATATATATATATATATATATATATATATATATATATATATATATATATAAAATCTATAGGGAACCTCCCCTTGATGAGAGGAAAGATCAGTCCCCTTATGATGTGGTAAACCCACACATTTGGATGACTAATCTTCCTACTTTGGCTGATTAGACCTATTTTGTTTATCAGTACATTGATCAACAAAATATTCAACCAATAGTTTTTGGCGACTCCGTTGGGGAATATAACCCATTATCATTATAAACCTTATTCATTATAGACTCTGGTGACTCCATTTCATGTCTTACCCATTATTATTTATAGCCTTACCATTTTCATCCATCTCCATTTTTCATCCATCTCCATTATATTATCTGGTTTGCAAAACCAGAGCTGTTGGGAAAGAAAGCACAATTTGAAGCCTCAAGCTTTAAGCTAAAGTAAGGCCAGTTTCTTTTCCATTTTTGTCCTATAATCTGGCAACTCTACTCAAATGTTTTATCCCTATTGTTCATAATTTGATCATGGTAGTTTGAGGCCCCTAGGGTAACTCATTTGGCCCACTTAATCTAACTCCACCCCTACATGAGCTACCACTCAGTTTAAGGAAGAATTTCCCCAATTTCTTTGGTGATGGAAGGGTCCACCCTGATGAACACATTACAGCCTTCACCATAGCTTTTGGTGTGATAGGGGTGAAATTTGAAGATGTGGCAGTCATGCTTTTTGTGGAGGCACTACAAGGTGCTACTACAAATTGGTTTTACCCTCTGCAAGCTAGATCAGTGACTAACTAGGATACACATAAAACCAAGTTCAAAGCAAGATTGAAGCCCATAGAAGATGCACATGCCTTGCTAGCCTAGCTCACATAGATGAAGAAGGATCCCCATGAACCTATGAGGGACTTCTTTCCCAGGTTCAACAAGCTAAGGCACAGGATTCCCATGATCACCCAGTTGACACCTCAGAATCTCATGTGTTTCTTCATCAACTCACAGCTACATGAAGTGAGTTTTATATTGAGATGGGCTAGACACATAGACCTTGAGGTTGCTCAAGACTTGGCTGCTAAGCTAGAAGATGACCTTATTTTGGCATGAAAAATAAGGAGAGATCCTAACAGAGCTAAACCCTCTTCATCTTCTGAATACTCACCCATAGTCACCACTGACCCAATGGTACAAAAGCTGGCAATGAATTGCTAGCCTTGAAAAGGAAAATGGCACAAGGTATGTCTTCTACTCCTCTATGTAGAAATGCACTAAGGAGGACATTCCATAATTAGCCATATCAAGGCAATGCTGCTAGAAGTCAAGGGCAACCAAATTGTCTTCCTCTCCCATAGAGGAATATTGCCCTTGAAACACCTCCAACAAACTCGATAGTTGGATATCTAGAAATAGAGCATGTTTCCTATTTCCAACCTAAGTTAGAGCAAGAAAATGGTGTTGATCTCTTTAGGGAGGATCTAGAAGAATCAGCTAGTGACTCCTACATTGGTTTCCTAAATTACTAGGATGAACCCAAAATTGAAGGTGAAGTAGTCAAAGGATCATACACCATATTCACCAGGTCTGAGAATCAGTCAATACAGAAAGCTAACAAAGAAAAGATAGATGAGAGACCCCAACCAGTAATTTCAATTGCTGAGCAGAGAGCCCCTCTTCCTTTTTAGTCAAAGGACCCAATGATTACCGAAGAAGTAAGTACATTAAACATCTCTGCATTGTCTACTTCAACTTCATAGATCAGTCCTCCCCCTCCTAAAAATCAAAAGGATGAACTCCCATCCTCTCTTCCAAATCCATCTCAGTTATTTACCATGATTAATCATGTTGAGGAATCCAAAATTCAAATGACTAGGTTTGAATCCCTGCAAGTCAATCCTGAGTAATTAGACATTGATGGAGAACCAGATGTGGACCTATCTAAGGCAAGAATTGTGGTTACCCAAATGTCAGCCCCTATAGCTCAAATTCTATTTGAGCCTTTAGGCAGGGTTAATTACTTCTTGACCATGAATGATGCTCCTATCTCAGCTGATGAAAGTCCTATAGCTAGCAATCTAGGATTTGATTCAAACAAGGCATCAAAAGAACTAGTACGGCGTAATACAAATCAAGAAAGATCTTCCATCTCTAATGAAGAGAAATCTAATAGAAGATTAGCTTCTAATGATGCTTGGATCATGGAATCTGATGGCAGCATTTCTTCCATAGTTGGATACAGATCTTCATTGCTCAAATTGAACACTACTCAGGGTGAAGAGGTTAAACTCCTTCACATCAAAGGAGATGTTGAACTGATGGTTTGTTAGGGGTCTGATGCTGACAATCAAAGAATATGCTGGATTGGACCAGTAAAATAATAAGTTATGATGGTGGACCATGTTGTTGCAAATCAAAATTAGGCAAATGAACCCTTCACAGGGAGAGCAAGGAGTTATGGTTTTCAATCTGAAGACCACGTCTTACCACAGAGCAAAAAGAAGGAAAGACCAAGAGGAAGACACAAAAAATTGGTTTCCTAGTGGAGAGATCCATTCGCCCGTCACCATTTTTGGGGGAAAAATGTCTTCTTGTTAGTTTACCAAGATATCACACTCTTTTTACTACCTCTTAGGAAGCAGCATCTGAAACACTTCAACTCTTGAAGTATTAGATCATTGCATATGTATAAATGTATATTTGTATAGTTTTTAATTCTATTTTGTTTTGTTTGTTTCCATTTTTGATGCCTTTCATTTCTGGGTAGCATGACTCCATAACCCAATGGTACACATGAAGACACTAGAGATACTAGATTCTACTCCTTTCAATTCTTTTTGTAATTGAAAAAATTTCCCCAACTGGAGCCAGCTTCTGTTCCCCAAAAATATCACTCATTTTTGGAAGAACATTTGAACTATTTTGGTCCTATAGACCAAAATTGTCTCTTCCCTTTTCAGAATTTGTCTTGGGCATTCAAATTCCTCATTTTTCAAGCTTCTCAAAAATATATGGACTCAGCATGTCAAGTTCAATGGGCTTCTTCAAGTTAGAGAAAACTACAGACTTGGTTTCTACAAACTCTGCAAATAGGCTCATTTCTACAAGTTCAACAAGTTCCAGGTTCAATCGGTTTAATGCTTTTGGTTCAATGGTGGGTTCAATCAAAGGAATGGTTTAATGTCTTAGTTTAACCAAGTGGTTCAATGCTTTGGTTCATCCTTTAGTTTAATCAAACAATTTTTTAATCAGTTCCAGGCTTTGTTTGAACCATTGAACAAAAACTTGGTTCAACAGTTAGTTCAAACACATGGTTTAAAGGCAAGTTCAATAAGAGGTTTAAAGCCTTGGTTCAATGAAATGGATCAATGCAGTGGTTCAATGGAATGGTTTAATAGTTGGTTAATTGCCAAAGTTTAAAGAGCTTCTTAAAAGACCCCAAAGGGTAGGTGCCCTTGCAGGGGAGTCTCAGCTGCCAATTTAAAGACACTTCCTGAAGCCGAAGGGATGCCTAAAGAAGCCTGAAGGCCACTCAAAGAGTACCTAAAAGGTAGATGTGCTTGTGGGAGGCTCTTCTTGAATCAAAATGGGTCATTTCTTAAGGCCCAAAAGGGCAAGTTAAATATGGAAAATTACCAAATAGAAAAGCTAAAAGAGGACAAAGGAATGACATGCCTGAAAACATCAAATTCAACACAATGAACTAGCCATTGATCCTTTGAACATACAGACCAGAATACATTCATAGATTTCAAGGCCAAGACTAGCAGAAAGCGAGGAAGGAATAAAATAGAAAACTAAATCTAGGACATGATTCAATTAACTAGAAAAGGAGGAACGATGAAGATAAGATCAGATCACTAGGTGGACATTAAAATTTGAAAACTTTCAATAAGTTCGACTTGTTTCCCTACATTGATAAAATCAAATGGGTAAAATGCCCCTAAGTTCCAACCTATCTTCTTAATATATTCCAATGCAACATGATGTATTATTGTTCTTGAGTCCTTCTTCAAGAGGCTATATAAGGAATTCTCTTCTATTGTAAAAAGGATCTCTTTTTTGACAATTAGAATGAAACTCTGCCCAAATTTTAAGGCATTATTGAGACTTTGGGCTTAGATTGCTAATCATATTTTGTTATTGGAATAAGAAAGCAAGTGACTTTTCAGACTTTATGCTATGATATCTTTGTTTTTGAGGAAACTATTCTTATGTCTTTTTCCTTGATTTATTTTCTATTCATTTAATTCAACAAGCAGGATTAGTGAAATTAGTCAGAAAGGTGTCTAAAAGAGTCAACTGTGGAGAGACTTTGTGCCCCCATAATTGCATTTAGTGTGTTTTCTTTTCATTTATATGTAAAGGACCTTAGGGCAACTTTGTGCCCTCATTATCCTTCATATCTTACTCTTGAGCAATCCAGGTGAAGACTTTGTGTTGCATCTTGATTTGTTGGTTATTACATATTTTGCTAAATTTTGTTGTTACTGCCTGGAGTATTCTTATGGCTTGCTAAATAGTACTTCTGAAAGAAGAGAAGTGTTGTTTGACATTTCCCTTGAGTTTTTCCTTTGATCCGCATGCATCATCTCTAAAAAAAGAGAGATGGATGGTTTGTCCTACCCCTGAGTATTATTTTATATATATATATATATATATATATATATATATATATATATATATATATATATATAGCTTATTTATAGGGAACCTCCCCTTGATGAGAGGAGAGATCAGTCCCCTTCTGATTTGGTAAACCTACACATTTGGATGACTAATCTTCCTACTTTGGCTGATCAGACCTATTTTGCTTATCAGTACACTGATTGACAAAATATTCAACCAACAAACACCATACAAAACTAGGTCGATAGGATCAAGTTAGTACTATTGAAGATTGGGTCTAGAAAAACTAATAGGTCAACTAGGTTGATATAATTATATTAGATAGAACACAAAACATACTACTGGGTCAACGTGGTTGTGTAGGGATAGTTTTTAAGACTACAAACTTGAAAGGAAAGTACAAAATAGAAAGAGATGGAGAATAAAATACTAAAAATGATGGTTTAGAGATGGAAATGAAAGAGATCGATGATCAAGAACCTTGGAGAAAATTGAATTAATATGTAAAATTGGGTCAAGTTGGTCAACCAAAATATACAATAACCTATTATAGAAGCTAAAAAAGTGTACTAGGTCAACCTGGTCAACCTAGTAGGCTAAACTAGAAGTCTAAAAAGTGTTGAAAACTTGTACTGGATCAAGTTGATTGATCAAGTTGCCTATTCATATGCATAGAGAAAAATAAGTAGGTCAACATAATCAAACTAGAATGTCAAAATATATGATAGAAATGATGACAAAAATAATGAAATAAGTGAAATAAATCCTACAAGGGTTAGTTTCATATCGGGTTCACTAGAATTTATTAAAGGTGAAGCCAAAGTGAAGCTAATCTAAATAAGAAAGGAAATAAAAATGGAAATATTAAGACAACCCAACTAGCAGTGGGATAGGATTCACATCGAGTTCACTAGAATGTATGAAATCAAAATTGCATGATATACATGAATCAATTTTGGATCAAATGAGATAGATCAAACCTACACTTCCAATTTGGTATACACTTGTTAAGTCGGAGCATGACCAATATGGGGATCCACTAGACCCAATTAGGGGATTAATTGTATCACTTGTCACAACATATCATGCTAATAAGAGTTCTAAATCCTATAGTCTAACATAATTACACAACCCTAAAAGAGTCTTATTATTTTATATTTCAATTTTGATAACAAATAAGAGAGAGTAAATTATTCTAATAGCAAGAAAATTAAACTAATCTAGTGCACATTGTTTCACTAAATTTTGTCTATTTTTAATATAAAGGAAAATAGAGAGAAGGATGGGGATAAGTGATTAGAATGAACCCATATTTGGTTTTCACACTGTATCTAGACATTGTGAGAAATCCTCTTTGGGTGGGGAGGACTACCTATAAATAAGAAAGCACTACCACAAGATGTTTGTTAGTAGATAAATGAGTGGGCTACCAAGCTACGTGCTTGTTCTAAGAAGTGTGAAACTTCCCTAGAGATCATATTCCACTTTTGAGAGGAAAAATAATAATAAATAACTGAAATAGAGATAAATAGAGAGTAAAAGAGAGATAATATTACCATTTTAAACAACATATTCATAGCAAAGAGTGATAGGGTACATGTGAGGTATTTTGTTGGTATTTTGGAAGTTGTCTAGGTATGTTTTAAAGAAGTTTGGAAATCGATAGTCACCGATGTTGGTAGGTGTGTGACCAATGTCAGTTAAACTACCAAGATCAATAGTGAGGTGATGCATGTTGGTTAGGATGATGACATTGATAGGGAAATAATTATCTAGGAAGTTATAGAGAGCTTTTCTAGGTCTAAGAATTGGTTTGGATTAGGTTAGAGAGGTTAAAAGAGTTAGGACAAGGAGTTTATGGCTAGGTTATGTTTGGTTAGAGGTTTGGTATGCATGTAAGCGGAAAAAATCAAGGAAGATTTGTAACTCCCTCATAGGGGTAAGGTCAAAAGTGGGTAAATTAGTTCAGGGGAGATATAAAGAAATAGAAGAATAAGTATTTAAACAACCTACATTGTCAGTGATATACATAGTTGTGGTGGTTACTAAATGATAAGTGTTAGGTTGATGGTTTCTGTTTGAGAGTCTGAACTTAAATGCCTAAATAAAGAGAACAAGCAGATGTTATTGGTCCTTAAGAGCTTAGTTGTTGATGGTGATTAACTTACGCAAGGTGATTACAAGTTTGGATGTCAAAAATAGAATGCTAAGAGCCTAAATGAGAGTAAGAACTAATTTTCTTAATTTTTGATAGCCTAAGCTAGTGGTTGGATTTTGGCTTATATTATAGATGTTAGAGATCCATCTGAAGTTGATAGGTATCCCACTGATGTTAGCTTTGGGTTCATCAATGTTGGCAAACCTAGATAGGTAGACCTTTCTATTTTTGGCCTATTTTCTATTTTTTTACATGACAATTATGATACCCATTATAAAATGGTTAAAATAAGAGGTTAGGAAGGAAATAGTTGTTTAGGAATTTAGTTTGGAAGTGGGAATAAGACTTAAGTAGTTAGGATGAGGGGAACAAGTCTTGAGGTGACTCATTAGAGGAGAATTAGTCATAGGGTGAGGTAGCTAGGTAAAGTGGAAATAGGTGTTTTTAATTAACTAGTGTTTTAAATTAATTAAATGTGTGAGGGGTAAAATTATGTGTTAGGGAGATTAATTTTTATTATTAAAATGCACCTAGGGGGTTTTGACATAGGGAGTGATACATGTGTGTGTGATGTAATTTTGGTGTCTACATTTGTCCATTTTTATCTTGTAGTTTGTATCAACATGTTGCAAGACAAAAATAGGAGTTAGATGCTCCAAGTATTGGATGAGGTATCCCCCCTCAGAATGGGAATTTATGGAAGATAAAATAGAATTAGGTATTAGTTTGAGAGAAAGGTAATTGGGTGACTAGTGGATAATTGAGCATCACTACGTATAATGAGCTATAGTCAACAATATTAAGAATAGGCAAGGTTAAGGAAGACTTAAATAGATGTAACAAAATAATAACTTGTAAGTGATAGTTGATAGGTCAAATCAATCAAAATTATTTCTCTAATGGTCAATGTGTCCCAGGTATTTGAGGTAGGAAGTGCCCCTAGGAAACACAAAAGGATTGAAGGTGATAAGATGGGTTTGGTTGCCATCCACAACACCTAAAATTCACATGTGTTCATAATAGCCAATTGTAATTAGGATAAGCAATGTAATCCTAGTGTAAAAGGGTCAATGAGCAAGGAAATATTCATAATCTCCAAGCACAATCATCGAGGGTGAAGATTTGAGTTATCTTCAATGTCATTTTGTCATGGTTGGGGGAGATATATGTGATATCTAATTGCCCAAATATATGGGTAAAGTTGTGTAATGTTGGGTGTTTTTGTGGTGGAAAACATTTTTTGAAAGGTGTTGATGTTGATAACATGTGCCAATATTGGTAAGGTAAAGTGTTGATGTCATTAAAATTAGGGAAACATTGTCAATATCAATAATCGTAAGCACTGACATCGGTAGGTTATGTCAAAATTGCTAACATCGGTGGTCAAACAAACTTGACAAAAGGGGGTTTGGTAGCTGAGCAAACTCATTTGCAACTTATTGATTAGAGATAAGAAATAGGTCATTGAGAGAAATTTAAGATGGCAGTGCAAGGAGAGGACCTAGTAGGAGGTGTAAGACCACAATTGCCAATAGTGCCAACAATGAGGAGACGGTGAGATGAGGTAAAAGCCCAAACTACTTTGATTTTGTGTTTGTAATTTTAAGTTTATATTATAGGTGAAAGTGTAGAAAATAGGATTGTTGGGTAGAAAATAGGTTAAGGTAGGCGTGGGAGAATTTAGCTTAATTTGGGGGTATTTTTCTAGGGGAAATGGGTAGGTTGGTTTTGGGTCAATCAACTTTGGGGCTGAACTAGTCACTGACATCAGTGAGATCAATCAACATTAGTTGATTATTGACTGACATCAGCTGACATGACACTGAGGTTAACCAATGTTAGCTGACCTACTACTGAGGTCAATAGTGTGTTGTTGACATCAGCTAATACATAGGTTGATAAAGTGTTGATATCATGATTGATGATGATGTCAATTACTATTAAAAAGTAACAAATGAGAGAAAGGGTGAGTCTATGTCTAGAGGGAGTAGTCAACTAGCCTAATGGCCAAACTAGCCTTAGAAGACCTTATGTCATATGAGTGCTACCTACATAGCCTGATTTAGGGCCTCAAGCTAATGTAGTTCTCCCAAAACTTTGGAAAAATATTTAAAAGGGTGGTTGTAGGAAAAAAGGTAAAAATATAGTTGAGAGGTCTAGGTTTGTTTTACAATCCAAGTTATAGAATTAAGAGTCAAGAATATAGGTAGTGAGGCCTAGAGTTGGATTAGGTGGGTAGACATAAGGTATAAAGAGAGAGATAGAGGTAAGGAAGCTAAAGCTAATTAGGAAGGTGGGTTTATCGTTAACCTAACCTTAGAAGACCCCATGTCGACTTAGTGTTACCTACATAGCCCAATTTAGGGGCTCAGACCAATGTAGTTCTCCTAATGAGAAGGGAAAAAAGGTGGTGAGGGAGTAGAGTAAAATGAATGTGACCTGATTCATTTATGTATAGATACATGTGAGGATGAATCTACCACTATGAGACCATCTACCAAGGTTATTGACATGAATGAGGAGATATGTTACTCTTGATGAGTGGCATCATATAGTAGCCATCAGTTTGGGAGGAGTACAATGATACTATTGAGTTACACAAGATGTGTTACTGATGATCATGTTGATTGAGAGGTGGGATCATACCACCAACACCTTCCATCTATCAACTAGAGAGATGAGAGTTATAGAAGAGGATGCCTAAAGGATTCTATGACTACCACTCCAAGGTGAAGAGCTTTTTGCATGATTGAGAGAGGAGAATGATATACATATGGTTAGTTTATATGGGGAGCATGTCAGTGAGCTTTTCATATCAGCCACTCTACATGGCTGATGAGGAGCAACATCATCTTAACATCCTGATGATGATTAGGATCATGGTTATGCCTTTCTTGATTTAGATGGAAGGAGATTTTTTATTGCTTTGATTGGTGTACTTATGTAGATGATAGAGTAGTAGACCATTTTTGCCTAGGGTCTAGTATTTTTAACATAGTTATTTTAAGAGCTATGGGGTTTGAGGCTGCATCAATGATACAATTTTTGTGTCATCCATCTTTTGCATTATTAGGCATTTGAGCACATCATGGTGACATGACCATTAGGTCTTCCTAGCACTATTTTGGCTAGCTTTAGGGTTGGATTTACATGGTGGAGAGATGGGATGGCATAGACCTGAGTGGATGGCATCATGTGAGAAATTACCTACTATAGGTACATGGCCAAGGGCCTGATCCCTAGGGATATCATGTGGAGAACATAACTAACATATCCAATCTTCAGAGAGTAGATAAAATATATGATTGGGTTGTAGAGTGCATTATGGGTTAGAGGGAGATGGGCCAGTGAGATAGAGATGGTACTCATGGCATGGGTCAGGAGATAATTTGGGATCTTATAGGATATTCTACCTACCTTCCCTTGATATAGGAGGGATGACATAGAGGCACCATTGCCATTACCCAAAGAGACTGATGGGATATATTTTGAGGAGCTACTAGCAAGGCTAGGTGTTGGGGACCTAGGGTGTATAATTACCTACACATCATGGTGGGTAGGGTTTCATCTAGTGGTGGAGGTTAGGAGACCACCAATAGACTTACATGGGCTAGTTAGGGACAGAGATGCAATGCTACATGAATGAGATACAATAGTAAAAGCATGAGATATAGTAGTGTAGGCTTAAGAGATAGCCTGGGTAGAGGTTTTAGCATTATAAGGGTAGATAGTGATGTTATAGGGTCAAATTAGGGATCTATATGGTTAATTCATAACACTATAGGGATAGATGACTATTTTACAAGATCAATTGACTCTAGTGATGGTATAGAGAGATGTTTTGAGAGTAGAAGTATGCCAAGAAACTCTTCCTCCATCATAGGGACCAATACAGGTTGGGCTATCTTCAGGTGTCATGGGTCCTGCATAGAATGTATTGATGGTGAGGTATTTGACAATTGTAGATGAGATTACTTGCTATAAGAGGGTGATTAGAGATTTCCCATATATACAATGATATTTAGATTTTAGAGAGAAGGAGAGGTTGATGTCATGTGTGATAGCTTCTATCTCATGTTGATGTAAGAGTATAGAGAGTGGTGATGATCCTACATCTTCATGACCTCAAGGAGAGCCTTGAGGACCTTGAGTATCAATGTTTTCCCATTTTTTTTATATATGTTATATGTATACCAGCCTATGAGTTGAAGATGTGAGATGTACATTTTGAGAGAGATTTATGATATTTTGATGATGTACATGATAAACATGTATTTGATCATATATTTATATATAGATGTTCATTTATTGCCATGTGCCTATCTAAGATGTGTTGCTTGTTTTTATGATGTTGATATGGATGATTTTCATTTATTGTTATGTTATTAATTTGAACGTTAATCATGTTATTTGATGTTAGACTAGCCTTCCCATTTATGTGATGGTCTATGCATAGTTGATTGGTTATCTGCATCTTAGCATTTTTCAATATTTGTGATGGTGTATGCTTAAAATTAGTAGATTGAGTGGGTTAATTTATTTAGCATTTTTATATATTTGTGATGGTGTATGCGTAAAATAAATGGGTTATTTTAGGGTAATGTTTATGTTAGGTTAATGTTAGTATGAAATTATTTCTACATTTTAGATAGAAATATCAACATGTGATATGGATGGAAAAAATAAAAAGATAGAATGCTAACACATTGGCAAAGATCATAATTTAGAACATAAAAAGCCTCAAGAAAATGAGCCTCTTTCATGCCTTATATATTTGAACCATTATGTTTGTTATAGAAGCATCATGTTTACCTTATGTTAAGTGAGCTTCACAGTCCCTTGAAAGAGTATGAAGGGAAAAAAGGGAGAATGAGACGAAATTTTTAGATAGCATAACCTACAAAGTAGAAATGATATGTCCCTTTTGTGGGTGACCCAAGAGCTAATATAGGTAAATCCATGACTTAAAGATTTTTTTTAGTGTAAGATGATCAATACAGGAAGGTTACAATGGGATTTTGTATAGGTTAAGGTTGTGCAAAGAGGTGAAGAGACCCTTTGCATTTGTTTTTCCCTTTGAGAACAAATCTTGGTATAGCCATCCTTTAAGGGAGCGGTCTAAGTGTTTGTTTTAAATTTAAATAGATGTCCTTCAAGGGAGAATTCTATTGATAATAGTAGAGGGAAGTTACCTAGTTGTCCTTCAATGGAGTAGTTTACATTGAAAAACATAACCTAAGATTTTAGAACTTTTTTTAAATATCCCATTTTTTTATTACTTTTAATTATGGAAAAGAATATAAAGGCTTAGGATTTTTCCATTGTGAGTATAAAACAATATCACAAGGTAAGTTATCTAAGAGTATAGGAGTAAGGGTGAAGAGGAAGGGAAATGAATGTAATAGGGATGCTAAAGGGATGAGCTCAAGCGAAATATGAAGTAAAGCGATGCTAGTTTAAAAAAAGAATGGTCATAGGTATAAGGCATTTAAAGGCTCGGGTTCTAGCCTTCCTTCAAGAGAAAATAAGTGATAAGTTCATGAATTGTACTTATGAGTTATGATATAAGGTCTAAGCCAATTAGGATAAAATTTACCCCATTTTCTTTTCTCCATGTTCATCGCATGTTAATTTTGTTTTAAGACAAGATCTCTTGTATTGAAATCTAGCTCTTTGAGGTTTTTTTTTAAGCATATTTGATACGCTCTTGATAGATTTTGAGGTGGTTGAGGGATATGGATGGCATTCATCAAGAAATTCAAGTTAGGATAAACATTATTTATGGAATTCATTGTTAGTAAATTTTCTATGTATGGAAATATGAAGAGAAGGGATCTAGACCTCAAGAGGTAAAATAGCCTTCATCCTATATACCAATGAAAAAGGTGTAGCACTCATCAGGCTTTGAACGCTAGTGAAATAAGCCCATAAAGTAAAGTGAATATGTGTGTGTGCCAATCCTTGCCTGTATCATTGACTAACTTCAAGAGAATTTTGGTCAAATTTTTATTAGAAGCTTCTCTATGTCCATTATCTTGGGGATAGTATGGTGATGAGAAGCTTAATTTGATTCCCAATGCATCACAAAGACTTTGAACAATCTTGCTTTTGAAAGACTTGCCATTATCTATTATAATCATGTGAGGTATACCAAAATGATAGATGATGTGGTGGTTAATGAAGTTATCAATTTTTTTAGCCTTAGTGGAGGTGAGGGGGATGACTTTGACCTACTTGGTCAAGTATTCAATGTTAGTAATGGTAGAATGATGATAGAGAGATGAATGAGGGTTAATCTCTCTGATTAGATCTAAGCCCCATTGGAAGAAGGGTCAAAAGTCATTGGCAACTTGTAATGCATGAATAGGAACATGAAGGAGCTTAGCGTGTTGTTGACACTTGATGCAATTTTAGATGCAGTCAGCATATTCTTGATGAAGTGTGGGCCAATAATAGCCAAGTCAAACAATACATTTAGTAACCATGTGACCATTGAAATTCCCACTACAGATCCCATCGTGGACTTCCTTAATAGTAAAGGGATTCTCATTACTAGTTATGCATCTAAGGAGAAGACCATCAAAACATCACTTGTAGAGAAGTCCCCCTAGTATAGTGTAATGAGTGGCACATTTTATGAAGGCCCTTTTCCTATTATTAGAAAGATCAGGAGGGGTAATAAAGAAGGAAATATAATCTATGAGTTATTTTTACCATAAGTCTTATGTGTTGGTTGTCACATTTCCTACAAAGAGGATGTTAGATGAGACATAGGAGGGTAATGTTAAGCGATGCATGGTGACATATATTCTTGAGGAGGAGGATGAAGAGGGTATGTGTGAAGTAAGTGAAGCCATCATGTTAGCAAACTTGTTTGTATATCAAGGAGTAGTTTGTAAGAGATGAGAGTCAAATGATCCCAAGAGTGTATCTACATGATGTTTATACCATTGTAAAATTTCTTTTTTGCATAGGTAGGAACCATTAACTTGATTAACCAATAGCTAAGAATCACCAAAAATGGTTAGGGTTTTGATACCTAAGAAGATAGTTGTTTGAAGTCAGAAAATCAAAGCCTCATATTGAACCATTTGTTAGTGTATTCAAAATATAGTTTAAATGACAAAGGCATAGGCTCAACATCTAGAGGGATAAGTATGACACCAACACCCCCACCATGTTGGCATTTAGATCAATCAAAGAACATCATCATTTGATAGGAAACATCATTGGTGGAGAGTGTTGTAATATATTCATCAGGGAATTCAAGATTTGAAGGTTAGTTATTAGGGAAAGTGGTAGCAACCAACTGGGCCACAATTATTTTCCCTTTAATTAACTTTTACTGAATAAAATCTAAGTTGAACTCAACAAGAAACATGAGCCATCAAGCTACACATTGGTTGTGATAAGATTTAGAATGCATGTCTTTGAGAGGATTAGTATTGATGACCACATAGGTTTTGTGATTAAGGAGATAATGATGAAGATTAGAGGAAAAAAAGACCAATGTAAGGAAATGTTTTTTACTATGGGTATATCAAGTCTCATAATCAATAAGTGTGTGGCTTATGTAATAAACTGTCTACTTTCAATGTTGGTCATCTTGATGTGAAATCATAGCACCTAGAGAATGGTCTATTGTGGAGATGTAAAAAGGCTAATTTTCCTTAGGTGGAATAAGAACTGGTAGTTAAAGGAGGTGTTTTTTATGTTTATCAAAGGCTTCTTGGTAAATTTTACTCCATTTGAAGGAGACATACTTTTTGAAGAGATGATGAAAGGATTGTCATCGATTTGATAACTGGGAAATGAATCATTGAATCGACTAAAGTTTGCCTTGTAGGCGATGGAGTTGTTTGATATTAGTGGGTGGAGGCATCTGAAATATTTTTCTAACCTTAGAAGGATCAACCTTGATACCATGGAGAGAAATGATAAAACCTAAGAGTTTACCAAAAAGAACACCAAAGACACATTTCTTTGGGTTTAGTCAAATGTTATATTGGAGGAGATGAGTAAATATGGTTTTGATAATTATCAAGTGTTCTTGGAAAAATTTAGACTTTCCAATTAATTCATCCATGTAATATTCCATAATTTTGTGTAGGAGATCATGGAAAATGTAGGTCATGGCACATTGGTAAGTTGCACCAGTGTTTTTCAGGCCAAAAACAATGACCCAATAACAAAAATGTTCCCCATGGGGTAATAAAGGCGGTCTTGTGTTGATCCTCAGGACCAATCAAGATTTGATTATATCCAAATAATCCATCCATAAGTGATAGAATCTCATTACTGACCATTAGATCAATAATTTGGTCGATACTAGGTAATGATAAATTATCTTTTAGATAAGTGAGGTTTAAATCATGATAGTTGGTGTAAATATAGATTCCTCTAGTAGGTTTCATGATAGGAACAATATTAGAAATCCATTACAGGTAGTCAATGGGTTTGATAAAGTTAATAGAGAGGAGGCATTGGAGCTCCTCTTTGATAAGGAGAGTGATACGAGGATGTATTTTGTGAAGTTTTAGCTTAACAAGCTTAGCGTCTTGATTGGTGATAATGTTATGGGTGAGGATAGAGGGGTTAATACTAGGCATGTCATTGTAATACCAAGAAAAGGATTTTCTATAGTCAATAATAAATATGGCATAATCAAATTGCTTAGAGGAATATAAAGATTGGCCAATCTGGAGGATGCAAGGGTTATCATGAGAGGATAGGTTGATGTCAATGGTTGATTCATTTAACATATCTTGGGTTTTGGATGGTAGTGATCATTATATGTAAGAATAATTTGTACTTATGTAAGTGAGAATTATATCATCATCTTGACATTAGACAGTGTTAATAGTGGGAGAATCTTCATAAATTATTTTAGGATGAACGAGAGGAAGGGACCTTATTTCCTTACCCTGATGATAGGTGAGAGGCCCCAAATGAATGGATTTTATTGAAAAAATATTAGGAGGTATAGAGACCATTGATTCTATGGGTGATGGTGGAGAAGGAGAGACTAGTTCTTCAACGATTAGTTCATGGGAGTTTTTCAGAAGTTTATTTTCAATGGTGTTGCTAGTAGGATATTCAATAGGCATGTGGACACCTTGTTTGTAATGAGCCAAACTAAATCCTTTATAGGCACACCTATATAGTTAGGTGTGAGAAAATATAGGGTTACTTTAGAAAGATAAGTCATAGGTAAATGGTTGTGGTGAAGAAGATGGATTGCTAGCAGTAGGAGCTTGATCGATTCCCCCATATGTGAAATTAGTTTGAAGATTAGGGGGACCATAAGGGATGACCATCCTAATATGAGGTTCATTTTTTGGGTTCATGTGAATCCTTACATATTCTTATGGATTATAGAACATGTCTAGTGTCAACAAATGATTTCACCAAGTGACAAATGTTGAAAGGTTTCATCCGTGGGATTTGTGTCAAGAATTTGTCTTGCCGATATCTGTGTAACCGTAGGAGTAGAACTTGTGGAATCTTCAAAAGCATCATGTTTGGACAATGATATTTTCAATGGTATGAGAACATCATTTGGACTATAAGTCATATTACATGTTTTAAAAAGAGGTGGGTCAGTAGGTATAACATGTACTTGTCCATCACACTCAAACTTGGCACAATGTTGCAAAGCCAAGGGTATAAATGCCAAAACATGTATCCAAGGTCATCTAAGTAGTATGTTATATTGGAAATATCCTTCCCCAACATAAAAGAGTTTGGTAATTGTGTGGGGACCTATATAAATATGTAAGACAATAATGTCCACCATAGTAGTTATAGTGTCATTAAAGAAATGGAGTACTGCATCAGTTTGAGACATGCAATTGTTAGGAAGGGCTAGTTATTTGTAGGTATGGGTGGAAATAATATTAATACTGTCCCCCCTATCAATCATAACTCTCTTGATATGATTTTTATCAATATAAGTGGTAATGAAAAGGGTAGATTCTTGATCTTCAAGATGTTGAAATGGAATTTTTGAATTACTAAAAGAAATTAGGGAGATGGAATTAAGAGTGCCAACCAAATATGAAAGAGGTTGGGGATCATCTGATTGTACCTCAATTGCTTGTGAAACACTATTCAAAGTTTGATGATGTTGTGATGAGCTTTTGATTAAATCATACAAAGACATTTTCATAGGAGTTTAGTGAAGCTATTTCACCATTGAGATTTGAATAATGTTTGAAGATGTTGCTTAAAAAACACCCAAGATGGAAATATTATGGTTAGTATGGGGAGTGTCTTTGGTGAAGGGATGGTTCCAAGGTTTAGTGGCATTTTACTTAGCTTTATCCTTTTGGTTTTGTGATTGTGTGGCCAAATTAACTGTGTTGATTTAAAAATTTGGTGAGGGAGGTGGGAAAGGGGTGACAATAACATCTTTAGGTTTTAATTTTGGTGGAATAGTAGGATGTACTATATATAACAAAGGTGGAATAACAAGAAGGTTAATGGTAGTGTCACCAAAAAGGGTGTCAACATCAAAGTGTTGTTGAATAACTGTGATGAGGGCTTTACAATTCTTAATATTGTGTCTAGGTAAATGATGATATAAATAAACTTGTCTATCATCAAACCAAGATGGTTTTGATCCAAGAGGAATATAATTCCTAATGGGAGGAAGAGTTATTACCAAAGCTTGTAATAACTGATGTAAGAAAATGATTTAGGAGCCCACAAGTGGGCTTGTTCTTGTTGTAATAATAAGAGTGGACACCTTCTTCTATTTTAATGTTGGAAAGCTAAATTTATGTGGTGGCTTATTTATAGATGGTGGAGTTACATGTTTTAATATCACTTTCTTAGTGTCTAATGTGAGAGGTCTAGCAGATGGAAAAGGTAGGAGTGGGGGTAGCTTAACCTTTTTTTTGGCTTGGTTAGATGATATTCCACCTAAAGTAGAAGGATGTGGCCCCAAAGTGGATGTTCAAGTTGAGGGTTAAAGAAGAGATTGGTGAGGTCTAGAAGGATTAAATTTTTTCTATGTTTTAGGGGGATAAACCCTAATTTGTGGTTAAGGAGTCAAATCTAATTTAACCTGTGGAGGAATTAAATTGGAAATGGGGTGTACATTTAAAGGCCTGAACTACTTTAATATAGTAAATTCCTATTAGGATGAGGGTTTTAACATAGACAGCTAGACTTTTAGTGATTTTAGTGAAAAAACTCTAGATTTGTCAAATACCTTAGTGTAAAGTGTAGTAAGGGGATTGGTGGTAAAGGTTGACATTTATTGTGTTGGATATGGAGTTTTAAGCTAATCCCAAAATGCCACATGGTAAAGTTTTGTGGAGTCAAACATATTTAGACTTTCAACCAAACATGAGAAGGGTTTTGATGAAGTTGACATAGGCCTTATGGTTGTATTTTTATAAATATACAGTGTTTGGGATTGAGTAAAATTATTAGTTTCTGCTACCTTAGGCCAAAGACAATAAATAATCACAATGGGGTCTTCTTCGACCGAGACAAGAGAAGAGACTTGATCTACCATGGGTGGAGGGGAGGTAGGTGAAATAGGTTCCTCAAGAGGGTAAAGCATAGGTATTATGGCTCCATCAACATGTGGTTGAGGCATGGGTAAATTATGATCCTCCATAGGTAAAAGAAGAGGTAAGAGTGGTGCAATTGGAGTAGGCAAAATAGGTCTCTCATCTATTATGGGAGTAGATGAGATAAACTCTTCTAGGTGTAAAGGTGAAGTGGGTGGGGCATCACTCTCTATAGGTAGAAGAGTGGTAGGGGAAGAAGTTTCCTTAAGAGGGTATAATACAAGAATGATGTTTCCTTCAACATGTGGTTTAGGAACTAGTAGGCTGTGGTCTTCAAGTGGTAAGAGGATAGGTAATATTGGTGCAAATAGAATTTGGATTACAGGCTCCTCAAGTGTAAAAATGAGTGTCAAAGGAGTCTCTTCATCTCAAGGGAGTGGAATGGGTGAAATATACTCTTCTACTTGAGGAGGAAGAATTGGAAAAATAAGTGCCACTAAATGTAAAGGAGTCAATGAAATAGGTGTCTCCTATTGAGGGGCTGATTGAATTGAAGATAAAGGAAAGACCATATTAACCATATGGATGATATTATCTCTTGAGTTAGTTAGGGATTGGAAAATATTTTCATTTGGTGAATGGTTGGAAAATGGTGCTTAAACACATCCATACTTTGATTGGGAGGTACGTTAGGATTATCCAAGATGAGGTCACCTCTATCAAGCATATCTTGAACAATATTCATGAGCATCTTGTAATTATTGGAGGTGTGACCTTTAACTTGATGGTAACCACAATACTCATCTTCCTTATACCAGGTTGGGATAGGATGGAAGGGCCAAACTATTAGGAGGTTTAATATGAGGAAGGGTTATGACACCTTGCTGCAATAGCTTCTCCAAAATGCATGTATATGATTCCCCAATGGGAGTATATTTTCTTTGTTCATACTATTGTTGGAATTGCTTGGTCATATTTTGAGAAGTGGAAGTATTCTATTGGTTTGTTGTTGTGGAAGAGGCTGACTTAATGACCACTGCATTAGTAGAGCCTTTAGCCTTTTGGTTAGAGGGATAATTTTTAGAGGAGTCATTTGTCTTAGTATTGGGATTCTTATTGCACAACTTGACTTTGCCTTCATCAATAGTGTGAACTCAAGTTTTTGTGCCATTGTAAAATCTTCATCAAATGTGTAGAAAGTTTGTACCTAAAGTGTGGATGTGATGTGTTTAGCACATACACTTGAGAAAATCTCAATAAGCTTAGGTTGAGGTAAGGATAAGGAGAGTTGATTGATCAAGCTTCTCCAATAAGTAACAAAATTAGTAATAGACTCATCATCAAATTGTCTTATAGAATATAGGTCTGTTATAAAAAATTTCTTAGAAATGTTAATAGATAAATGGTCTAGGAATATTTGTGAAAGTTGGGTAAATGAGAAAAGAGAGTTCTAAGGAATAAATATATACCAATCCAAGGTAACACCTGAAAGAGACATAGAGAAATTTCAAAGTAGTAATGCAACATCATGTCCTATTAAATAATAAATTTGTCTAAATGCTCACAAGTAATGTTTTGGGTCCACTTTACTCTAAAAATGAGTAAATTTAGGGAGTTACCATTGGCTTGGATAAGGGTGAATAGGCACTGAAGGGTGGATTGGTTCATTACATATCTAATCATAAGATAGTACATTCTTTAAACTAGAAATGGATGTCTCTAAACTAGACATGTTGTTCATTAGAATCTTAATGAGGTCTGGAGGGGGATTAGTTTATGGGATTACTCTTAAGTTATAGGGAAGTTGATAAGAAGTAGAGGGATCATATGACATAGCTTTTTGAGGTTGTGTCAGGGCAACATAAGGATAACAAGTCATATATTGGTGTATAGGAAGAAAAGGAATTTATCCCATTGGGTTGTAAACTATGCCTTGGTTAGTTTTTGTTACTACAAATTGATTTATTGGCATGGTTAGGCTAGTTGAAGGGTGAGTTTTAACTCAGGTAATTATAGGCATGAGGGTAGATGGAATAGGCACCACTAAATTTTGGAATGGGGTGTGACTTGGCTAAACTGGTTATGGTTGTGAAACTAGGGAAGTTACTCCAATTGTTAGTTGGGATTAGGTAGTTGAAGATGCCATATTTTGGACACTATTTATAGTTGAGTTAATTTTTGAAGTGGCGGTTTGGGTAACTATGGGGAACATAGTGGAGGCAACTGGAACTAAGGTTATCTCCATCAAAGAGTTTGGCATACCATAGATTGGTTCACCCATAGAATTATAAGTTGGGCTCATAATAAGGTAATGCTAAAGCACTACAACATTACAATCAAGAAATTTAAAAAAATATTGATATCCCTCGAGCATAATGGGAATTTGGTTAGGATTAGGAGTATGCTTTGTATCTAAAGTATGCTTCATGATAGAATTAGAAGTAAGAGGGGAAGCTACAAGTGGTTGCCAGCTTACATAATCAACAAGAATTTTGGCTTGAGCTCATGTCAATACCATGCCAGAGGTGGCCTAAATAGTCTTAATACTCTATATTTGAAACAAAATAAATAAAAACCATGTTTGAATGTAGTGAAATAGGTTATTTTATCTTGTTGTTTTGATCAAACAAAACTACACAGTCATGGACATTAGTAGGGATGATCGATATTGGTAAGAAAACATCACTAACATCAGTGGAATAACTAATGTCAGTAGGTAAAGTCTGATGATACTAATAGTGATAAAATGATTTTGATCATCATGATATCTTAAAAATGGAAAATCTAATGTTTTTGATAAATCATAGGTTGAAAATAGGTAACATATTAGATGTAAAAGGCCTATGTAAGGAGAAGTGACACTCAAAAGACTTGAGATAATAGGTTATACAATTTGATCTTTAGAAATAGTATTGATTTTGTGGATCAATATAAAAGCATCCTTACCAACTCAAAAAATATAAAAAGTAATTAAAAAGGAGAAAAAAAACATAGAGGCAACAACTATTAAGTGCTAGAGATTAATTTTAGTCTCATGTTGGCTTATGCCATAATCAGATAGTGAGAAGAGAATTTATTTATCGAAGGTACTAGAAAGTAATCTAAAGTTGGTTTTAGGTTTGTTTTAGTACTCAAGAGGGAATCTATGTTAGACCAAGTATGTAGCTTGTTATACAATCTTGCTCTCCAAACTTCACAAACCTAAAGCTGAGCCAAGCCACTTAGCCAAAATATACCTTATATCTAGAGATTATACTCTACCAGAGAATATAGTGGGTTCTCCCCTTGGTGGTAAAATCCAAGTAGGATTGTTGGGTAAGGTAAGCTGATCCACCAAGTGATGAAATCTAGATGGGCCTTTTCTCAATGAGTTTTGATGATTATTTATGTGAATTTGATTTAGTTGTGTAACATAGGTGTATTACTATTTAATCAAAATGCTTGTAATTACCTAGGTGAGTTAATATGCAACAAGAAAATTATGAAAATATAGTAAATTTTAAACCCAAATCTTGAAATGTTGAGATTTGAATGAAAATAGAGAGTAAATAAGAATAGAGTATGAGTTTCAATATCGAAATGTGCATGTAAGAGGAAGAAAAGAAGGGATTTTCTTTCTTTTTTTGTGAAAGAAAATGACAAATTTTTTTTAGAAGCAAGAAAAAAAGAAAGAGGATTTCAGTTTTAATGCCTTTTAAATAGAGAAATAAGATATTGACTTTTTTGTTTTTAAGAGAAAAAAGGAGGAAGAAGTACAAGAAATTAAATTTCACTATAATGCACGCATATGAATGTTTAAAATAAGAAATGAACCCAAGGAAAACTCTAGGGTCCCATCAGGCATGACAAAAATGTTTCACTAAATTTTGTCTATTTTGAATTAAAGGAAAACAAAGAGAAGGATGGGGATAAGTGATTAGAATGAACCTAGATTCAATTTACACATTGTATCTAGTTATTGTGATCACTCCTCTTTAGTTGGGGAGGACTACCTATAAATAATAAATCACTAACATAAGATGTTTGTTAATAGATAAATGAGTGGGCTGCCAAGCTATGCACTTGTTCTAGGAAGTGTGAAACTTCCCTAGAGATGAAAATCCAATTTTGAGAGGTAAAATAATAATAAATAACTAAAATAGAGATAAATAGAGAGTAAAAGAGAGATAAGATTACCATTTTAAACAACTTGGTCATAGTAGAGAGTGACAGGGTGTAGTTGAGGTATTTTATTGGTGTTTTAGAAGTTATCTATGTAGGTTTTGAAGAGGTTAGGCAATTGAAAGTCACCAACATAAGTAGGTGTGTGACCGATGTAGGTTAAGATGTCAAGATAGATAGTGAGGTGACTGATATTGATTAGGATGTCAACGTTGATAGGGGAAATAATTATCTAGGAAGTTGTAGAGAGCTTTTTTGAGTTTGGGAAATGGTTTGGATCAGGTCAAAGAGGTTGAGAGAGTTAGGACAAGGAGGTTATGGCTTGGTTAAATATAGTCAAAGGTTTGGTATGCATGTAAGGGAAAACAAGAAAATAATCTTTGTAACTCCAACATGGGGGTATGGTTAGAAGTGTGTAAAGTAATGTAGGTTAGATATAAACAAATAGAAGAATAAATATTTAAATGACCTATATTATCAGTGATATACTTAGTTGTGGTGGTTGCTAAATGATAAGTGATAGGTTGATGGTTTTTGTTTGAGACTCTAAACTTGAATGCCTAAATAGAGAGAACAAGTGGATGTTGTTGGTCTTCAAGAGCTCAGTTTCTAATGGTGATTGACTTATGCAGGGTGATTGTAATCCTGGATGTCAAAAATATAATGCGAAGAGCCTAAACAAGAGTAAGAATTAATTTTCTTAATTTATGCTAACTTGAACTAGTGGTTGGAATTTGGCTTATATTACCAATTTCAGTGATCCCTCTAATGTTTATAGGTATCCCATTGACATTGGTCATGGGTTGACCAATGTTGGTGGCCCTATAATAGGTAAACCTTTCTATTTTTGGCCTATTTTTCTATTTTTGTGTGTGCCAAGTGTGATACCCATTAGAAAATAATAAAAATAGGAGGTTAGGAAGGAATTAGTTATTTAAAAATTTAATTTGGAAGTAGGAATAAGTCCTAGGTAGTTAGGATGAGCGGACTAGGTCTTGAGGTGACTCATCAAAGTAGAATTAGTCATAGGGTGAGGTGGCTAGGTAAGAGGGAAATAGGGTTTTTTAATTAAATTAATTAAGTATTTAAAAATAATTAACTATGTGAGGGGTAAAAATATGGGTTAGAGAGATTAATTGTTATTATTAAAATGGGCCTAGAGGGGTTTAAACATAGGGAGTTACACACGTGTGTGTGACATAATTTTTGTTTCTACATGCACTAAATCTTATGGCACAAGTGAGGAGTTAGATGCAAAGAAATTAAATATGTATATGGAATTTAAAATAAGGTAAGTATGAATAACACCCTAATACATAGAATATTAAGAGTAATATTATTTGAGCCAACACTTATGCTACTTCTATCTACTATAAGAGAGGAGAAAAAATTTAGAATATACTTGCATGAATGTGAAACCATCATGATTCAATCTCTCCCTTGGCCAATGGGGTTTTGCAAGAGGTTTTTTTGGTGCATAAGGATTACTTTATTAGGACAAAGCATATAAGACCTATCCAAAAGACTAGATTCTCCAAAATAAGAAACCTAATTTAAGACTCCTCAACTAGAATGGTGGAAGAGCATATTGTGAAGAGCAAAGAGTGAATAATAACTCTTTATTGAATCTTATAATAATGACTAAAATGACCCTATATTTATAGGTGGAACAAACCCTAAAATCATTTGGAAATGTTATTTAAACTAGGTCTACCAAGTTGACCTAGCATATTTTTGGGCTAATGCCTAAAATATGTGCTAGGTTGGTCAGAAGGCTAACAAATCTAAAGAGCTAAAGTTACCCTAAATTGCACTAGGGTGACTAGGTCAACCTAGTTTTTAAAATAGGTCAAAAGGGTACTAACCAAGGAGAAGAAGGATAGAAAGAGGAGAAGACTAGACTAATGTGCAAATGAAGATAAATATCTTAGGGAAAGGTTTTAGGAGATGAATGGATTGGAGGTAATGTATCAATAAAGGACAATAATCATAAAAATCACCAAAGGTATACCAACCCCTTTCCTATCACACCCCTTAAATCATGCACTCAAAGAGATTGAGTCACAATGGGTTATTTCAAGATGTAAAGCATCAATATTTGATAAAAGTTAAAAATATTGTGTATACATATGCCCCAATTGAATCTCATCACATGTCACTAAGGTGTGATATGGGATGGTGCTTTGAGAAGGAACATAAGGGCACACACAATGATAATCCTAAAAAAAGTTGTAGTATTTCAAAAAGCATAAAATAACTTAAAGTAAATGACAAAAAAGTAAATTAACTAAAAAGTAAACTTGATGCATACCTTGACTTACATTTATCACAAGATGATTATCATCTATGTTTTTAGTTTTGATTGTGTAGGGCACATAGACTACTTTCAACAAACCTAATATTACAAAACCTAAGGAGCTAAAACAAATAAACACAAGAAAAGCCAACGTAACTAGTGTTATGTGGATACGATGTACTTGAGAATTTGGCAAGTTGGGTGACAAGTGCTATGTTAGAACAAATGACCAAGTCAAAAAAGAGTAAATTGGGTAACCAAAAATCCAAGGCTACTAAAGACCAAATAACACAAACAAGTAAACATCAAGTAAGAAATAGTAAACTCACCAATTCAAACCAATGATACATGTTTAAAAAGGAATGATAAGATTGACAAATCAATGGTAAAAACAAAAACAAAATGGAAAAACAACATTTATGAGTGAGTAGTAAAAATCCACATCTCACTCAAAATATAAAAAGGTACATAAAAAGAAATACAACATTGTTGAGTGAGTAGTAACAATCCACATCTCACTCAATAATGGAAAAATGGTATGAACTCAAGTGTCTGTAATAGTAGGACAACAAGATAAGTGGTAAATGATAAGTAAACAAGTATAGAAATGACAATTTTATTGAAGAAAATTATCCAAAGTTGTTCAAACATGTTTTTTTTCTCTAAAGATAGATAAAACTAAAACAAATTAGTGATAGCATGTTTTTAAGAAATGAAGAACAAGGAATTTAAAGAAGAGAGAAAATAGATTTGGAATCATAATTTGGCTATCAATGGGGGAGATGAAATGGATAGAGGGGAGAATGAAGGAAAAACCAAGGTAGAGAAACTATTTATCAAAGTTAAGACACTTATATTTGGTTTGTCAAAACAAGAGGATTATCGACCTTAGGGACTCGAAAGAACTTCTTTTTGCTACAAAAGTCTTAAGCCAAAAAATGGAGTATATAGATTATCCCATGAAGGCTATATGCATGAAAAATAAAATGGACCTACCTCCCCATGATGTGTTTTCCATTCTTAAAGACCCATTATAGAGTCTTTAGTCTACTACAAAGATTGGGTACTTATGTGAGAAAGTAGGTAACACCATATATTTTTTTGAATTGCCCTATTCCAATCTACTAGCCCACCATACCCCAAAGGGCTTTGGATTTATGTGAATCTAAATATGGAGTTTGATGTTCAATTGGAGATAGGATATGTGCTTGTAATCACATCATTTTGTGTGAATCTGACTTTTGAGATTTATATGTTGCCTTTTAGATAACATTGTCTTTTGTTTCAAATTATTTGGCATTTAAATTTATTTTGATGTATTTTTCTATTCCTCCTCCATATGGATTTGAAAAACCAAACATGGGTGCTAAATATGGTTTTCATTTGAAAACTTGGGACAATGTAGCTAAGAGAGAGAAACTACAAAGAGTATGGGGTCTAAGAGTCTCATAAATCTAGGTGAAATAAAAGTCATATCTTGAATTCAACATTGTTTATCCAATGTGGAGGTGAAAGAAAGGGTGAAATCAAGAGGAATAACACATGGAACAATTTTAATTACATAAAATTGAAAAAAATGTGAAAAAGGGAAAAAATAGGGATACAATGACAACAAAGGTGTGATTCCTTATCATAAGACTAAGGGAAATGGAGGAAAACATGTTAATATAGATTGTTAGGTAGATTCATCTAGAAAAAGAAACAAAATCTAAAGTTTAAGAACAATGATCAAGACCATGAAAAGAATGGTAATTTTATGAGGGTTGGGTCTTATCTATGGTCTTACAAAGCAACTCATAAAAGAGAGACCCACGAGTGTGATAATAAGAAAGAGAAAAGTAAAGCAAGGGAACCTTTTTACAAATCACCTCAACAAAGAAAAACCCAGATGATTCTAAAACAACATTGGCAAGAAACAAAAAGAGAAGGGAAATAAGTAAACGATGGTGGATTTTTTAGGGATATTGTGTCCTATCTACGATCTTATAAATCAACTCATGAAATAAAACCCAAGGGGTAAAAAAAGAGAAAATGCAAGAAGATAATGAAGACAATGGCACATCAAGAAACCAAAAGACCCAAAAGGGAGGAATAAAGGTTTTTAAACGAGAGCTAATTGCTACAAATAGAGATATATATGCTTAGGTAGCCTAAAATAGGTAGTTAGATATATATAGAAAGCATGATAATAAGGAATGACTAGGAAAATTATTTTTTTAGGAATCGAGCATTAGTGGGCTCTTTGAAAACATGGACATCATTAGTTTGAAGATGATAAGTGTTTGGAACAAGAATGTCTTTGACTAAGTATAGGCCCCACCACTTTTGGGTGTATTTACCTTCTTTGTCATAGGTGTAGTCTAATTTAAGGACAAGATTGCCAATGTTAAAAGTGAAAATATTAACACATTTTTAATGTTTTCAAGCAATGCGAGCCTTATATTGGTGGTTATGTTTTAAGGTAGAGAGATAAAATTAATCAAGTAGATCAAGGGCATGAAGGTGAGCCTCATGCAATTATTCATTAGGAATGATGCTATGAAGAGATATTCAAAGAGAAGGAAGATCAATTTCAAGAGGAAGAACTAACTCAGAACCATACACTGGAGAAAATGGAGTTGCTCTAGTGGCAGTATGAATGCTAGTCTGATAGGCCCAAAGTACATGATAAAGATGAAAATTCCAATCTATGCATGTTTTATGAATTATTTTTTGAAGAATGTTATTGAGAATCTTATTAGTGGCCTCAGCTTGACCATTGCACTATAGATGATAAGGGGTTAAAAACTTGTGATTAATCTTAAATTTCATACAAAGTTGTTTAGATGTTAATTTTTTAAGTTACCACCATTGTCTAAAATGATGGTGTGAGGAATGCCAAAATGGAAAATGATTTGGTTTAGAATGAATTTAGATATAGTAGGATTGATGGCATTGATAAGGGGTATGGATTTAACCCACTTAGTAAAGTACTTAGTAGTAGTGATAATAAATATGTGCCCATCTTAAGAATGAGGAATTTTACTAATGAGATTGAATCCCCACGTGGAAAATGGCCATGGAAATTTTATAGTTTGAAGCTTGGTAAGAGTCAAATGAATGAGATCATCATGAAGATAACAATTATTACACTTTTTAACATATTCAATAGCATCCTTTTCTAGAGTAGGCTAATAGTAACCAATACATAGGAATTTATAAGCCATAGCATATCCACTATAGTGACCACCAAAAATGCCCCCATGTGCTTATTCAAGTGGAGGTGGGACCTCATCTTGCATGATGTAAAAGAAAAAGGTACCTTTGAAATTACAATAATAAAGAATTTTTTGTCTAAATATGTACTTGAAAGCTTGTTTGTGAAGACATGTCTTTTCATGAGAATCCAAGTCAGGAGGATAAGTTTGATGTTCTAACAATTGGATGATATCTTGATACCATGGGCATTGTTAGATGGTGACAACCTTGATGTGGTAGATAAGCGAATGAGGAAGGGGGGGTAAATTAAGGATATTTAATTATTTATATGATAAAAGAAAGATAAAAAATAATTTTATGTGGACGACAAAAAAAAGCTAAAGAGGTAATAAAATGAGAAATGGAATTTTGATCTCTAGGAATAGACTCAATTGTAAAAGAGATAAACTCTTTGGTAAAAGTGATTACAATTTGATGATAGGTGATAAGGTTTTCACTTTTACATTGATAGGCACCACTAACTTGATGTAAAATGTGTTGAGAATGACCCAAAGCATGAAGATAATGTATGTCTAAATCAAGATCAGCTCTCATATCTAAGATAAGAGCTTCGTACTCAGCCATATTTTTGGTGACCTCAAATGTAAAATGAAAAGTTAAAGGAATTATCCTACTAAGAAGAGTAGTGAGAATGCAACCTACCCTAGCTCCTTGAAGGCATTCAACACCATCAAAGTTAAAGGCCTAATTATCCTCATGTAATTCAACATTAATTTAAAGCAATTCGATAATTACCTCTAATTTAGTAGTACCAGAGGAAGCAAAAGATTTATCAAGTTGATTAGCTTCAAGATCGGTAGTAAATATATGAAAATAATCTTTAAGAGAAATTTCTTGATTAATACCTTCAATGTAAAGGATACTATCATCTAGAAGGTTATCCTGAAGGGCAGAAGTGGTTGTAATATGAGTTGCATCAAGTTGGTTAGCTATGACTTGCCCTTGAAATTTTTTTGCATGAAGATGTGAATATCGAATTTCATATGTAAGACCATCCACTTGTCAATTATATCTCATATAAGAAATGATTTGGAGAAGAAATGATGAATGGGGTCAAAATGAACAATGACATAAGTGGTTTGGTAAATCATATAGTGATGGAGCTATCTAGATATGAAATAGATAATGAGGCAATCACGATCAACTTTGGTATAACATGTTTCATAATTAATGAGGCCTCAGCTAATATAATATATGGCATACTTCTTTCCTATATCAACCTATTTAGAAATAATTACATCTAATGATATGGGCGTGGAAGAAGTATAGAGAATCAAAGGTTTATCATTGGAAGGAGGATGAAGTGTAGGTGGATGAAACAATGACTCTTTCATATTGTCAAATGATTTTTGACATGGATCCATCCATTCCAAGGCTATACCTTTCTTGAAAAGGGAATTAATGGAGTGAATTTGATAAGCTGTCTCAAGAACAAATCATCTAAATAGGTAGAAATATCAAGAATGGAATGATGAATAGGCATGTTGATAATAACATTAATCTTGGCTAGATCAACATCAATGCCACAGAGAGAGACTAAGAATCCTTAAAATTTTACATATATAAATACAAAGACACATTTGAAATCATTAAGTCAAACTTTATATTTGATGAGATTGTCAAAGATGATGGCAATATCAGGAAGATGATTTGTATGGTGTTTAGATTTTATGATAAGATTATCCACAAATGTTTTGATAATTTTATACATGAGTTTATGAAATATATGAGTCATTGCTTGTTGGTAAATGGCCCCAATATTTTTGAGACTAAAGGGAATTTTAACATAACAATAGGTGCCCCATTATATGGTGAAATGAGTCTTATGTTTTTCCTCATGAGATATATGAAGCCGATTTTATTCCAAAAATCCATCCATAAGAGATAACATTTCATATCTAGTCATGGAATCTATAATGGCATCTATTGAAGGCAAAATAAAGTTGTATTTAGGACAATAAATATTAATATTATGGAAATCAATGCAAATACGAATGACCATAGTGACATTTTTTTGAATACAAAAAATATATTGGAAACCCATTCAGAATAACCCATACGTTTAGTAAATTTAGCATTGAGTAGTTTGATGATTTCCTTATGGCATATATTAGTAACTTTGGGAGGAAATTTGTGTTGCTTTTAACACACAAGTTTGTCATTAGGATAAATAATGATGTTATGAACCACTATTCTATGGTCAATGACAAGCATGTCTTGGTAAGACCAAGTGAATGCCTCTTGATACTTATCATAAAATAGGCTAAATTTTTCTTGTTCAGAGGGTGAAATTTCTTTGAAAACTATGATCAATCGAGGGCATGAGGGAGTACCATATTTGATATGAGTTGTTTTTTCAATAATCATGGCATTACCATTTTGAAAGTGGTATGGTGAATTAGGTAAGAATGAAATTGGAATAGTTTTGGGATTAATGCTAGAAACAAATTTATTGAAGTGAGGAGTTTTAGTTTTAAAATTTCTATGTTTACGATGTTGTCAGGGTAGTTGAGGTTTTAGGCATAAAGTAACTCAATAATAGATTTTTCACCAGGAAAAGTAGGAAGAGGACCACAATACTCAACATATACTTCTAGATCTAAAATTTGGTTACCATGGTGATCATATTGAAAATGTATTTGATAGACATTGGTTTCCTTGGCATCAAGTGTTTTTTTAGGAGTACAAGTAGATGGAGTGTGAATGGGTTCTTTGATGGGAGAAAGATTATATTCAATGGGAGGATCTGAAGGAGGTAAAGAAGATGAAAGTACTTCTAGAGTTTTGAAGGTGTGATTTCCTCTACCACCTAAGGAGAATTGATAAGAGGAGGGTTAAGAGGAAGCACATAACCCTCAAGTTTTAATTTATTATCTATAGAAATGGTATGCACATCCTAATTGAAAGCATGAATTTGGGATAAGGTCTTTTGCTAATGCAAGACATCCAAGTCTCTAGATTGAGCTTAGGCCATGATATAGTTGTCATCGTATGTGGGGGAAATTGTGCATGCTTGATATTAGGAGGATATTCAAAAGGAAAAATCACAAGACTACTATATGTTCACTTAGACATGGTGAGAGGATATTGAAATAATTTAGCCACTCCAAAATTATTACAAGTAAAAAAATCTTCAGGTAAAGATGGATCTTCATCATTGCATGGAGGGGAGAAATTTGTAATGTCATTCATGAGAGGAATGATATGATCCCTTAGAAAAAGAGTAGGAGGAATCCATTTCAAAATATGTGGAGGTAATTTGCTGGTGTTACAAGTATGATGTAATTCATTGGGCTCATCATCATTAGAATCTGAAAGAGTGACTTATAAATTAGGATTCATAGTGATGAACTCAATTAAAGGAACATTATTAATTTTAGGGATCATAGCAACATGATATTATTATTTAGTATTAGGTAATTGGATACTCCATGGGTTAGGATTGGCTTCATGCTTATAGTATTTTCCATTATATAGAAATTTAATGCATTGACTACTAGAAGAAAGAATGGCCCTCATTTGATGAGTTCATGGATGACCAAGGGGTATATTATAAGAAAAAATAAGATCAATAACCATGAGTTTGGTCTGAATGGTCTTATGACCAATGGTTAAGGGAAGCCATATACAACCAAGTGGCTTTTGATTATTCTTGTCAAAACCATGATAAGTAAGACATGTTTGTTTAAGATGACCTTTGTTATAACCAAGTTGTTTTAGAAGCCATAAAGAGGTCACATTAATAAGATAACCCTTATCAACTAGAAAATTTTCAGTAAGGGTGGTATTAATGGCTATTTTGAAGAATAAAGGCCGTTCATCAGCATGAAAGAGGATTTCATCATTAATCATGTACTCATCAAGGAATTCAATAAAAGGATTGGAAGAGGGACACATAGATTCAATGGTATTAATGTTAGTTGGTTGAGAATAAATAGAATATGGTTCTTTATCTAAAAAAGATGGATCTTTGGTCTCTTAGATTTGTTGCATAAGGAATTTATGATGATAAGGTTAAGTGAGAACCAACTACATAAGAGTACTATTACATGGTATAGAGTTAATTTATTCAATAAAATTCCAATGAGATTTATAAAAAGAGCCATGAGGTTTAGTAGACAAATTAGAATTTGGAGGAGTAGATTGGTTGAGGATCAGAAGGAGGAAGTTGTTCCTCAGGTGCTTCTAATTAAATATTGATGGTGGTAGTATTTTTAAGTAATTATTCCTCTAAAGAGAGTTTTTTAGGCTTGGTAATAGGATCTTTGTGAGCTAGTTTCCAATGATAGTTGACCTTAGACATATTGACATAATGGGATTTGTTAAAGTTTGGTCATAATAAACATCAATTGCACAAACATCCTAGGAATTTGTTTGATTATGAGAAGAAGATTGTTGGCTATTAGATGTAGAATTTTTAGAGTATTATCATTTTTGAGAAGCATTAGTGTATTCTTGAAGATAGTTTTTTTTATTATGGTTTCATGGTTGAATGAATCACCAAAAATGTAAGAAATATGTAAGAAATAACATTTTTATAAATCATTATTCAATATTTGTGAGAATACCCAATGTTGGCATAAATCCAATAAAAGATATTTGGAATCATCCCACTTAGGAGGAGCATTAGGATATATAAAAGGTTTAGAGGGTAGTAAAAATTATCTCATTTGATGTACTAAAAGAGGTATGTGAGATGGTAAAGGAATATTATTTTTGGCAACTCCTAGTTTGGATTGAGAAGTGTTACTAGTGATATCATTGGCTGTTTGAAAATATCCTTTAAGAAGTTTAGAATTAGATTCAGACTACATAATAATATCTTACCATTTAGCTTCGTCAAGAGCTTAGCTAAAAGTTTGAGTAAAGGTTTGAACCTTGTATTGAAGAGTGGGAGTTAAAGTGGTGATAAAGAGTTTGAGTAGGTTATCATTAGACATATTCTAATTAGATTTATGAGCTAAGGATTTTCATCCTTTAATAAAGTCATGAGTCAATTCATTAGGAGATTTCTTAGTATTTATGAAATGGCTAAGACAATTTTCAAGAAGATCATTATGTTGAAACTCTTTAACTAAAGGATTGACCAAATCTTCAAGTTGCCAACTTAAAACCATAAATAAAAATTCATTATTGAATGATCTTACTAAGGTAAGTCCCTAATAGTTTGTATATGTACATCTTGAATAATTTATAATTCATATTTTTTTGTGATTCTTAGGACCATGTAATTTTGACTTTGTGTCTTTATATTTCTCTTTATGAAATGATCTATGGCTTCTCTTCAAAGGTTTTTTATATGTGTGGATGCCTTTTTATAATGTTCCCAAGAGAATGTAATGTGTATTCCTAATTATTCTCAAGTGTGTGAAATGACTAATAATATTAAGGGTGATTTATATTTATATATGAATATTCATTAGTTCATGATATTACTAATGCATGAAACATGTATAGGATGACATAATAGATACCTTCCAATTAGAAAAATAATTGATGAAAACCCTTAAACACTTTTAAAAAGGGGTGACACCTATAGCAACTAATATTTTTGATGTTTACTCATACTTCCCTTGAAGTATAAAAAAATAATCTAAAATATGGATTTGGTCTATCTTGGATTATATAAATGTATTATTTAGACTCACATAATCCTAAATGAATTTATCTGGTGAATTAATGTGACTAATTTAGTAGATGGGAAAATAGATAGAGGGAAATTATGCTTGAGATTCAAAAATATGTGCAATGTCCAAGCATGTCAAAGTATGTCAAATTTAATTTTTCAAAGGTACATAGACCAAAATAAGGTATTTATGTTTCCCTCCTTTAATCTAGTTTTCTAAATTATAAATTGAAAGGATAAATGAATTGAAATCGGTACCTATGATAACTACATCTAGTGTTGACTTATATAGCTTTAAATGTATCAATTATCCATGTAAAACCTCTAAACAACATGTATACATAAATTTATCCTCATATTACTAAATATTAAATAGTTTGAACATTAAAATCTTAAAATTGAAAATATAATGGACCCAACTCTCACTTGTTAAACTTAACTAAAGAAAATTATGGGATGATCATTCCCCAAGGAAACACAACTACTAAAACTATGATTAAATAAGCGTAAATTACCAAAATACCTTATTTATAATGTTATGTTATAATATTAGTAACATAAAAACCTCAACGACATTGCCTTAATAAACAAAAAAACCCTTATTGAAACCCCAAAGTTAGGTGCGTATGTAAAAAGATAAACTATTATAGACAAATTTAAACCCAAAATTATCACATAGTTATGATCATTCCCCATCCTTCATGATTATATAAAATAAATAAAAGTTTTTTAATGTATAAATTTCATGCCTTGTATGATCATATATCTCTAAAATTGATGTAGAATGACAAAATATATCACAAAATATCATAAAATGTCTCAATTATTCTTAAAAATCATGTATAATATTCTTAATCTAGTCAATATGACCCATATGAACATATAATATATCTCATAATGTGAAATTATTTATCTAACATGTTTGGCTCTTTGAAATTATCCCATTGTGAATCCCCCCTTTTGATATGAAGGTTGAAACCTTTGAATCATCATCTCAAAATAAAGTGTTATGTACATCATGTGTTATATACAAAAAATTATAATCATGTAAATTATAAGTACAAAACATTATAAGGAATCTCATAATAGAAATATTTTGATCATTTTAAGCATTTATGAAACATGCAATCCAAGAAAAAATGAATTTATTTTTATTTGTATGCAACATATGATCATGATAGTTCATTTGAAATTTTTTTGTAGATGTAAATAGATATGTAAATGAAATGTTTACTATTAAAAATTGTAGTAGATGCATGATATAAATTGAGGAAATGCTCAAAATAAACATAGTTTGATAGGAATCATGGCACCAAGAACATAGTAACAATAAAATTGTTCCACATAAAAGTATCTGAATGCATGAAAATATACACATGTATGTAACATCATATAAAATAAATCATATGCACATAACTATAGAAAACATAACTTGACTCTAAATTGACATAGACATGACATGGACTAGAGGATCCTCTAATATAACTGACACACAATTTAGAAAACCATAGTTATTACACCCATATAAATATATAATGTGTAATATAGAACACAAAAATTATCAAAAAATTTCACAATCATCAACATAAATTAATAAAAATTAATAAATGTTAGCTCATGTAATCAATCAATGTCACCATCTTATATAATAAATTTTATATCCATAGGATATATAATTCTCATAAATATGAAAAAAAGTAAGTAATGTATAAATAGTATAAGTATCTCAATATAATCATTAAAATGGAATATAAAGATATAACATGAGAAGTTTATAAATATGTCTCCAACAAGGGCAACCCTATAAATGTGGAAATGGTTCCCTTTGGTTTGATGAATTTCACACATATATATGTCCATGTTCTATAGCATGTATGTCATGAATCTAAATCATTTATACCTTGAAAATCATGTGCATATTAAATTGATATGTAACTCATCATATATATGAAAAATGACATCAAACAATTATTTATACCAACTAATCAAGCATGTATAGATCCTAATTTTTATTTTTGAATATATGATTTTTTGTGAATATTTTTTTTGTACTTTTTGAAATATTTAATTAAATAAGCACTCAGTAAGGAAAACAAAGACAATGGGAAAGGCTATCAAATATAATAATATAAGGGATCCAAATAGTAAAATATAATATGTAAAATTATAGTTTGCACCAAATATAATAATAAAATAATGAGAAGAAGGAAAATAATATCCATTCATTATATGGTAAAGTTGCATCTAAAAGTAGGATATAATAAAACTCATAATAGGTGCATTCAACTAGTGTTAATAGTCAATGTTCAAATGTCATAATCTATGTAGGCATAAAATATATGTGTTCATATAAGCTCAATGTTTTTCATGATAAAATCAAGCATAAATAATTAATATGGAGAAGTTAGAAAGTAGTATGTTGCATCGAGGTGTAACATGCCTCAAATAATGTAAATTTAAATCAAAATTTTATAAAATATTTATGTTCATATGTCATCGTAAGATAGATTATGTAAATTTACATAATGGGATAACTAATAAATAGGCAAATACCAAAACAACATGATAAGCAAGTGAAAATCAAGGTCTATAAGAATGATCATTGATCAAAGAAATCACATATATGTACACATCAATATATAATAATTTGTAAATCAATAAGACAACTTATAAAAATGTGATCAAGTAGGAAAATAATAAGAAACTATGTATATTAAACTGTGTTGAAGCTAACCTAAGATCCCATCAATGGGATGTTGAAGTGGAAATCTTGTATCAATCGGTCAAAATGTCAAATGTTGAGGTATATCATGTATGTCACTATTAAAATATCAAAAATATCACAAGATATATAATATCAATAATCATAAATATAATTTAAACACTTATGTGTGTATTATAAAGATATAATAGTCAAAGTAGAATGTGGACTTTATTATATGTCCAAAAAAAACAACTCAATGTTATTTATGGAACATGCTCATAACACTAATGTAAGGATATTGTATGACATGATAAACTATATAAAATATGATATAATTGAGTATATAATTGATGTAGAGGATGTCAAATAACTAGGAAAACCAATCACTTATCACTACAATAGAATTTACATTGTTTATGGAGGAATAACTTGTGCAAGCTGTACAATGTTCTGCTATGGAATTATAGTATGAAATGACTTGGGATAGGTATGGTAATAATATATAACACCCAAATATATAAACATTTTATAATTATGGAAATAAATAAAACATTAATTCAGTAAGGATGGGATTGCATGTAACTTACGTATCCATGTTCATCCTAATACCATGTCAAATGCATTAATTTTTGGAAAAACTATAGACCAAGTATAAATATTCATAGATCCTACCATAATTTGTAAAATAAATCCCCAAATAGGATTTTTTCATTATACACAAAATACTTTTATTGATGGTGTCATACTAATAAAATATTTGTGTAACCAAGACTAATAGGTAATGGCATACTACATATTTTTGTACTTGACCCATTTTACACTATAACACTCTATATGGGATATGATTCATTTAATTCATGTATAAATAAAGGTGCATAATAATTTCATGGTCCTAAAATTTAATCCTAAGTCTTTTTACTTGTGTACTGATAAGTGTACCTATAATAATGCCTATAAGATAAGTCTCCATAGTTATATGGACATAGGAAGATCAAAAAAGGTACACCTTGTAAATCATATTTAACTTAGGATTAGCCTTGGTTTATTGTTCCTCATGATTTTTAAATAGATCAAACAATATCTTATTATTTGCATTAGTTTGCGCAATAAATCAATTATAAGGGGTACTATTATCATTAAGATCAATAATATTATTCTCAATTAGATATTGAATCTTATGTCATAAATGAAAATGTATATTATTCAAATATATTATACATCTATTGTAATCATAATATTCATTAATATCAAAAAAATATTAATGTATGTCCTTGTCATGTTTATCTCTATAGCTAGAAGGAGGGTTAGGAGGTTAAAGTCAAGTAATCTATGCAACACCTTTTTAAAAAGTTATAATAACCATGTAAATGGATTGCATGGATCAGTGCAAAGGATAATAATTTTAATAGGTTATGAAATCAAATTAAATATTATTTAAGACTCATTCTTAGTATCTTTATTCTTAGCTTTGAATGGTTCATTGGTTTGAAATTTAGCATTATAAAATATTGTAATTTTGGTCTCATACTTTAATTTTTCATGGAAAGAAACTTGACCTCATTTTCTGTGACCATTTGACATATAATATTAATACATAAGAATTTTTTGAATGTAATATACTCATCAATGGTCATAATTTGGTATTTTTTGAAAATATCTTGTAAATATTTATCAGCCATAACATTTGTCATTTTTTGAAATCATGGTCATGTAAAGAAGCATATAGTCTCTAATGGGATCATTAAGTCCTTATTTGAGTTGTAAAATTTTAGAATAAGATACCTTATTACTAATGGATATAAAAATGATTTATGAATTCGTCAGTCAAAAAATTGAAATCATGTACTAATTAAAGAGGAAGGTCATAAAACCTTTGCAAGATTAGTCCCTAAGTATCCTATGAAATTTTTTCATGAGTAATGCATCATTAGATGCATAATATAAACATGGTTTATGGAAGATTATAAGATTTTGTTTTGGATCTCCTTTACCATCAAATGGTGTAATATTTGGTGTAATGAGTCTTTTTTGGTAAGGAATATATGTAAATATTATATGCTAATGGGTGATAACATAATTCTTTAGAATTCATGTTATGGTATGCTCTATTATAACCTTAGTTTTAAAATTGAAAAATTTTCATACAAGTGGTTGATTGGTAAATCCATATTATATTCATTAAGATTAGGTGGTATCATATGATTTGTAGGCATAGGAGGAACATAGAAAAGAATATGCTACATAGAAATATCGATAGATATTTTAGGATTTCAATATGGTACCCACATATTAGGAATAGAAGGAAACATTTATGTAACAATAGGTATAGGTACCTAGATATAAGTAGTATGTATAGTAGTTAAAACACCATCCATAGGATCTAAGCCTCTAAAATGTGGATTCGTATCATTAAAAAGTTCATCATGTGATTCCTCAAGATTGGTTTCTTTATATAAATTTTTATTTTTATCTTTATTTACATGAAATAATGCTTCAATCATAAATATATTCATATTAATTTTTATGATCCCACCTTTTTATAATTTTTTATGTTGTTAAGACATTATTATTATTTTAAAACTAATTATTGGTTTTTACTTAGTTGGACTATATGTTGGAACTATTGTAGCAATATTGGACTGCATGTTTAATTCTATACTTAATTATTTCATGTACTTATTACTATAGTTGATGTTATTATTAATCTATAATTAATAATATATTTTCAATATGGTATGATTGATGTCCTTTTTGGTGGTTACAGGTTCTATCAATGAGCTAGGAAGATGTTTGTAGCTGTACTCCTAGAATTGAAGGAAATTTAAGTAAGTTAGACATGTCTAACAAGTATAATTATTTGGTTTTGTATTTTGTTCTTTGGACATCTTGATTTTGTTAGTAAGTTTGTTGATAGTTGACTTTTGTCCTTGTACTTATTATTTTTTTGTTTTTGTACTTCACCTTATTGATTTTAGTGTATCTTATACTTGTCTAGTGTCATTATTTACCATTACTCACTATTATTATTATTATTATTATTATTATTATTATTATTATTATTATTATTATTATTATTATTATTATTGTGGTCATAGTCTTTATTCCATATTCTCACTCAGTTCTAACTTATCCTTCCATGCAAGCTTCTATTCATTCTCACACACCTAAGTTGATCCTAATTACCTAATCAGACACATTACCTAAGACCTACCTAGACTTACCCTTGACACCCCCTTGGACTAACCATTTGACCCTAGGAACACCTTATACTAAGGTGGTGGTATTTTAACAAAATAACTTATATTATTGGCATCAAATTTGTTTTTTAAACATGGTTTATTTATGTTTAAATATTTTATTTAAAATCAAATTAAATTTATTGCCTTGTATGATCATTGTTTAATGCCATTAATATGTTGGTTGGCATAAGTCATGGGGGTTAGGTTACTAATCCACTTTGACTTGTGTTAAATATGGAGGTTAGTCACTAATATATATTTTTATTGGTTAGTAATTGGATTAAGGATCAATCTCTCTAGAAGTGTCATTTAATTACCATTATGGTGAATTTGGAAAGGGATTTGATTTGGGAATGGAGGTAGTTTCTCTCTCCTCCCATTTAATGTGAACATTGAATGTGTATGGGGAAAGTAGATGAAAGGGATGGGAATTTGGATGGAAGATGGAGGAAGTTGATGGGGTTGGGAAGATGGAAAAAAATGGGAGAAAATAGTGTAATTTGGATTGGTTCTTATGGCTACCATGCAATATTTTTCCACACAACAAATCGCTTCAAAAAAATTAGAAGTTTCTAGTTTCTATCTTATATTTTGAGTTTTCTACAATATTGGGTGAGTTATGTTATTTTATCTAGTTATTGGTTTCACTATGTAAATCAGAAAAAAAGAAGATGATTATGCAATCAAAATTCTTAGAACTTTTGTATGCTTACACTAACTCCCAAGAATCGATATATCGATATATATCATTTGCATATAAACTTACAAATGGATATATATATATATATATATATATATATATATATATATATAAGATAAATCATTCAAGCCATAATAGAGAACAATAGATTCAAACCATAAAAACCATATATTCCTATATATATGGTTTTTATTGTTTGAATCTATTATTTTCTATTATGGCTTGAATGATTTATCTCCACATGCATGGAAATTTTCTAGTGGTTTAATACCTTATAAGGTTTACCTATTCTATGATGGTTTCTTTGACTTTTTGTGAACTTATGAGTATTATACTATTTATGGAAGTTGTGTGGATTTTTTGTGTGTGGATTTTGTTATTGTATTCAACTTGGTATATGTATATATATTTATGTGAAATTAATAAAGATAAATTATATTAGATTATTTGGATTTTATTATCTACATGCAAGGACCTGTAGGATGTTTTGTGTTTTTCAAGAATAGTAACTACATTTTCCTTTATACTATATGGCATGGGTGCTTATCTTGGATGTTATTATTATAGATGATGGGAAAAAGGTATGTGTTGTGTAGTGTAACTATGTTCAGTCAAACCCTTGATACTTGGTTAGATTTGACTGTGGAATGATCGATGGTGTTTCATTCTTATCATTTATTTTTGTTATATTCAAATCATGAAGTGAATAGAGTTATTTTTGTATGGGTTCCTTTTGGTGTATTTTGCATTTGTTAGATTCTCACAATTTCTTTACTGTGACCTACCTTAGTTATTCTATGTCAAGTCTTTCACTATGTTATATATTTCTATCATGAATTAAATCTTTGATAATGCTGAGAAGGTTTTCTAGACTGTGTTAAATATATTTTGATTTTGGTAGGTTTTTCATCTATTCCTATGTTATATCCTACATCGTGGTGTTCATGGCACATTTATAAAAAGTTGTTTGTGTTTTTACCATGGGTTACAATTTTTCCTAACTTCATTATTTGATTTATATCAAGGCTAATGAATATGTGTCAATATGTGTATAAATCATGGTTTTTAAATTTGTTGAATTACATTTTGACCATTGTATTTTTGATATTTGACTAGGTTATGATTATATTATTTACATTCTATGATTATATTGATTGTGTTATTCTTTTAAACCAAAGTTATTGTATATATATGCATATGTTAATAGTATATACATATATTTTTATTATGGATTGAAGTTATATTTGAGTTGGGTTTGCTATCAATGATTGTGTTTGATCATTATATCATGATCGGGTTTTGTGATTATGTTTTAAGCTTTCAAATGTGTGATTTTGGCCATGGTGTTTAGATTTTATGGGGTCTCTCATTTATATTTGAATGTTTTCCATATCACTATGTTATGTCTATAAGCTTTGGGTGTTTAAAAAATGTGTCTGCGGATAATGTTAATGTGATTATTTGTGGCACAGGATTGAATAAAATTGGGAATTAAACCTAATTGTGTTTTAATATTTCAAGCTTATTATTTTCAAAGGCATGTTTTAAGTTGGTTATTTTAGGTGTTTTTTAGGGTCTCTTACTTATATTTGAATGTGTTCCATATCACTTTGTTGTGTCTATAAGCTTTGGGTGTTTAAAATTTTTATTTGTGGTTAATGTTAATGTGATTATTTGAGGCACAAGATTGAATAATTGTTGGGAATTAAACCTAATTGTGTTTTAATATTTTGGGCCTATTATTTTCTAAGACATGTTTTAAGTTGGTTATTTTGGGTGTTGGTTCCTTCGTAGACTTTTGGACTCACCTCTATTCAAATTGGAAGGAATATACATGGTTATAATTTACCAGGTAAAATGTGCATCAAAGAAATTTGAAGGATTTTACTTTGTTTGTATTATATAATTGGTTTTGTGTTAAGATTTAATCATTAGAATGTTATTTTATGATTTGAATTTCTATTTTAGTTTGAATAATTTAAGTTACTTATTAAATGTCTATTGGTTACTTTTTTTGTTATGTTCCTAATTAGTTACCATTTCTAGACCAGATTTGAATGATTAAATTGGGTAGACTACATACCAATATATATTGGCAGTTAGGATGATTAAGGCTGACCATAACTTGGATGGGGATCCAAGGTGGTTAATTTAAATACTATATAGTTGATTAATTTTAATCCCTTATATATCATTCATCAACCTAGATTAACATTTCTTACTTTCAATCTATATTAAAGATGGATTAATTATTCCTATCTCACATTAGAATGGTATATTTTCCTTTTTGTATTCTTTTATTTTGAGATGTCTCTTTTGTTGGAAATGTGATTACTTAGAATTCTTTTATTATTCTCATTTACTACAACCACCATCTTATTGATGATTGGGGTGATGAGGGCCACCGATGGTTGGCATCATAGGGCCGGTTAGATGGGCTTATCCTAATTAATTCATTCACCTTCAAATCCATGATTCAGTGATTTCATGTACACATAAAGTAAGATGATAAAAATTTAATTTATTATTTATTTTTAATTACATAGCATATTTTTATATTGAATTATATAGTATTTAATTAATTAGTATAAATTATTATAATTGATATTGAATTGGTTAGTATGAAATCATTATTATATAGATTGACCATGTTAAAAGAGTTGCATAACTCTTATGGAAGTTGAAAATTGCCTAAGAGTAAGACGGTTAATGGCTGAAGGTGATACGCTTTAGGTAAATTAAATTATTAAGTTATTAGTTTTAACTTTCATATTGATGAAGCATTATGTTAATAAATGTAGAATTACTATTGTAATGTTAATTTATATCTAAGTTAGATTATTATAATTTCTTGTATGTGGATAAACTATATAATAAGTTTCACATTAATTTCCTTGATCTAAATAAATAACTTGGGTATACAAATTGATCTATAAATGTTAATTTTAGTAGGATTTACTTAGATGTTTATACTACATTTCTTAATCACATATCATGTAAATCTAGTTTGAATTCCAAGAGCAGAATAATCTTTGATTTGATTATATATTTAATTAGATATAGATTGTGTTATTGATTCATCATTACATATCCTTAAATTAAACATGAAAATTAAGCTTAATAGAGACATTTGGTTTATCACATTATGTATGTGGTAAAATCTCTTACATAGATGCACATGGATCTCTTAGTCATTTAAATAAATGTATAAACTATTCAAATTTTTGGTAGTTGATTAATGTAAAAAACAAACTAGAATCCTTCCTTCTAACATACATTCTAGACATACTTGGTTGCGTGTAAGGTATGCATGTTGCATATATATGATTTCAAAATTATTAATTTTATTTCCCTAAGGTTTGTATGCTACAAACATATGATCTAGAAAATTATTAATTCATTCTTATATTAGATGAGAAATGAATTAAGGGTTAACTTAATCCCTTTATTTAATTGTAATGTTTCATAAGCATGTGTAATATTCATACATAGAATAATCCTATGAATAAGTGAAAAAACTTAAATGAAATTAAGACAATGAAATCAGTAAAAATAAATATAAGTAAAGAATCAAGTTATATAACATTTATACTTCATTTGATGTTTCATAGCTATATAACTAACATCTACACGCTTCTTGATTTATTTTACTTGGGCTATATGTGCTTTCACTTTCCTTTCTGATAGCTTAATTTTCTTGCTTCGTTGCCTTAACTTTCCCAACAAAAAAATTGTAAGAGTTTCTTAAGTAGAACATTTTATTTGGGTTCCACTCAAATTGAGACTTGATTAAAAAAAAATTTATTTGATTGTGTTGTTTTCTATCTGCTTTAATTATTTTTGTTGTTATAAATTAGTTACTACCATCTTCTAGTCTATTTGCAATATAAGTTTAATTATGAATGCAATGATTTATTAGGCATACATTTACTTAGATAATAATATAATATCATATGAAAATAATTAATTATTATTATATAGTGATCTGAAAATGGATTAGTTAATGATTGAATGCATAAGTTTTATGTTAGTAATTTGACCTGTCAAGGTCAAATTACTACTCCTATCATTCACAACATTAAAGAAACCATTCAATAGCCCTTTAAAGCTAGGAATTATGTCTTAAATCACTAATTTTTGTAAAACACATAAAAAAATTTATTTTAAATGGGTCATTTTAATTTTAAATAGGGTATTGTCAAGTTCAAATATGTAGACAATCCATGCACAAGGGTAAATTTTATGAGAAAATTAAGGTTTTGGGAGCTAAAAGTGGTTTCAAGACCCTAAATTTTATACACAAGCCCATAAAGAGTCAGATAACCTTATAAAAATGTTTATTGTCCATTATATGAGTGGATATACTCAACTTTTTGTAGCAGTCCTTAGCATGTCTGTTGGAGATCATCATTAAAGTAGGCATCATTTTGGAGTGCCATAAAGGTTTAAAAGTTTAGTTAAAAGTTTTATAAGAATGTGATGATGTTTTTAAGTCATAATATTACCTTTAAATATTGTTATAACTCTAAATTTTAATCAAACCATGCTCATACAAGCTTATGCAAGCAAATAGGCATATAGATCAAAAATGGGTTTTTTGAATTTTTAAGTAAAATGTGATTTTATAGTGTTTTGATAGCATGGTAAAAAACCAAATTATTATTTTTTAATTCATTAGAGATTATGTGAATAGTTATTTTCATTTTGGTGAAATTCTCACTTTTTGTAGTTCTAGACACCCTTCCTAACCTCATGTACACATGCTCATATCTTTTACCACATGAGGAGTTTGGCTGAAATATCTTATTGTGTTCTGAGGACCATTATTTAATTATAATTAATGAAAAATTGAAACCAATTTAGGGTCTATTCTTTATTAATAATCATTAAGAGTGTAAGTAGCCCAAAATGCAGTCAAAATCTCACATGCAGATTTCTTCATGTGGTAGCTTTTTATATATTTTGCAAGGGAACCCAATATTTTCAAGAAGGTTATGAAGTCAATTTTTATATACATAAATTTAAATATTTATATATTTTTAGGTATATAATTCATGAATCATCATTTTGAAGATTCAGCTCTGAAGCCCACCTAAAACCATAAAAAACTAGTTTTGAAAAAAGTTGATTTTATTGCCATAAAATCATCATGTATCAACCTAAAACATTTTAAAATATGAATTAAACTTAAATAGGATTTCATAATTGTCAATTTTATGCGTGAAGTTGTACGGATGAGGGAAAAAATTATGTTTTTATTGGAAAAAAGTATGTAAAATGAAGTACAAGATAATTCAATGAAATATAAAAAATGGAGCTCAAAGAATAAGAATTTTTATTCATCATAAATACTTCATTTTGTCATAAATAATCTTGGAGGTTTCCCAAATAGCTTGATCAAAATGGCCAGTCTGTAGGAAAATAGAGTAAAATAAGTCTAGTCAACCTTATTGACTGAATTGTGAGTGTTTTCTCATCAAAATCACATATCTTGAGATGATAAAGATTTTTATAGGTCTATTTAATTATTTTTTCATGTTTCATGGAATATTTTTAAAGTTTAATGTATTTCAAATGCAAGAAGATAGACTATTAGGCCTAATTGGCCTAATAGGCCTAATTGATCAATCAAGCAAGTAAAGAATGGAGTTGAAAATCTATCAAATAAATTAATTTTGGAGTTAAAAAGTACCATGTATAATATTATTATGGATATTAATATAATTTTAAATTCTAAATTCTATTTTATGCAAAGAGGAGCCAAGTGGAGTTAACTAGCCTTAACCTTTCAATCAAAGCTTCAGTTGACTAGTTGACCAAAATCACGCAATATTCCTTTGGTATAGTTTAAAACATTATACTAAACTACTTAAATATCATTTAAAGTGGAGATAAATACCAAATAATGGCATTTATTACATGTAAGAAGAGTTGACCAAGTCAATGGGGCCCACCATTTCTTGTTTCAACACCAAAATGAATTCTTGCAAAACAAGAATATTAAAAGATTTTTGAAGACTATTGTATTTATTTTTGAACTCAAAATATAATTGAATTGAAATAAATATATGTCCCACCACCTGTTTCATGCCAAAATTTGAGAGTGCATACATGCTTTGTGAAGGAAAGCTATTTTTAAGAGTTTTCTAAATATTATAAAAAGGAGTTTTCTAAATATTGTAAAAGGGAGTTGATTAAATAATTATAAAGGTTTTTAGTCTTTATTTAATTAAAATAGACTATTACTTATGTAAATCAACTCCAATTAAGTTATTCTTAGCTTTTAAGACTTATATATTGGCTTTTTAAGTCATTATTGTATTATTCCTAGAGCTGAAATAGAAATTGTAATCTGAACCATACATCAATAAAGGAGATTTTTATTTTTCTTCATTTTTGATCAATAATAGAGTGTAATTGATTGTGTATCAACATATAAGTGAGATAATATCTCCTTTTTATAGGTTCATTCTTCACCTATTTCTTTTTATCTCACCTTCTATAGGTCATTTGAAGAGGTATAAAAGGAATTTTTTAATACAAAGTTTTATTAATCCTTCATCTAAAATATTTATGCTTAAGGGTAATATAGGACTTTTCATGATTCACATGTGTGTACTAGTTTCAATATATTATAGAGGATATAATATATTCAAGTGCATTACCCAATTAAATAAGATCTCTTTTAAATTTTTCCTATCCCTTTTTATCCCAAAAATCATAGTAAATTAGATTTAATTGATAAATCTTAAGGGAACCAACCCTCTCTAGAGGTTGTTCTCAATATAGAGTCACCCACACTCTAAGAAGATCCAATTGTATCAGATAGAGTGAGGGTGTGTTTTGTACATCTTAAAATAGGGTGTACTCTAGAGTGATAATAGCTTCTATCACACCTAATAGAACATCATTTAGAAGATCAGTACAAATTTCTATCACTCAAAGCTAGTTATGAACATTCGATATCATTTCAATATTAATTACCTTCATCATTTGGTTTACTAATGGTCTCCAATGGCTTATTTTAGTATAGATACATATGATCCTCACTATAATTAGTATGACCAACCACACAATGATCCTCGCCAAGAGTTTGAGGATCTATATCAAGCATATATGTAGGAGTATTGTCCAGATCCTCCATATGAACACTCAATCCATCTTAATATTTCCCCTTACCAGTCTTATCATGGTCATTTTGCATCTATCCAATCCATACTATCACTTTAAAAAACCTTATTGAGACTTGAAAAGCATGCACTATAGTTGTATTCATATAACTATTATGGCTAAGATATCCTTACTCACTAGATACATTACATGAGAGGGTCATTGAAGCAAATAAAAGAGCAATGGGCACCTATTGAGAGCATAAATTGGGGCAATCTCACTACTAAAATGATTGATATAAGTGGTTACATTTAGACCATTGAGGTTAAACTAAAAGGCCTTAAATAATAACAAGTTCAACCACAATCTTATTATATTCCATCCATTCCTCCTCAAAAGATCATGCCAAGAGCCCCTTGATTTTGACAAGTTCTTATGTCTCTCAAACCTTCCCTTATTGGAGATATATCCAATATAACTATTAAAGAAATAAAGATGTTGTTATGGGACAACCTAATATTTAGACCACTAGCCACTCTAAAGAGAAGATATTACAAGAGAATATTGATAAGTAGATTAGAGAATTGGAGCTGAAGATAGGGAATGAGGAGAAGAACCAAAATTAAAAGGTTAGAAAAGAGCCTTTATCTTTCCCATCTTAGAACCAAATCATGGAGTCAAGCAAGAAATAATAACAATAAAGCATCATTCAGGATGTTAAATTCAATCAAGAGATCATTTAGACTTCATCTCTTCCTTCTTAGAAGCCTAAATCCTTTCCTTCATGGAAAGCCACTTAAGAAAAAGTGCAACAGAGAGATGAGGTGAAGGTGATCCAAGAAGAACAACCTTATGAGAAAAATTAGGTATCTATGGTAGCTTATATAAATCTTTCTAATCTTATTAAGCACTTTTAGGGATCTACCATGACACTTTTGGAGCAAGAACCTCTTCTTTTTTAGGTAAGTGAATAAGATGCAACCAAAGAGACAGAAAAAAAGGTGACTTGAATGATCAAAAAGAATAAATCATAGTTGAGACACCACTTAGTAGGGACAAAAATGATTCCATATTTCATGATGCCAAAGAAGAGGAATAATAAGAGGTTTCTCAATAACTTGAAACAACTAATATAGATGAGGTAAAAACAAATATTTCTATAGAAGGCATCCATGAAGACAACTCACATAGAGCCAGTGTTGAGATGGAGAATTTTCTTGACAAAGATGAAACAAGTGTAGAAGATCAAAAAAATTCATTTGAATTCATCTAAAAGGTATAAATATGTGATCAACATGATTCAAATGGTAATAATACTAATGAATTTCATGTCCTTTCAATTGATCATGATGAAGAAGCCTTTTGGGATGATTTGAAGAGTTTTTGTGTAAAGTTTGATAGTCCATCTCCACCCCAATTATAGATTGATGAATGTCTTGTAAAGAGTAGTATTTCATCTATTCATGAGGAAGAAATAAAATTCATATTAGATCTATATTTAGATGATTGTCAAGGATATAAAGACTCTAACAAAATACCACTTCAAATGGAGTCAAATGAAGACATCAATCCATGTATACTAGCTAAATTTCTAATACAATTATTGAATGAGAATGTGTCAAATCATGATTAGCCTATGAATGAGGTAGAGATAGTAGACTTGATATAATAAATAATAATATGGGAGGAGGATTATTGGATCTTAAATCCATTTCTTCAATCCATACACCTAAGAATGGAAGTTGGAGGCATAGTTGTATCATCCAAAACATATGAACGTATAAGTGTTCCCATTTGCAGAAGAAAGTTATCAAAAGGAAGAAAATACATTTCAAAGTTCCAGAATGCATCAAATAGCTTTGTATTTATTCTAGGAGGATAAACAAGGTGGAGGTTAGTTTGTACATAATAGACTACCTTTTATTTTTTTCTCTCAGTGGATATCTACACATGCTTTCATCATTTTTCTTTCTTTTTCATAATGTTGTTGTCCTTTCCTCTAAGTGCACATGTGTAGATGTTTGTTGTTATTTGTGTTATTTTCTTATATTATGTCTTGATATGAAAGCTTTCATAGTTTTAGTGTATATCCAAGTCTATCCTTATTATATTTTTTGAGTTCTTTAACTAGCAAGCTAGTCAACCCTTGAAAGTTGCCAAAATTGTTAGTAATTTGACCTATCAAGGCCAAATTACTACTCCTATCATTCAAAACTTCAAAAAAACATTAAATGTCCCTCTAGAGATGGGAATTATTGCCTAAAATCACTAATTTTGGTAAAAAAAAATCATCAAAATTGTATTGTAAATGGGTCACTATCATTTCAGAAAGAGCATTGTCAAGTTCAAATATGCAGATAATCCATGCACAAAGGTCAATTTTATGAAAAAATTAAGGTTTTCAGGAGATATAGATAATTTAAAGACCCTAAATTTTTTACATAGTGTCATCAAGAGTTTTATAACCTTATGAAAAAGTTTCATAGCCATTGGATATACTCACTATTTTTTAACAGTTCGTAGTATGTTCGTTGGAGATCACCATTGCAGTAGACATCATTCTACAGTGCTACAAAGGTTTTTAAGTTTATTTAAAAGTTTTAAAATCATGATATGATGTTTTTACATCATAATGAAACTTTTAAGGAGTGTAAAAACTTTAAATTTTAAGCAAACCATGCTCATACATGCTTATGCAAGTAAATAGGCATATAGGCCAAAAAGGGTTTTTTTGAATTTAAAAAAAAATGTGATTTTAGAGTGTTTTAATAGAATTTTAAATACCACATGATTATTTTGAAAATAATTTTTATGTATGATTATATTTATTTTCATTTTGGTGAAATTTTCACTTTTTACAGTTCTAGACACCCTTCCTAACCTCCTGTTTAGATGCTCATATATTTCACCACATATGAAAATTAGATAAAATATATTATTATGTTTTTAGGAACCTTATTTAATTATAATTCATGAAAAATTAGAACCATGTGAGGGTCTATTCTTTATGAATAATCATTAAGAGTGTAGGCAGTCTAGAATGCAGTCAAAACCTCACAGGCAGATTTTTCCACATGGTAAATTTTAATATATTTTACATGGAAACCCAATATTTTCAAATATGTTATGGGGTTTAATTTAATATAAATAAATTTCAATATTTTGGTATTTGGATTCATGTACTTCATGAATCATCATTTTGAAGATTCAGCTTTGAAGCCCGCCTAAAACCTTAAAAATTAGTTTTGTAAAAAGTTGATTTTATTTCCATAAAATCATCATGGATAAAAATAAAAAAATTTAAAATTTAAATTAAACTCCAATATTACTCCATAATTGTCAATTTTATGCATGGATATATACGGATGAGGGCAGAAATCATGTTTTTAATGAAAAAAGCATGTAAAATAAAGTAAAAGATAGTTCAATGATATATAATAAACATAGATAAAATAATAGTAATTTTATTCATTCTAAAATCCTTATTTGGTCATAAATATTCCTATAGGTTTCTCAACCAACTTGATCAAAATGGATAGTCTGTAAGAAAATAGAGCAAAATAGGCCTAGTCAACCCTATTGACTGAATGACGAGTGTTTTCTCATCAAAATCACATATCCTGTGATGATAATTTTTTGACAGGTATATTTAATTATTTTTTTAGGTTTTATAGCATACTATTATAGGTTTAATGGATTTAAAATGCAATAAGATAGAGTATTTGGCCTAATAGGCCTAATTGGTCAATCAAACAAGTAAAGAATGACATTTAAAATATATCAACTAATTTAATTTTAGAGTTACCACATGACATATCTCATATTATTATGTATATTCATATATTTTTAAATTTTAAATTTTATTTGATGTGAGGATCCAAGTGGAGTTAACTAGCCTTGAACTTCGAATCAAAGCTTCAGTTGACTAGTTGACCAACATTATACAATATTCCTTTGTTATCATTTAAAGAATGATATTAAAATACCTAAAGATAAGTTCAAGTGGATATAAACACCAAATAATGGTATTTATTACATGAAAGGATATTTTACCAAGTCAATGGGGCCCACCATTTCTTGTTTCAATGCCAAAATGAATTTCTTGCAAAACAAAAAAATTAAAAGATTTTTGAAGACTACTGTATTTATTTTTGAACTCAAAATATACTTGAGTTGATATCAAGATGGGTCCCACCACCTATTTTGCATGCCAAATTTTGAGAGTGCATACATGCTTTGTGAAGGAAAGCTATTTTTAGAAGTTTTCTACATATTGTAAAAAGGATTTTTCTAAATATTGTAAAAGGGAGTTGATTCAATAATTGTAAAAGATTTTAGTATTTATTTAATTAAAGAACACTATTCCTTATGTAAATCAAATCCACTTAGGTTATTATTATCTTTTAATACTTATATATTGTCTTTTCAAACTATTATTTTATTATTCCTTAAGCTGAAGTAGAAATTATAATCTGAACCATACATCAAGAAAAAATATTTTTATTTTTCATGAGTTTTGATAGATAATAGAGTGAGATTGATTATGTATCAGCATATATGTGAGATCATATCTCTTTTTGGTAATTCCATTCCTCACCTATTGCTTTCTATCTCACCTTCTATAGGTCATTAGAAGAGGTATAAAAGGAATTTTATAATCCAAAGTTCTATTAATTCTTCATCTAAAATATTTATGCTTAAGGGAAATATAAGATTTTTATTAATTCGCATTTGTGCATTAGTTTTAGTAGCTTCTAGAGGATATAATCAATTCAAGTGTATCACCCAAATAGATAGTATTTCCTTTTAATTTTTCCTTTCCCTTTGCATCCTAAAAACAATAGTAGATCAAATTTAATTGATAAATCTTAGGAGAACAAGCCCTCTCTAGAGATTCTTCTCAATATAGAGTCACCCACAATATAAGAAGTTCTAATTATACCAAATGGAGTGAGTGTGTGTTTTGTATATCTTCAAATAGGGTGCACTCTAGAGTGATAACATTATCTTCTTTTGAAATAATCATACAATCAAGGTTTAATCAATTACACACCTTAGATGAATAATGCTTTAGTCTCTCTTGTTTAATAATATACTATTAACTATGCCAATTTAATGGTTATATGAATTCATTTCTTAACTACTTATAGGATAAAAATATTGATCATAACTATGCCATTAATCATTATTCTATGTAGTGGAGTCCATGTTAGTAAGAAAATGATGTATGAATTATTTAAACAAGTAGTATGGTGACCTGAAAGTTGATGAGGAGTTTATGACCTCAATTGGTAGCACTATGGAACCTTGGGTTTTAAATCTATTTTCCTTCTATGTAATAAAATTATCCTTTGCATGAATGATTGCAGATATATATGTTTTGAATTAATTTCTAGTTGTTGATTATGTTTACTTGTCTGAATTATGTCTAAACATAAGGTTAGTAACCTATAATTTTAATGTAAAATTATGTTAACCTGAATGATAACTTAGGATAATAGATTTATCCTTCCTGGTTAAACTAATCCTTAAACATAACCATCCTCAATCAAGACTAAAACCCACTAAGGAGAGTGAGGTATTTACTTAGGGTTAAGGACCTAGAAATGGTCCTGTGTACATACAAGTTCCATATATCACACACGGGTCTTATTTATGTATATGTTTATCAATTACACCATGAACCCCATATCATCTATTAAAGTAACACACATCCCCCTTGCACCTTTTATATGTATTTATCTATAGATAATTATATTAGTTTACATCCTTTGGTTTCATTTTCACGTACATGAGTGCATTCAATGTTTATTTCTTATGTTAGCAAGTAAGGTAATTGGGTTTATCATGCATCCAAAATATTCTCTGATATATAATTCTAATTTTTTTTGGGTTGTTTCCTCTGGTATTAGAATATTTTTCTACTCTAGGGAAAGTTTAGAATGATTTTTCTTCTTATAGTTTTGTAATCTACTCAATTATCACTTGTAATTATTTGAATTGTTAAAATATGATTAGGCAGAGGCAACATCTATGGGAACCCATTCAATGTCAACCCATCTAGGGGTAGAGGTAGAAGATGAGAAAGGGGTCATCATGTCCCCATCCTCATTTATAACCAAGAAGAGCTATCTATGAATAATACTGATAGAAATACAGAGGTAGCCAATGTTGAAGTAGTTGGTGTGAATCCGACCAACAAGCATGAGAGATACTCAGTGGAATATTAATAGCCCTTAACACCTCAAAAGGAAAGATTGATAACTAAGAAAAAATATTAAATAATATTTAAGGGGTATCCCAAGGGGAAGTACCCATATTAGAAATGGGGAAGGTATAAGGACCTATGATTTAGGAACTACCTTTGACCATAGTTGACCCAATCATCAAAGAGTTAAAGAAGCTTCTACCACCTACCTTTTTAAATAAGGAATCAAGTGACATAGTAGATGCATGGATGGTACACTTTTAAAAATATCTAAACTTACATAATATTGCATCAAATCTAAAATCTAGGGTGGCAGCTTACCAACTAGTTGGTTTTATAACTTTAAGATGGAATCACCTTTGTGAAATCAAAGGATATTGGCCTTTGAACCTATCCTGGTCTATTTTTGAGACTCATTTTTATAAAATATACCTAAATTAAAACTATAAGGAGAAAAAAATCACTAATTTTTAGCTTTTGAAGCAAGAAAACATGTTTTTTACTAAGTATGAGAACAAGTTTATAAATTTGTTGCATCATGTGAACTATACACATGGTGAAGAAACCAAGATTACTAAATTCAAACTTAGGATTAAGAAACCACTGATGCATGGCATCAATATGATGAACCTAAGGACTTTGGCTATAATAATTGAATCAACCTATAGGGTTGAGGAAAAATAAAAGTCTCACCAAAAGGTAAGATAAGAATTTAAGACAAGCAGGCAACAGTCTAAAGCAAATAACCATTCTCCCATGAATAAGAATTTTTAGAAATTAGATTATAACCATATATTTTTTGGTGGTAGTAAAAATTTCAAATCCCATGGATCCTTTAAATTTGGTTCTTATAAGAAGGAAGAACATCAAAATAACCAGTGTGGACTTGCCATGGGTACTAATATTATTCCAATTGCATCTTATAGATCTATTATTTATTGGTAATGTGTTGACAACCATTATAAAAAGGATTCTCCTAAATTTAAATTAGGCCAAGCAAAGAATCGTAGGGTATATGCTATTGTTGATAATCATAATATTGATTTATAGCCCACTTGATTTGAAACTTGAATACAATTAATGGTTTTCCCTTGACTATCTTGATTGATTAAGGTGTAATAGATTTATTTATTTCTCATTTTTCTACAAGGGAATGTAAGAGAAGGTTGGGAGGTTGAATTCAATTCTAGCAAGAAAGTGTATATTCTTGAGTGCATAGAGCAATCAGACCTAGATCTTAGCGTTTTAAGACCAAGGTGAAACTTTTTCTCATGCCTTTAGGGTCTTATTATCTCATCCTTGGGATGCATTAGATGAATTAACATCAATCCATGATTGATTGTGTGGGTAAAAGAGTGTAATGCATCAATTTCCTTGGCCAAATTATAGAAATGCAAGACATTTAAGGGTTTGCAAAACATAAAACACTCTCAACCTTACAATTGAAAAGAGCTATTAGGAAATGTTTCAAGCTTTATGTATTCAAACTATAGGAATTACCCAAGGAAGAAGAGTTCGTTCATGTAGATTTTCCTATTTTGAGGGAGTTTATAGATGTCTTTATTGAGAAACTATCTGGTTTATCACCCAAGTAGGAATTTGATTTTTCCATTGATATCACACTTGAATCTACCCCTACTTCTAAATCCCTATACTAGATGAATGTGGATGATCTACAAGAGTTAAAAATTTAGCAACAATAAATTTTGGATAGTGGAAGCATCTAACCAAGTATGTCCTCTTAGGGTGCTCCAATGGTCTTTATGAAGAAGAAGAATGCTATTTTGAGGCTTTGTATTGATTATCACATGCTAAATAAGGTGAAAATAAAAAAATCATTATAATTTAACTAAGATTGATGACCTATTTGACCAAATGAAGGGTACTATAGTATTTTCTAAGATTGACTTGAGATCAAGCTACCATTAACTAAGAATCAAGGAAGAGGACATTCATAAAACTTTATATGGGAACTATAAGTTGACAGTTCTACCTTTTGACTTAACTAATGTACCTGGAACTTTCATGAATCTTATGAACAACATATTTTGAGACTCTTTGGATAAGTTTGTGGTAGTTTTTATTGATGACATTCTCATTTATTCCAAAACTGAGGTTGAACATGATCAACACCTTTATTTAGACTTACAAAGATTAAAACAACATAATCTATATGGGAAACTCTCCAAATGTGACTTTTATGAATATTAAATTCATTATTTAAGACAAATTATTTTTAAAGAGGACATCATTGTTGATCCTATGAAAATTAAAGCTATTCAAGATTATCCTAATCCTACCAATGTGCATGAAGTGCATAGCTTCATGGGTTTGGCTAGTTATTACTGACATTTCATTGAAAACTTTTCTGTTTTGGTCTATCCCATTACCTTTTTGTAGTGTAAAGGCAAGAAATTTATGTGGACGCCTTAGTGTAAGGAGTCATTTAATAAGCTGAAAGTGTCATTTATAATAACACCTATTCTTATCATTTTGGACCCAAATGGTAACTTTAAATATTGGGATCATGCTTATAAGGAAGGTTATGGAGGAATCTTGACCTAACATGGCAAAGTTATGGCTTAAAGGTCACATAAATTAAAATATAATGATAATAACTATCATACACATGACATGGAGCTTGCTACCATTATTCATGCACTCAAATAATGGAAACATTTCTTATTGGAAAATATTTTCAAGGTGAATATGATCACTACAGTCTTGAGTATTTATTTTCTAAAAGAGATTTAAATGCACACCAACATAGTTGCTTGGAATTTTTAAGAAATTTTGACTTGGACATATCATATGTCAAACGCAAGGAGAATTGTGTGGCTGATGCACTCAATAGATGCACATACCTTTATGACTTGTTAGTGTTACAAGGAAATTTTAGAAATTTTGTTTTGGAACAATATATTGCTGATGTATTCTACCATGATGTAAGAGAAGGTTTGGTTGATGATCCTATAGCAAAGAAATTTGATAAATTTTTAGTTACAATAAATGAAATTATAAGGCATAAATGTAGAATTTATGTACTAAGTTTGGCTGACTTGATAAATATTATGCATTAATGAAATGCATATAATACATTATTATGCTCATCTAGGGGTTAAAAAGATGATGCATGAGCTGAAAAAGTTGTATTTTTATCCTTGAATGAAGCATGATGTCATTGAATTTGTAGAAAAATGCTTGGAATACTAGTGGATTAAAGATGAAAATTGTCATCTAGGAGGGATGTTATACCCTCATGATATTCCAATAGATAAGTGGGTTGTAGTCTCATTTGATTTTATTGTGAGGATGAAAAAATCATACAACAACCATGATAAAATCCTTGTGGTGATTGATAAGGCCACTAAAGTTGGTCACTTCATTTTTGAAAACTTAATAGATGAAACTTTTGTGTTTGTGGAAAGCTTTATGAAGTGGTTAGACTTCATAGCATACTTTAAGTGATCATATCATATCTAATAATTTATTTATTTCAAGCTTTTAGCATACATTGACTGTAACCTTTAAAACAAGGATGAATTTTCATTCCTCATATCATCCAAAAATGGATGGGAAAATAGAGAGTCTTAACCAAGTGGTTGAATATATGCTACACATGTATGCAATGAATCATCAAACTAGATGAGAATATTACCTCAATATAGTTGAATTTCTATACAATAATTCTTACCATTTTTCTATAAAGATGGATCTATTTGGAGCTCTATATGGGTGTAAATACAAAACTCTACATGATTGGGATAACTTACAAAATAGAGCTATTGATAAACATGATTTGCTATTGGAATATGATAAGCAAGTGGAATTAATAAGACACAATTTCAAAATAGCTTTAGATAGGCCAAAGATATATGTAAATTAAAAGAAAACCCCACATGAATTCAATGGGGGAGACAATTTTTATGCATTTTAGACCATAAAAATGTTTTATTAAGTTCAACAAGGATTCCAAGTTAGCTCCACAATTTATCGAGCCTTTTGACATTACAGAAAAGATTGGTTGTGTTACTTATCAAGTGGATCTTCCTCCTTTTCTATCAAGGATTCATGATGTATTTCATGTTTATTTACTAAGAAATTATATACCTGATCCATCTCATGTTTTGGATTGGACTCATTTATAAGTTATAAAAGAGGAAAAGATCTAGTTGGAGCCAATGAGAACCTTTGACCATCAAAGAATTAAGCTATATAATAGAGATATATAATAGGTTTTAATTTAATGAGACCCACTAAGTAAAAAAATCACTATTTGGGAAGATGATAATCTTTTCTAGAAACATTATGCATGGATTTTTAACTAAGTCGATAGGATGGCTCCCTTTCAAGAGGGGAAGGATGTTATGATCCCACCTTTTTATAATCTATTATGTTGTTAAGACATTGTTATTATTGTTAAATTGATTACTGGTTGTTACTTACTTATAATATATGTTGTAACTATTTTAGTGCTATAAAATTTCATGTTTAATATTATACTTATTGATTTTATAGACATATTACTTTAGCTGATGTTATTATGAATCTATAATTAATTATCAATTTTTGATATGGTATGATTGATGTCTTTTTTGGTGGTTTCAAGTTCTATCTATGAGCTAGGTAGATGTTATCATATGTACTTTGAGAACTAAAGGAAATCTAAGTAAGTCAAACATGTTTGATATGTATACTTGTTTAATTTTGTTTTCTATCCTTCAAACATCTTTATTTGGTCGATAAGTTTATCGATAGTTGAATTTGATCCTTTTACTTATTATTGTTTATTGTTTTACTTCACTTTATTACTTTTGGGGTACCTTATCCTTATCAGTTGTCTTTATTTACCATTACTCACCATTATTGTTATTATGGTTGCAATCTTTATTCCATCTTCTCACTCAACTCCAACTTATCATTTTGTGTAGGTTTCCATTCATTATCACACACCTAAGTGGATCTTAATTACCTAATTAGACACATTACCTAATACCTATCTAGACCTACCCTTGACACCACTTTGGACATTTGACCCTAGGAACACCTTATACTAAGGTGGTGGCATGTTAGTAAAATACCTTGGTTATATTATTGGCATCGAATTTGTTTTTTTAACATGGTTTATTTAAGTTTAAATATTTTATTTAAAATTGACTTATGTCAATTTATTACTATGGTCATTATTTAATGCCAATAATATGGTAGTTGGCATAATCCCTAAGGGTTAGGTTTCTAATCCACTTTAACTTATGTTAAGTATGGAAGTTAGTCACTAATTTGTGTTTTTATTGGTCAATGATTGGATTAAGGATCAAGCTCTCTAGATGTGTCATTTAATGAATATTATGAAAAATTTGGTGGAGGATTTTATTTGATAATGGAGGAGGTTTATCTCTCCTCCCATTCAATGCAAACATTTAGTGTGTATAGGGAAAGTGGATGGAAAGGATGGAGGGTTGGATAATAAACAGAGGAAGTTGATGGGGTTAGGAAGAAGGAAGAAAATGGAAGAATATAGTGGAAGTTAGAATGGTTCTTGTGGTGTCCATGTGGGATTTTTGCACTTAGTTTTTTACTTGGGAAAGATTAGAAATTTATGGTTTCTATCTTGCCTTTTGAGTTTTCTTTTGTCTAGTTATTAGTTTAACCATGTAAATTAGAAGGTTGCTTATGCAATCATAAGTCTTAGGACTTCTGAATTCTTACATATATCCCTAAGAATCGATATATCAATTATATCATTTACATATAAACTTATAAATGGATGTATATAGGAATATATGGTTGCTATGGTTTGAATCTATTGTTTTATGTTATGGATTCAATGATTTGTCTCCACATGCATGGAAATGTTTTTGTAGATTAATACCCCATAAGGTTTACCTTTTTGGTGATGAATTCTTTGACTTGCCATGAATTTATGAGTTTTGTACCAGTTATGGAAGTTGTGTGGATTTTGTATATGTGGATTTTATTACTCTATCTAATTGCATATATGTATATATATTTATGTGGACTTAACAAGGATAAATTATGTTGGATTGTTTAACTTTTATTATCTACATGCAAGGACCTATAAGATGTTTTGGGTTTTCAAGAATAGTAACTACATTTTCCTTTATACTATGTGGTGTAGGTGATTGTCTTAGATGTTATTATTATGAATGATGGGATATGGGCATGTGTTGTGCACATAGCTATTTTCTTATAAAATATTAGAAATTTATGGTTTCTATCTTGACTTTTGAGTTTTCTCTGTTATTGGGTGAGTTATGTTATTTTATCTAGTTATTAGTTTAACCATGTAAATTGGAAGGTTTCTTATGAAGTCGTAAGTCTTAGGACTTTTGAATTCTTACATAGATCCTTAAGAAGTGATATATTGATATATATCGTTTACATATAAACTTATAAATGGATATATATAGGAATATATGGTTGTTATGGTTTGAATCTATTATTTTTTGTTACGGCTTGAATGATTTATCTCTACATGCATGGAAATTTTTTTTTCACATAGCTATTTACTTGGGAAAGATTGGAAATTTTTGGTTTCTATCTTGACTTTTGAGTTTTTTGCATTATTGGGTGAGTTATGTTCTTCTATCTAGTTATTAGTTTAACCATGTAAATTAAAAGGTTGCTTATGCCATCGTAAGTTTTAGGACTTTTGAATGCTTACACAAATCCTTAAGAATTGATATATCATTTACATATAAAATTATAAATGGATATATATAGTAATATAATGTTGTTATGGTTCAAATCTATTATTTTCTATTATGGCTTGAATGAGTTGTCCCTACATGCATGGAAATGTTGTTGTGGTTTAACACCCCATAAGTTTTACCTTTTTTATGATGGTTTCTTTGACTTACCATGAACTTATGAGTTTTATACCAATTATGGAAGTTGTGTGGCTTCTCTCTATGTGGATTTTGTTACTCTATCTGACTACATATATGTATATATTTCTATGTGGAATTAATAAGGATAACATTTGTTAGATTGTTTGGCTTTTAATATCTACATGTAAGGACCTAAAGGATGTTTTGGGTTTTCAAGAATAGTAACTACATTTTCCTTTATAATATGTGGTGTGGGTGATTGTCTTAGATGTTATTATTATGAATGATGGGATATGAGCATGTATTGTGAAGTATAACTATGTTTAGTTGAACCCTTGATACTTGGTTGGATTCGACTATGGAATGATGGATGGTGTTTTATAATTATCATTTATTTTTGTTATATTCAAATTGTGAAGTGAATAGGGTTAATTTTATATGGGCTCCTTTTGGTGTATTTCACTTATGTTAGATTCTCATAGTTCCCTTATCATGACCTAAATTGGTTATTCTATGTCAAGTATTTGACTTCATTATATATATTTATATCATAACTTAAATCTTTGATAATGCTAATTAGGTTTTTTGGACCACATTAAATATATTTTTATGTTGGTGGGTTTTTGATATGTGACAATGTTATATCCTGCTTCATGATTCTCATGGCATAGATATAAAAAAGTTGGCTATGATTTTACCATGGGCTGTAAGTTATCTTTATGAGATTATTTAATTTATATCATGGCTGATGGATATGTGTCAAACTATGGAAAAACTATGGTTTTTAAATTTGTTGAACTACATTTTGACCATTGTATTTTTGATATTTGACTAGGTTATGATTATATTACTTACATTTTATGATTATATCAACTATATTATTCTTTTACACCAAAGTTGTTGTGTGTGTGTGTGTGTGTGTGTGTATTTTAACTATAGATAGATATATATTTTTAATATGGATTCATGTTATATTTGAGTTGGGTTTGTTTTTAGTGACCGCATTTGATCATTATGTCACGATTTGGTTTTGTGATTATGTTTTATGCTTTCAAAGGTGTGTGTTTGTCCATGGCCTTTAACTTTGATTAGGTCTCTTATTTATATTTGACTATGTTCCATATCATTTTGTTATGTTTATAAGTATTGGGTGTTTAAACACTTTATCTATGGTTAATGTTAATGTGATTATTTGAGGCATAAGATTGAATAATTGTTGGGAATTAAACTTAATTGTGTTTTAATATTTTGGGCTTATTATTTTTGAAGGCATGTTTTAATTCGGTTATTTTGGTTATTGGATCCTGCATATACTTATGGAATCAACTCTATTCAAATTGGAAGGAATATACATGGTTATAGTCTACTAGGTAAAATGGGCATCAAAGAAGTTTAAAGGAATTTAATTTTCTTGTATTATATAATCAGTTTTGTGTTAAGATTTAATAATTGGAATGTTATATTCTAATTTGAATTTATGTTTTAGTTTGAATAATTTAAATAGCTTATTCAATATCTATTGGTTACTTGTTTGGTTGTGTTATTTTTTGGTTACCATTCCTAAACCAGACCTGAATGATTAAATTAGGTAGACTACATACTAATATATAATAGAAGTTGGGATGGTTAAGGTTGACTGTAACTTAGATAGTGATCCAAAGTGGTTAATTCAAAGACTACATAATCAATTAATTTTAATACCTTCTATATCATTCAGTAGACCGAACTAACCTTGCCTACTTCCATTCTATATTAAAGATGGATTAATTATTCTTGTCTCACCTTGAAATGGTATAGTCATATTGTTTTATTCTTTTATTTTGAGATGTCTCTTTTATTTGGAATCCAATTACTCAGAATTCACTTCATGCTTTTGGTTACTGCAACCACGATCCTACTAATGGTTGGGGTGGTGAGGGCCACCAATGGTTGGACACATAAGGCTGGTTGGGTGGGCTTGTCTTGATTAGTTCATTCACTTTTGACTCTATGCTTTGGTCATTTTTATCACATGTAAAGTAAGATGGTAATAATTTAGTTTGTTAATTATTTTTAATTACATTATAGATTTTGATATTGAGTTAGATAGTATTTAATTACTTGGTATATTTTGTTAGCATTAATATTGAATTGGTTAGTATGCATTATTTATTATATAGATTGACCATGTTAATTTATAACCTATGATTATTAATGAGTTATGAAACTAATATGGAAGTTGAACATTACTTAAGGGTAAGATGGTTAATGGTTGAAGGTGATACACTTTAAGTACATTAAATTATTAAGCTATTGGTTTTGAATTTCATATTGATGAATCATTCTATTATCAAATCAAGAATTATTAATTCAATATTAATTTATATATGAGTTAAATTATTATAATTTATTGTATGTGGATAAACTATACGATCATTTTCACATTGATTTCCTTGATCTAAATGGGTAAAATGAGTAAATGAACTGATTTATGACTATTATTTTTAGTAGGATTTCCTTAGATGTTTATACTAGATTTATTAACTACATATCATGTAAATCTAGTTTGAATTCTAAGAGCAAAATAATCTTTGATTTGATTGTATAGTTAATTAGATATAGATTGTGCTGTTGATTCATCATTACATATCCTTAAATTAAGAATGAAAATTAAGATTAATAGATAACTTTGTTTTATCACATTATGTGTGTAGTAAATTCATTTACATATATGCATATGTACCTCTTAGTCATTTAAGAAATGCATAAACTGTTCAAATTTTTGGTAGCTAGTTAATATGGAAAACAAACCAGAATCCTTCTTTATAACATGTATTTCAAATATACATAGTTGCATGTAAGGTATGTATGTTGTATATATATATGATTTTAAAATAATTAGTTTCATTTTGTTAAGGTATGTATGTTATGAACATATGATCTACAAAATTATTACTTTTTTCTTACATTAGATGAGAAATTAATTCAGGGTTATCTTAATCCATTTATTTAACTACAATGTTTCATAAGCATGTGTAATATTTATACATAGAATAATCGTGTCAATACATGATCTTTTTAATAATCAATATAAGGAAATACTCAAGTTATATAACATTTCTACTCCATTTGATATTGCATAGTTATATAATTACCATCTGCACACTTGTTAATTTCTTTTTATTGGGCTATATGTGTCATTGTGATTTCACTTTCCTTTTTAATAGATGAATTTACTTGCTTTATTTCCTTGGCTTTCTCAATATAAAAATTATAAGAGTTCCTTAAGTGGAATATTGTATTTGTATTCCAATCAACTTAAGACTAGAATTATGTTTGCTTTGATTGTGTTGTTTTATGTCTTCTTTGATTATTTTTGTAATTATAAATCACTTGATACTATATTATACTCTATTTGTAATATGAGTTTAATTATGAATGAAATAATTTATTAGGAAAACAAAAACTTATATAATAATGGAATATCAGATGAAAAAAATTAATTCTTTTTTTATATAATGATCTAAAAATGGCTTAGTTATTGAATGAATTCATAAGTTTTATTCCTTTGAAATAATCAAATAATCAAGGTTTAATCAAGTAGACACCTTAGATGAATAATGTTTTAGTCTCTCTTATTTCATAATATATAATTGGATATACCAAACAATGGTTATATGAATTCATTTCTTGACTACTTATAGGATAATGATGTTGATCATAACTATATCATTAATTGTTATTCTAAGAATGGCATCCGTGTTAGTAAGAAATTGATGTATGAATTATTTAAAAAAGTAGTGTGGTGACCTCAAAGGTCGTGAGGCATTTATGACCTTGACCAGTAGCACTATGTAACCATGAGTTTTAAATATGTTTTCCTTTTTATGTAATAACATTTTTTCTATATGAATGATTAGAAATTTGCATGTGTTAAATTGACTTCTGATTATTGATTATGTTTGCTTGTATAATTTATGCTTAAACATAATGTTAGTAACCTTTAATTTTAACATAAACTTATGTTAATTTGAATGATAACTTAGGATAATAGAGTTATCATTCTTGGTTAAACTAATCCTTAGACTTAACCATCCTCAAGTAGGATTGAAACCCACTAAGGAGAGTGAGGTATTTACTTAGGGTTAAGGACCTAGAAATGGTCCTATGTGGAATTACGAGTGCCACATTAGTACTCAGGTCATATTAATGTATGCATACATTGGTACACCCAAAACCAAATAAACCACCTATTAAAGTAACATGTTTCCACATCACACCTTTTGTATGTATGACATCTAGCTAATTACCTTAATTCACCTCATTCGGTTCTAGTTTCATGTATGTGAGTGTGTTGAATGTCTATCACTTTTGTTAGCAAGTGAGGTAATTGGATCTATCATGCATCCAAAATTTACATTGATATATAATTCTAATTATTTTGGTGGATTATTTCATCAATAAATTACTTAAGTTTACCATTATCTACATCATAAAAATGGTCACAAAAATAATTATTATTACTTTTTGTGCTTCTATCTCCATCAAAGGAAGAAGTATTCACATAAATGGTATCTTACATTATATACATATTTAGTATTTTTAAAGGTTGTATATACAAAAAATTGAAACCCTAATGTAAAATAAAACCTAATAAAATAAATTAGAAATCAAATCTAAAAATCATTTCTAATATGGAAAAGTTTGAAGTCTTAACAATTTTTTGAAACCCTAATGTTGAGGAAACCTACAATAAATCATATTAACTCCAAAAGGTAAATAAACAAATAATTAAGATAATTAAAGTCTGAAATTTTTAAAATTTGTTTATAAGGGGTGTACTTGCTTTGATTTTTTCATTAGAGGTTCAAAATAATTCAATGAACTCTACAAACTTATTTAATTTTCACAATAGATTTTAATAAAGATGGTCCCTTTAAGAATTATTGTTTAACCAAGAGGTAGATTTAAATATGATATTAAGGCCATTATCAATTGAGTTAACCACTTTTATATAGGTTATTTCAAGGCTCTTACGTAAGCAATATTTAATGATTCTCAACCGAAGAATATTTATTACATATCATAATTGTAGATAACTATGTACATAGTAATGGAATTTTTTTGATAAATATTTAACGGATTATATTTTCAAATATAAAACTAAAAAAATTTCATCTTATCAAAAATTTCTATCCGTAATGATAATTGCTTCTAAACCAAAAATCACATCTTTCAAAAAATGATAGAATCTCCTTAAGATACCATAAATTCTTTATAGGGTAGGATAAATTTACTTCAATGTAAGAAATTAAAAATTTACTATTCTAAATTTGTCACTAACATTCAAGTCATGAATAATAGGATAATTATTGACATTATTGGATACGCATTTATAGATCAATATAGGAATTTATGTATAAAATTTGAATAAACCAAGTATTCAATTTTACCATATATATTATTTTAGTTTTGTTACTAATGAAATAGAGAAACAAAACCTTCCAAATTATATTATAAAATATATTCAACTATAATTATTACTAATTCTTAAAAAAAACATAATATTTTTACTAATAACATTAGTTTTTATGGTAAAAACATAATAGTTATTTTTAAATCATCAATACACATAAAAGAATGAAACAACTATATCAATTTATAAATTTATATATAAAATATAATAATTGTATTTAAATTAGTAATTTTAAAATAATAATATAAATATTATACTAAAACCATCAACTTATACTAAAAATATATAAAATGTATATAATTCCTCAATTCATACAAGGTAGAACAATTGTATATCAACTCACCTGTAAAATAGTAAAGCCATGTCAAAATATTTAGTTCATACAAAATAAAATGGTTATATTTCAACTTATGCATAGAATGGAACAAATATATAAAATAACACTCATACATCCTTCATTGTATGAAAATGGGGTATATCTACTATCTAATGACAATGTATGCATGTTTCACATATATACATGTTAGTTATACTATTTTCAATCAAGAATAAAATCTCTATTATGTAATAGATAAAATAAGACTTTTCAATATAATTCCTTTAGCAAAACAAGATATACATATATTCATAACTCAATGCATATAATATAATTATGATTTTTATCTTTTATTTCATATTAATTTACTATTAACTTTATTGACCCTATAATTTTTCCTTATTGCATTTTTGTAATGATATGTATAATCAATATCCATATATGTGATAGAATATTATGAAACCACGACCCCATATATTTGTCAATAGGACTTACTACTTTATGTGATCATTATCTTTTACATCAATAACTTAATGTACACCCCTATGAATTTGAAAACCCTACCTAATAGACTTACTTATCTCGTTTAAGTAATGATAAAAGTTACCAAGTTGTATACACTTATAATACTAAACTTGTAGATAGTTTTTTTCCTGAACATACCATACATAGGGTACTTCATTTAAACTAATGTTAAAATCCCTTTTTTATAAATTATTATTACAATATATATTAAAAACAAACCAATATTTTTATAATAAAACCTATAGGGTTTTTCCAAGTCTGAAAACATGGAATTTAAATGAAAAACACAAAATTAGTCTTCTCTAGCTTTTTGAAAATAAGATTGTTTCAACCATTAATGACCATAAATTTCAAAATTAAATCCAAGGGTTCAATTTCTTACCTTAGGTGATGAAAATTATGAGATATACCCATTTAAAACTATTCCTATTCTTCATCATACATCCACTTTTGATACCCACACTTTTCCAAAACTCATATATTATTTTATGAACCCAAAAAAATGGATTTTAAACTATGTCAAGGGTTTATAAAACACTAAAACTTCACCAAGATTCCTCTTATTATTTGAAAATAAATTCAATCCATAAACATTATTGTATCCTTAAAATTTAGTTACTAACACCCACCTCATTAACTAATGAAAAGTGAATATAGTTAAGGGGATTTTTAACTAAAAACCTCTATGATTAATGAACAAGGTCAACAACATAAATTCACATATCCATTGGTATATTAGCCTTTGATAGTTTTTTAACTTTTGAAATACATTTTAATAATCAAAACCAAGAATATAGGGTTTTCACTAATAAAATTCATTTGAATAAATTTCCTCACTATGACCTAATCTATTGAGTCATGCCACTTAATGGCTTCTTAAATTTATTTTAATATATATATTACTTTTATTTAAATAACTACATTTTTACCTCAAAATGGATTTTATTCATATTGATTTTATATCAAAAAAATACATGGCATGTTTTCAAACATAATGCCATTTTTTACCTTGCATTTATTTGTAAGGTGTTTATGTAAATTAGAATAACAGTCTCACTACTAGTAGTGACCTTTGAAATAATGTTTGTTGATCTAATAGTTTTAAATATGTTACTAAGGAGCTAAAATATTTACCTAATAATTAGGTGTAAATGGTCATAGTTTCACATGTTATATTATAAATAATTTCTAAATTATGATAAATGATTAAACTTAATTTTTATGACCTCTATTTATAATTTCTTTCTCTATCTTCCATCTCTTCTCTTTTCAAAAAATTTGTTCCAAGAACCTTTCATAGCCGAACCTAGATTAAGTGGCTAACTTAACACCTACCAAAATAATAGAAAAAACTCAATATTATCTATTAAAGTAAAATAATAATCATCTGCTTATATATTTTTTTAAATCAAATGTTATACACATATCAAAATAGAATAGATCAAATTTTAAAAGTGTTTTAAAATCATATAATGATTACATACAAACAACGTCCTATGTTTTTAATCAAAATATACATCTAATAAAATAAAAAAATTTAAATAGAATATGTATCAAAATACTAAGTTTTTCCTTAAATCCATCCTAAAACATGATTTTTTTTATATTTACATAAATTAAAAATATAAAATATGTTCTAATGATTAAGTCTCTTAATAAATTATTATAACATTAAATGTAAGGTTCACATAATAAGGATATGCCATCTTACCCCCCTAAATATGGTAGTGTCTTGAATTCAAAGAGAGAGGGAATTACGTTGAAAAATAATTTCATTTTCCCATGTGTATATTCTCTCAATTAATTTATCTCAGTATACCAATACCTATTAAATATTCTTACTACGTAGTTTGATGTTGTGATAATCTAAGATCTAAATCAATCATTTATTTAAGTTCACTATATCCTCTACCTATGAGTTTTTCCAATTTAAAATCTGTTAAGAATAGGTACTAGAAGTATTGGTGTTGAAGTAATGAGTTCCATGATTATTTTCAAGGAATATTCACACTTTAATTTCCATTCAAAATTATTACCCTTACACTCAAGTGAATTAATATGATAACATGTTATAGAAAATTATTTCACAAACCTTTTGTAATACCCAGAAAGACTCATATATGTATGCACGTCATGCACAATTTCTGGTGAAAGCCACTCTTTGATAGCTTTAATTTTTTTTTAGGTAATGAAATTACTTGTTTGTAGATAATATTACATAATTAATTTACCTATTCTTTATATAAGGATTATTTATATAGTTTGGAAAATAACTTGTGTTGTCATAATCTTTGTAGTACCAATCTCAAGTGGTAATTGTATTCTTGCTCATTATTATAATATATTAATATATTTTCCAAGAATATTAATATAAATTAATCCAAATTATCTTTAAAAACATTATAAATTAGGTTAATTAATGTTTTAGGTGTATTTTTAAGGCTAAAAGTCATCACTATGAACTTGTAATGGTTGTATCAGGTCTAAAAAGTTGTTTTATGCACATCTACTTCCTTGATATGCAATTGATAATATTAAAATTAAATATATAGTATTTAAAATATTTATTATCCTTTGATTTGGTTTAAAAACATTTGAATCCTTAGAAGAGGATAACTATTTTTTATTGTTACGTTGTTTAACATGTGGTATTTATGCATACCTAGAGGTTCCCATCTTTCTTCTTCATAAAAAATATTAGTGCTCCCAATGGTGAAACATTAGGCCTAATGAAACCCCTTCTCAATAGTACTTGAATTTTCACATTAATTTCATGAAATTTTTTAGTGTTCATTCTATATGGGGCCTTCAAAGATAATGCAGACATTGGAAGTAAGTCTATTGAGAAATAACTTTTTAAACCAAAGTTGACCCCAGTAATTCATTAGGAAAGACATATTTTAACTCTTTTAGTATCGGGAAATCTATGAAACTTGGTTTTTAATCTAAATAATTTTATTCTAAATAGTATTCATATAAGGGGAGCCAGTCAAATATTTGGGATTTGGCCCCAGATGTCAAGGGAGTGATCATGATGGTCGTGATGAGAATCCTGGTGGAGCAAGAGTTCATAGATATAGACATATAGTTGGAATCCCATCCATTCACCCCAAGGGAATTGAAATTTATGATGACTCTAAGTCTTTTGAGGATTCCAAGGGTGAGGGAAAGATGAAACTCCTACTAGATTGGTTCATGAAGAGGATAGAGCTATCCATTTTATTGAATTAAACAAATCTAGCTCAGAGGAGATGGAGGAGGATATTGTTGAATCCTATGGAAAGAAGAAGGGAAAATGCTCATTGTGTGTTAAATCTAATAATGAAACTATGGAGTTTAAAGCTAATATGGGTAAGGTATAGAATAAATGGTGGGTGATGGTAGAATTTGTTACCAAGGCTCCTCATCATGTGGCTTCAATATTTGTTATTGTCAAAGAATTTGATGACAAGGTCAGGGATGTGGGGGTGGAAATCCTTGGGGATTACAAGGATATGGTCAAGTTTTTAGCACATTATGAGACTATTGATAGTCCTTAATGGTCTTCTTGTTTTTCATGATTTAGTGTTTTTCATTTTTTGTCTATTGTTCAAAGTGTTGGTAATGTACTGTTTATGGCTAATTTGAATCCTTTTTTCCTTGGATGTTGTTTTGTATAGGGTTCACTACCCTTTTTTCCTATTGAACTTATCAAAAACATTCTTTCCTAAATTATTTTGAAAATTTTAAAGAAAATATCATTTTTAAGGATCTAACAGTCTCAATACCTTGAAGGATTATTATATTTCCCTTATCATCCAAGCATTGAAACTTTTTCTTGAAATAATGTAGGTTATCCTAATGGTTAAATAGATACCTGATGTCTAAGATAAAATAAATGATCCTAAATGTGTCATATATTAATTTAATATAGTCCTATGCACTCTCAAGTTTAATTCTACTTGGTCTAATAATTTTATCACAAGGAATTTATTTCACATTCCAAACATGACTTGCCACACATCTTTCATTATTAAAGGTTCAAATTTAAAATTTGAAACAAAATTTAAAGAAATTAAACTACTAGAAGACCTAAAGTCTATCAAAATAGTTTAAATTTTGTTAAAGATGATACCTTTAGTCTTGATAGGAGTGGCTTAAGTCTCAGCTTGTCAGTTGTCCACAACTACATATTTTATGATTACCTTTTTGGTTGGTAAAATATTGTGGAAATATTTTTAATAATGAGATCCTCCACACATCTAACATATTTGATCTGTTCCTTATTGTGAAAATGGAACTTTATTGGCACATGTGGCAGATGTAAATGTTTGAACAAAAAAAGAGCATTTTGCTATAATTTTCGAGACTTTTGAGTGTCCTTAGAATTACCCTTATATCTATTGGAATCATTTCTAAAAATTTCATTGTAATTTATTTTATTTTAATCTCTTTCTTCAAAAGAGGAATATGAAACCTATTACGTTGGATAGATTTTATTTTAACTCCTAATAATACTTGATCCTAGATTTATCCTTTTCTTCTACCAAATAAGATGAATGAATAGAAATACTAAGGGTTTTTGGTTTAGTAATATTTTCATAATGTATAATTATGTCACAAACCTAGTTTATCCTTATTAACCTTAGTATTATTAAACTTGGTCTTTTCATCCTTTAGGTAGTTAACATATCTAAGGAGATCCAAACACATTGTATTTTATTTTTCTAATGAGAGATTATTTTGTTTCAATTTCTAAAATATGGCCTACTTATGGTCATGGTGATTAGATAAAATGTACATTTTATTAAATTTATTCTCAATTTTTTTGAAGATATATTATACCCCTTCATTAAAATAAGGTTTACCCACCATAGAAAATAATCTCTCTCTAGGTGATAATTACTTATATGATCTTAGATATTAAAATTCATATCATGTAGCCTAAAAAAATATTTAGGATAAATATACATGTTTCAACAACATCTCTTGACTTGTTTCATTTGAATTAGGGAAGTAACACCTTCTTGAGTTCTTGTATAAAGGGATTCATTCCTAGGTCCAAGGAATGTATCTCCTCCATAGGTTCTAATTATACTTGATGACCACCTATTGTTTGAGGATTATGTTTTCATAATAGGATAATAAAATCATTTCCATGCTCTTAAAAATGAGATTGGATAGTCCCTAAAACTATTATAATTAATTCAATTACCTTGACATTTTTTACTACTAGGGTAAGGTTTCTTTCATTTTTTTAAACTTGACATTAAACTATAATTAGGTATCAATGTATTTCCCCTCATTTCCTTAACTTTTTTGAACTTGAAATTGAACTAAAACTAGGTATCAATGCATTTACCCTCTATTAACACTATCCCTCCTTCATCTTGAGTTTATTACATTAGCATTAACATTGATATGGTTTTTATCATTCCCACTTCATTTTGGCACCATTTGTTCTTAGAGTCATAGACAAGGAAAGTTGTAATTAGTATTTTTTCTACATAAAATGAAAAAAATCCATAACCTAGATTTGATAATAAAATGAGGTAACATGTGAAAACTAATTAAAAAAATAAAATTTTTAGATTCCAAAATGGTAAAGAGAAGAATATATAATATTTCTCAAGGTTGACAATTTAAATGAACTCGAAAAAATGATCAAATTTTCATAATATGTTTTAACCAATAAAACCCTTTTAATAAGTTTTATCTAACTGAAAGATAGATTTAAAGACTATATTAATGCCATTATAAAATTACTTAACAATTAAATAAAACTAATTCAACCATTAAAAACCACAAAATTTAAAAGTAAATCAAGGGGTTCAATTGCCTACCTCAACTATTGAAAATGTTGAGAGATACCCACTCAAATTTTTTTGTTTTCTTACTCACATGTCCACTTTTTATACCCACACTTTTCCAAAACTCATATACATTTTTTTTGAACCAAGAAAACCTAATTTTAAACTATGTTTAGTTTTTCTAGAACCCTAAAACTATGCCAAAAATCTTGTTAGTGCTTGAAAATAATTTCAACCGTAAACATTATTATCTCCTCACAATTTATATACTAATCAATACCTTATTAACTAGTGGAAATAAAAAATATACAAGAGGGGTTGTAACTAAAAACTTGTCGCATCCTCAAAATTTTCAATTTTAAAAATTTGTTTGATTAAAAACATAAGTATAAATTACCATACGAGATCAATTAAATATAAAAACATCCAGATGAAGTTATCCATCTTGTGACTAAATCCTTGGAGGCAAATTGTTCTTGTGCTCATCCCACCGATGTTGATCCATGCCTCAAACAAGCTCAGCTAAAGCCATAACTGACTCCAAGGTTAGGCAATCCTTGAGAAAATAGAGAAATAAAATTAATAATAACACCTCAATGAATTCATGGTTATTTATACTATGACAAAAAAGATATGGTATGAATTGAGTTAATAAGAAGCAAGGAATCTTGATGAGATGATAGACTCACTTCAATATAAAACCAAATAATTGAAATCTAATACTAAATACAATGGTATAAATGATTTCGGTTTTCCGTTAAAAGGGTAAAGAAGCTCTATAATATCAATATTATTTTTAATCCTCATAATTTTTTTTCAATAAAGTTATAACTTATATTCTCCCAAACCAAAGTATTATTTATCTAAGATCTCATAGTTATAAAAGTTTATTAATGATTTTCTATGTATCATGTTTTTCACAACCTAGCTTAATGTTTTAAAACATTCTCACAACACAAGACAAATTCATTGTCCTCATATCTTAGTATAGAAAATAAGCTAAAAATATTATAACTCAACACATAAATTTAATCATGCATAAAGGGTTTAACCCTCAATAGCTAAATGGGAGAAATAAACTTGGGTACTGAAAGCAATATCAATAACTCTAAATGCATTAGGAGAATGTTTCTATAACCCAAGATTATTCCTCTTTAAATCTAAAGTATGACTATGATATACTTCATAACCCTTATCTTTAAGAACCATAACCCAATATGATATTAATGCATAGGCAAGGGGTCATTTACAAAAAATACAACTCCCTTAGAAAAACTAAACTGAAGTAATCACAACTTAATGAGACTATTAGAAGACATAGTGATAAGCAAAAATAACCCACTATTAATTTTTTCAAGTCTACCTTAAGTTAGGCATCAACTAGTACATGTTATAATAATATCAAATTAAAAAGTATATCATCATTGATTATGTTAGTAAAAATTTATAAGAAAATTATGCAACTACTCTAATGAAGTTCTACCATCTAGATGAAAGTAAATGCTAATGATAACAATATTAAACCTTTTAACCTACTAAAGTATGGAACACAAGATTATTAGTCTAGTTATAGGGTTATAAGGAATTTATGGACCTATTTATAATTGTATTAAAACCATTAAGTATTCAAGGGGTTTGAATATTCAATTATGTAGGAAACAATCCTACTTCCATGTTAAGCTAGCTTAGGAGCTTCATTATCAAGGAAAATTTTAGTGATAATTTTTTGTTAATTCATGAATATTCTAGTTTTATAAATCCACATTTGGTAATTTTGTGGGGTATTCAACAACATAAAATCACCGAAATTTTAAGGATGCAAGTTAATTTTCAAGGTTAGCTCACCTACTATTTAAAATAAATTACATTATTATAAAGGTATTTCACGAATACCTCAAAAGTCAATGTAGGTGCATTGGCCACTATGTATACTATATTAGACACCTTAATTACATGCAATCATCTACATATAATGTTAATCATCCACATTTTCTACTAATCACCTACATTTTTTATCAATCATCTAAATTTTTAGTCAATCACCTAAATTCTAGATAATCATCTATCTTTCATCTAAATGTTGTCAATCCTCCATTTTTTTTCATTCACCTACAAGCATGATTTGATGGCTTCTACTAAAAATGTTAAAGGGGATGAAAAAATTAACCTATTATATTTTTTTATATAGACACCAAACACATATTAAATATTAAATGATATATTATATTATTATTTATTTTCACTTTTGTATTAAGTTTAAATAATAATTACAAGGTCTACAACCATTTTACATGCAGAACCCACTAATAAACCTTTTGAAGATATTCCTCCACTAGAAGATATACCTGAGTATGAAATGACTAAACTAGAGGATAATTATAAAAAAGTGTTTAAATAAATACCATTGAGAGGGGGGGTTAATCAGTGTGAAAACATTTCATTCAAATCCATACTTAATTTATCAACCATTCAAACTAGCATAGAGATATAACAGTGCATGGAAGAGCAATCACACATGCAAGAAGAAAGATATCAACACGTGAACATAAGATCTACATTAGAAAACCTCATGATGAAAAACCCACTATAATATCACTTGGAATAATATCCTATAATCAGTAAGAAAAATTTTAGTGAGGCACCAACCCCAAAAGGAGCACCAACCCCTCAATAGTTAGGCACCAACCCAACTAGTCCTTGTAAGCTCCAACTTACAAGGAGGATCCAAACCTATAAGTGATTTGGAAAAAAATACAACCAATTCAAGTAAAATTATGAAATATCTAAAATATAAGGTAGATCCAAATCCATCTTAACCAAACACTAATGTAGCCAAGATAAGCTTGATCACCTTAAGACACCTTGTTGCTCAACCAATAGATGGCGACCTCTTATTCATCTCTTTTATCTTATATATCTAATTTTAAATATATATCATAAAATTTTATTAAATATTTTATGAATATATTATGGTCTCTCAACATATAATCAACTCACTTAGCTCTCTTTGACCTTCTACTTCTCTTAAACAACCTTCTAGGCTTCCTTGCTCGACGTGCCTATTTTAAGCTCATTAGGTCAACTTGACCTTGTAATCCAATTATATAAAATCTATTAGATAATAATTAATGATAATATTCTCCTTATTTATTTTCTACATTAACTACCTCTTCTCCTCAAGTATCTATTTTTTTCCTTATGTTCACATTCCTCTAACTTGCACAAATAGGCCAATTAGGCCTTGCTTTTATACCAAACACTTGGTCTAACCCATATAGGTCAGAAAAAACACTTAAAAAACTTGGATAAAACTTTAAATAGATCCTAATACAAGTTAAACAATTTAAATAACCATAAATGTTGTCATCTATAGCCCTTAAGGCCCAATTCCTCCATTAGGCTTGATTGAGACCTAAAGCAATTTTAGACCTTCACACCCACACGTTACACTTGTAACCTATTGTACCATATTTAAATTTTACCAAAACTTAAAATAAATATAATAAATCTCAAATATACCATTTATCACTCCCAAATAGGTCCATATAATCTATAACTCCAACTCACCACTTAAACCAAGCCATTTTAGCCTACTCACCTTTAGGTCGTAAAACACAAAAATGTCTATCTCCTAAACTAAATAATATAGCTTATTTAATTAAAAAAACAAAAAAAAAACATAAACATTACCAAGTACAATCTACATAACATCTCAAGCTCTAATCACCCAAAACCACCTCTGTAATAGGACCACTGAGACTGGTCAAACATAGTCAAAGTATAGTCAAGCAACTTTGACTACCAACATCTACATATGGAATTATTATGAATGAAAAAAAATTAACATGTATATTTAATAAATATATAACAAATAAATTATCATTTTATGATTTAAATCTTGGCACAACACCTAAAACTCACCTTTGTAAAGTGATCACTCAATTCTACCAAAAACCTCAAAAACATAGTCAAGCATCTTTGACCATTAGTACCTGCATAGGGACTTATCATGAAAAAAACATATTTAAATGGACATGATATTAATATATTACACATCAATAATAAATAAATTCATCAAATCTAGTCATAGGACTTCCAACTCATCACTCTCAGATGACTACTCAGAAAGTTGCATGTATCATAAAACAAAGTCATAAAGAAGTTCATATTTTATACTAGAAATTATGATTCCTTGAAATATAATTAAATTTAATAGGTAATTTATCATCTATACATCATCATAAAATATATTTATTATTATTTTATATATCAATCATTGGTACAATAGACCAATTCTTCAAGCCTCTCTTATACAGTCTTAACATGGTTGGACAAGCCATTTTGACTTCCACTTATTAACACCTTAGCCTATATATCAACCTTACATAAGGATTGAATAGTTTATTTATTTAATAAAAAATATCATATGCACTATATGAATCATCTAAGTTTATATATCCTCAAACTCACCATCGTCACAAACTTACAAAAGAGTGCACATAGGTTCTAAAAACCTAGTCGAGAGTCATTAATTTTTTTGCACATTCATAGGAGTTTCTCATGAATAAGAATACATTAAGAATATCCTATGATAAATATTAAAAAATTAATGTACATTGGATTACTCAAATATTTCCAAATCATCTTTACAAGAAACTCACTCAAATCTACTAGATACAATAAAAACATAGTCAATGTTGACAAATAATAAGCTCAATTTTACTGACTATCATGAATAATTTACACTTGAAGTTTTTTAATGAATTTTTATACTAAATTTTTTATTTTTTTACCATTAAAAAATTATTAATATTTTTGTCTTTACATAAATTTCTTCAACCACTGGTTTTTTGGTTTTTACCATAGTTAGAACCTTTGACTTTAAACTACAATAAATGCACTTTTACATACATTAAATACATGTCACCACATGTAAGATGATATTAATGAAGTATAATCTAGATTTTCCTTTTACACAAACTTTATTTGACAAAAATCTTGGCTTCTACACATAAATATTTACTCCAAGGTTCACTAAGAAAAACCTAGTCAACCAACAATCAACTCTCACATGTAATAAATGTACTTGTATGGAATTTTGGGACAAATAACCACCTATATAATATTCATCATGGAGTCTGATAAAAAAATTATTTTTACTACACCTTTATCTGACACCTTCCATGGCTTTTACAACTCATTCATTACTTACTGGTCCAAAACACATGGTTTAAATTCTAATCCCAATGCCTATATTTTTTAAATTGCAACAACTATTTTCTAGGGATTAAGGTTGATGGTTTCTAGCATGTCATAGTTAAAAATAAAAACTTAGGTTCTTTATATCTTGAAAAAAGAGACTCATCCAGAAAACTAAAATTTTAGGGGACCTTCATGGGACCAAGATCAACATCTTCAAATCTTCTTTTGACCGAAATTGACTTTTACCACCTAAGTAATAAATGCACAAACAAACTAAACCATTCATACCCTCATGATAACTTATGATGGTCTAACCTCTTTTAATAAATAATTTCACTTTATTCTCTCTCCAATGGATATTATGAGGCACTAAAACCTCATAAATGCATCTAGGGATGCCTCACAACCTTACCTAACATCTCAAGGACTTGTAAACATGTTATTAAACCTTAAAACACTAACTACACCTCTTTGTCATTTATGCACTAGTACCTCATGCTCTTCTTGACATCAATGATAACCTAAGACTTCAATCACCATGCTAAAAAATACTCCCCCTTGTCATTTATGGAAAATAATATAACACAACATATTACTCTCATCTCTCTAAGTTGGTCTTTCTCCCAAACAAGTCTTTATCCCCCTTTGATATTAATGACAAAAGATATTATATAAGATTGGCAATTGATCCTTGGACTTATTCTTTAATAAATCATGCCATACATACCTAAAATAACTCAAATAGGCTCCCCTTATCACCATGCTCACATGTAACTACTTGTCCTTGTCTTTAAATGATATTACATTTTGAATCAACCTTTTGCCCTTATTAGTGCATCACCATAATTAGAGACCCCAGAGCATCATAAATAAATTCTCCCTCTATGTCTATGATTTACCATAGCTACATTCATATAATTTCAAAATAAATTGAACATCTTCCCCTAACTCCATGCTCCATCTATACCAAATACCAACTGATTACAAACATAGTGTATGTACAATTGTTATAAGAAATGTCATACCTTGATTGAAGAAAACACCACCCATGCATGGGATACCAATGATGATCACCATACTTTATGAAAATTTTTAGGGCACAAAATTAAATTTCATCTCACTACTTATAATATCATAATACCTTCAATCATATGAGCAAACAATCCCTACCTTTAATATCATTCATCTTGTAGACCAATCTTCGACTCTTACTCCACTAGATCTCTCATTACCTTCTTACACACCACACACCAAAATGATTTTACACATGAATTATAGACATTATCTATTATAAATTAAATATTTCACTCATTCCATCTAGAAAACATTTAACTCTAAAGTCCATGAATGAATTTATTTGCTATAAGAAAACATACCTAGGGTTTGTAGTCATAATTCACCTTAAAACCCTCATATATTTATATTTTGAGTTATAAATTATTAATTGGGATCAATATTAACATATAAAAAGCATTTAAAGATGTTATATGATATTAATAATATATCCAAATACTTTAAAAACTCACCTTAAGTGAATAAGAACTCTATACAACTCTGCAAAATGTCTATGTATACAATTTTTATTTAACAGTCCAACAATAGGCCAGATTGAGTGACCAAAATAGTTGACACAAAATATTTGACTTTCTAAAATATCACCATAGACATCAAAAACAAGTATTGACCTTCAAGCTCCATCCACTTACATGCATTGATTTGGTCAACTCTACATGTAGCATCAAATTCTTTAGAAACAAGCATATTTTTATAGCTTTCACTCATCACCCTAAAAAAAAATACCACCTATAGATTCCTAAAGGAGTCATATACATTTTTAAAATATCATTTTATCCTTACCAAATAGTTATAGGCCATTTCCAACAAGATATCTCCAATTAGGTCATTAGGAGGGTTTTAGACCAGTTTTGATTCTTAAGATTTATTCATACATATCTATCCATGAAAAAATTCATAATTCTTAAAAAAAATTCTTATGAAACTTTTAAATGTCTATCAAAAATATTAGGACACCATGCAACTATCACACATTCTAATGAGCATAATAAAAACCTTCTCAGGCTTGGAAACCTTCATTTTGCATACACGGGGGACCTTCAAACTTGTCTCCTTGATTTCTCCTTAGAATAAAGACAATAAAATTAAAAAAAATGTTTGAATAAACCTATTACACCTATATAAAATCTCACATGAGATCTAAGAATCTTGGGAACTCATCTTGACATCTCATCAAGCCTCACTAGGTCTCTTTGCATACTAGGCCCCAGACTACCAGTCATGCTTAGACCTTAAAAATACATTGAATCCCCTTTAAATATTTTCAAAAAATTTATAATTCTTGAAAAAACTTCTTATGAAAATTTTAAATGTCTATCAAAAATATTAGGACACCATACAACTATCACACATTCCAATGAGCATAATAAAAACCTTCTCAAGCTTGGAAACCTTCATTTTACATACACAGGGGACCTTAAAACTTGTCTCCTTGATTTATCCTTAAAATAAAGACAATAAAATTCATAAATTTTTTAAAATAAACCTACTACACCTATATAAAATCTCACATGAGATCTAAGAATCTTGGGAACTCATCTTGACACCTCATCAAGCCTCACTAGGTCTCGTTACATACTAGGCCTAGGACTACCAATCACACTTATACCTTTAAAATACCTTGAATCCCCTTTAAATATTTCAAAAAATTATTACCCATGTCAAATTACATCATACCAATCTCAAAATTTTCTAACCTTATTCACACAATTCTCACACTTCTCTTCTCAACACGCTACCAATCTTGTGCCTTTACACTAAGTCTCTCATGCATACTCAGATCTTCATATTAGTGGATATCAAATTGAATTTTACATTAATTGATGATAAATAAATAATCATAAATTATTCTAACATGATGTTACCATATTATAATTTATTTAAGAGTGTCTCTATGAATCCTATCAAAGACACCCCTTTTCATGGAGCTCTAGAGTAATGAAGCACCCTAATCCTTGTCATAGGACTGAATGTTATTATCAAGAACTTGTATGGTTTGACATTATATTTTAACTCAATTTAATCCAAATATTCCTTCTTATTATCCTTTTTATAATATAAATCATAACCCTCTTGATCAATTTTTGATTAATAAACAAATCCTCTTGACTAGTGTGATTAGTATTGATTACCTTTGGTCTCCATATCCAAGTTGGACCCTTCTCATGAATTTTATGGTAGAATATAGATATATGACCAGTTTTATGAAAAATATATCAAATAATAATACTTAACTTACCTTTTCTCATATATTTCCTTATTCCATGTTCCCATGAAAACTTATTTCATGAGGCCAATCTACAATCTTTTATTCTATGACCAAACCTATGTCACACAAAGTAATGGCCATGAAGTGAATTGGAAACAATTATTTAATTGGGATAATTTATAGGTTTTTTATGTTGATATTCATTCTAGAGCACTTTATTTAAACTATTTTCATACTTTCCTTCTCAACCTTGTTCATCTTAACTATCATCTTGTCATGCTCAATCATCATGGAATCCATCTTTGTCTTGAGCTGCTTGCATTCTTACTATTTTGAAATTAGATTTTTATTTCTATCCTTTATCTGACCCTTGAGATCCTTGATGATTTTTTTATCCTCTTTGACTTTTTCAACTATTTCTTCAAGCTTGGTTTGAAGATGAATCATATCTTCTTCACGTTCCATAAAGGACTTGGACTATTCTTTAAGATTTTTGATGACCATCTCATGTTCATCACCCTTGTAATTAGAGTTACTACTCCTTGTCTAAAAAAGACTAATATTATTCTTAAGACCTTTGACCATTGATTTAAACTCTTGATTATCTTTCCTTAGCTACTTAGCCATCTTTTGCTTCTAAGATCACCTTCAAGCTATCCAGACTTATTCAGAGGACTTGATATGGTACCAATTTTTGGAAGCACAACCAATGAGAGGGGGTTTGAATCTATGTAAAAACATCTCATGTAAATATATACTTATTTTATTAACCATTCAAACTATCATAGAGATATAATAATGCATAGAAGAGAAATCACACAAGAAATAAGTAAGATATCAAAACATGAACAAAATATCTATGAGAAAATCTCATGGGGAATAAAACCCAATATAAAACCACTTGGAATACTATCCTATAATTAATGAAACAACTTTTAGTAAGTTACTAACCCCAAAAGGAGCACCAACCCCTCACTAGTTAGGAACTAACCTAACTAGTCCTTTATCAATCTCCAATTTGAAACAAAGATCAAAACCCCTAAGTGACTTGGAACCAAACCAAATAATTCAATGACACTTCTTAAATCTCCAAACTACAAGTCATCTCTGACTCCATCTTGACCAAGCACAAACCCAACCAAGACAAGCCTGATCACCTAAAGACACCTTGTTGCTCAACTAATGGATGGTGACCTCTTATTTAGTTATTATATATTCTATTTGATTTAAACTATTTATCAAAAACATGGAATAAATCTATGATGGTCTCTCAATATCTATTTAACTCACTCAGCTTTCCTTGACCTTCACTCCTCTCAAACAAGCTTCTAGGCTTCCTTGCTCAACATTCATATTCTAAGCTCATTAAGTCAACTTGACCTTTTCATCCACCTATAGATACTTTATAATATAATCATGACCTACCTCTTCTCTTCAAATATCTTTTTTTTTCTTATGCTCACATTCCTCTAACTTGCATAAATAAGCCAATTAGGCCTTGACTTTATAATACACACTTGGTCTAACCCATCTAGGTCATAAAATAATCTTAAAACACTTGGATAAATACTTAAATATGTCCTCATACAATTTACACAAGTAAAACAAACAAAATTTTTATTTTCCATTACCCTTAAAGACCAAATCCTCCATTAGGCTTGATTGAGACCTTAAATAATTTTATGCCTTCACACCCTCACGTTACACTTGTAACCTATTGAATCATTTTGAAATTTTTAAAATTCTTGAAATAAATATAATACATATAAAATATAACCTTTATAACTCCCACATAGTTTATATCATCTGTAACTCTAACTCACCACTTTAACCAAGCCATTTTAGCCTACTCACCTTTAGGCCTTAGAACATAGAAAAGTTTATCTCATTAACTAATGCATATAGATAATTTTATTAAATAAAACACTAAAAAATTACATAAATAAATCATTAATGAACTCAAAAACCTTAAAATATCTATTTTACATCACCACTCAATCTTCAAGCACCCAAAACCACCTCTGCAATAGGACCACTTAGACTAGTCAAACATGATCAAAGTACAATCAAGCAACTCTAACTACCAACATCTAAATATGGACTTATTATGAATATAAAAAAATTAAAATGTACCTTTTAGAATTATATAATAACTATAGGATAATTATATCCTTAAACTCTTGTCACAACACTTAAAACTCACCTTTACAAAGTGATCACTCAATTTTGCTAGAAAGCTCAAAATATATAGTCAAGCATCTTTAACCATCAGTACCTACATAGAGATTATAATGAAAAAAATATTTAAATTTACCTAGTATACATATACTATAAATTCATAATCAATAAATTCATCACCTCTTGTCATAGGACTTCCAACTCATCACTCCTAGATTACTACTCAAAAAGTTGCCAATAACACAAAACACAGTCACAAAGAAGTTCATTTTTTGTACTATAAATGATGTTTCATTGACATATAATTAAATTTAATATATTATTTTTTATCTATATATAATAATAAAATATATTTATCATTATTTTATACATAAATAATTGGTCTAATAGACCAATTCCTCAAGCCTCTCTTACATGATGTTAACACGTCTGGACAAGCCATTTTGGATTACACGTAATAACACCTTATACTATCTATCCACCTTCCATAAGGATTTTAAAGTTCATTGATGTGATAAGAAAAATATCATATCCATTTTATGCATCATATAATTTTATATATCCTCCAACTCACCATTCTCACAAACTTACACATAAATGCACATAGGCTCCAAAAGCCCAGTCAAGAGTTTTTAACTTTGCATGCCATCATAAGAGTTTATAATCCATAATAATACAATAAAAATAACCTATTAGACTTATAAAATATCTTAATATTTATTATATCATTGAACTCTGTCCAAATCACCTTGAAATCATCTCTATAAGAAGCTTGCTCAAATCTGATAGATACTACGAAAACATAGTAAACTTTGACAAGAAATAAGTTTGCTTTTGATAATTTTAATGAAAAAATTAAACTTTTATTTTTTTAATTAATTATTATAATATAACTATTATTTTTTTACCATGCCAAAATTCTCAATATTTTGGTATCTATATGCATTTCTTTGACTATTATTTTTTTGGTTTTCAACACAATTAGAACCTTTGACTTTGAACTACAATAAATGAACTTGTAAAAACATTAAATACATACCACCACTTCAAGGTTGATATTCATGAAGTATAATCCAACTTTTTATTTTACACCAACTTTATTTGATCAAAATATTTGGTTATACACACAAATATTTTCTCTCAGGTTCACTAAGAAAAACCCAGTCAACTAATAGTCAACTCTCATGTGTAATAAATGCACTTATATATAATTTCGGGGAAAACCACCACCTAGAGAATATTCATCATGGAGTTTTATATAACGTTACTTTCTAATCCACCTTTATATGACACCTTCCATGGATTATACAACTCATTCTTTGCTTATTAGTCCAAAACACATAGTCTGAACTCAAATCCCAATGTCTATATTTTTTGAATTGAAACAACTATTTCTTGGGGCTTAAGATTGATGATTTATATCACATCATAGTTAAAAAGAGCAAATCATGATCATTATATCTTGAAAAAAGAGACTCATTATGAAACCAAAATTCAAGGGCACCTTCATGGGACTAAGATCAACATCTTCAAAACATCCTTTGACCAAAATTGACTTTTACCATACAAGTAATAAATGCATAAACAAATTGAACCATTCATACCTTCATGACAACCTATGATGATCTGGCCTCTCTTAAGTAATAATGTCACATTCTTCTCTCTTCAAAGGACACTATGAGACACTATAACCTCACAAATGCATTTAGGGATGCCTCATAAGCTTCTCTAACATCTCAAGGACCTAAAAAAATGTTGTTAGACCACAAAACACCAAATACACCTCTTTATCATTAATGCACCGGTACCTCATACTCTTCTTGACATCAATGACAACCTAATACATCAATGACCATGCTCAACAACAATATGTGGAAATATTACAGCCATTTTTTGGATCTCATGAAACAACAACATTAGTAAAAAATTCAAATAAAAACTATAATTCAATAAAAAGGAAACTGTATGATATTATTTAATTCAATAATGAGAACCTAATACTAGAAGATATTTATACTCATCCAACATAAATTTTAATTGAAAACAACACTTAAAAAGATGTGCAAAATAAGAGAAGTACATGGACAATTAGAAGGTCATTTAAGTTTAATTAGGCAACTAAATATACATTCATTCAACCTATAGATCCATAAAATAGTAATGACAAACCAATAGACTATAAATGTACAATATTCATTTAAAATCTTGGAAAGGCCCAAAAAATTTAACTTAAGTTAGACACAATTGAGAAACATTATGGTAAAATATGTTGGTGGAAGAAAAATATGGACAAACCAAAAGAACAGTGAGATGGAAAAATGTAAAATAATGCATACATCAATATTACATACAAGAGTTTGAAAATCATCAAAAACATCAACAAAACCTCATTGAGAAAGTAGGAACAATTAAAAATCAATTCATAAAAGTTATTCAATTGAATCTACATGCCAAAAATATACAGTTCTTTACTATATATCACATTTTAAAAATAGGTATATGAATCTCTAATTTTTTAGATTATTAGATTTTATTTTAGAATAATTGATTTCATAACATTCCACAATCACATTGGTCATATAGTCATGCTTGGGAAAATGAAAGATGTCTCGTGATGAATGAAAAGGAGGATTTGAAATAAAATGCAAAAGTAGATAGATTTATCTCATTATCCATTGATGAAGTAACTATAGTTATAAACACATAATTGGTTTGTATGCATGTTTATACATTTAAAACTATTGAGGGCAACCTCACCTATTATTTGTACATAAAATTATGAAAAATTGTAATGCTGGGAACCTTTACCAATTGTTTGTTTCTAATTTGAAGGATATAGATGGTATGGATTATTATGATACAGGTGTCAAGCTATTGTGTGTTGGTACATATGGTACATCATTAATGTAAGGGAATTTAAGTATTTTATGTGTTTGATGAAAAACCATAGTTTCCCCATATATGATTCTAATTCAGTGCATGGCACATGGAATGAATATTGCTTAAAAAAATTTAGCACATTTCAAAATGTCACAAAATTTGAGGAGCTTATTTGTAACTTACACACATACATGTAAAACAATCCAAAAATATTTTTAGAGTATCACAAATTTTCAATTGGAGTGAATGATGGGAAAAAAAAAACTTATAAAAGTTATTGATAAAAGATATATTTCCTTACATGATCCTACATGTAGAATATTTGAATAATATTCATTGTGAGAAATATTTATGTCTAAATACTAGATGGAAGTTTAAAAGGTAAAATATTTGTCATACCATTTAATATATTTTAAAAAATTGATAAGATTGTGTGGTATTCTACCCATGCTGAAATCAATGCATTATATGACAAAACATGCACATGAGAGATCCATATATATTATTAAATTCATATGATTTAGGAAATGGATTTTTCAATCTCTATATATGTTATAATTATCACAATAAATTATTAGGTATCGCTATTTCTTAGTTGGGAAATTTTAATAGATATTAAGGACCCTAAAAACTATTTGAAATTTAATATTAATAATCATCATTGTATCTTTGTTGACATAAAGGAGATACCACTAAGCACTTATAAAAAATGAACTATTTTGGTTAGAGTAGTAATTGAATAAGTTCATGTAACATGGGTTCTATATGATAATGTTATAAATGATACATGAATGAAATTGAGAAATATTTCACAAAGCTTATCAACTAATAATTTGAGATCATTTAAAAGGGATTACTTGTTTGAAGCCATGAGAGTAATGAATCCTATATTTTGGAACACTCTAGATGGTTATGAAATAATAAGTAATTTATTTATCAAATACATGGTTACCCTCATTAATCATTTCATTAAGTCTATAGAGATCAATGGAGTTAAAGTTAAGGGTGTTGTTCAAAATGATTTACTAACATCCTAGTCAACACATTTTATATTTACAATGATTGATCAATATTTATGCTTAAATGAACAAACAAAAAGTAGTTCTATTATAAGGATATGAAAAAACCTATATCCCAATGGTGTTCTAAAAGAAAATATTAGTTAATATTTTTTATTATATGAGTTGTGCCAAATAATGATTTTGGGGTTTGTGGAAGATGAAAAGGAATTTAGTGCATTATCTTTAGTCAAATAATAAATTCATAACAAATTGTAAAAAAATATTGAGACATGTTTGAGGTTATATGTTTCATGTTATCTAGTGGATGATCAATATCGATTATTAGATGAACCAATAAAAAGTGGTGTATTATAAGGCTATGGAAAAAATAGATCTCAGTGGTGTTCTACAAGAAAATATTAGTGAATATTTTTATTATATGTATTGTTCTAAATAATGATTTTGGGGTCTATGGTGGATGAAAGGGTATTTAGTGCATTTTATTTTATCAAACAAAAAATTAAGAATAAATTGTAGAAAAATATTGAGACATGTTTGAGGCTGTATGTTTCACATTATCTACTAGATGCATTTTCAATTTGGATTTCTCTCATTGAAAGAAGAGGAGTCACTAATAAAATGACCAATAAACATACTGAAAATGCCTCTAAGACTCTATATATGAATGTCAACTATGAAGAACATGTTTCAGAAGGATTGTTTCATCTACCTAAGTTTTAGTTTGATATGTATTATAAATATATAGAAATTAAACTAATAATCGTATGATATATTTATGTTTGTTTTTACTAAACAACATTTTCTCTATTTTTAATTCATAAATATATTACATAACTAGTAGTCTTTTATCAAATGGTACCTCAAAATCACACAATTATGTTGTTTATGAATCCCTTAATTGATTTCTTTACCAATATTTATTGTGAACTTTTAAAAATTTAACATACACTAAATTATTTAACCATTTAAAATGAAAATAAAGATGTAAAATTTGAATACAATAAATACTAAAGAAGCTTCAAATACAAAATATATATTAAATTTTTTTTTAATGTAATAGGTAAATATCAAGTTTTAAAGGGACCTAAAAATAATAGTTTAACAAGTGTAGAGACTAAAAGATGAAACAAGGAAAAACTAGGCCACCACGACCAAATAGATGCTAAGTGTTAGCAAAATTACATTAAAAAATGACACCCAATAAATAAGACTAAAAAAATACACTAATTAAATTTATTCTGAGTAAGTCTCTTTCCTATTTCCTCTAATATTATACTTAACATTACTACTAATCATGCCTCTAGTTTGAGTGTGTTGACCTTTCGCTAAGTTTTTCCTATGCTTAGCTAAACCTTTATCCTTCTCAATCCTCACTTTTTCTTTCTTGGAGTTGGAGCTACCCAAGATGATGGTGAGGATGTCTTTACCTTTCCTACTTGGGGTTCCATTCAACCTTTGTCTACTTCCTTCTACAATATTTGTGTCACCCATACCTCCCTCATTCTATCCACTTCTTGATTGAGATTATTCCATCAATGGTACTAGCTATCTACCTATTTTATATAGATTATCATGAATATTTTCTAGTTTCTACCTGAAACCCTATAAAAAATGTGTTGAATCTTCATTCCTCTTCTATAATTTAACAACTTTAATTTCATATATTTCAAAATTAGGGGTTTTAATACCCCAAGATAACTCAAGACTTATATTAACCTTATTTCCCACACTCTTCTCCAGTTGAAAAGAATCATGTCATTTCCTTTAATCCTTCTTTCTAAGCATTGTGGGTGAATTAAGTGGGTGGGAGAATAAGAATCATCCTTCATATCCTCATCTACGTTATCCTTAGCCTCCCCATATCTCTTATCCTTTATGATATCTTTAATGTTAATCTCTGAAATAACCCCAAAAAAATTCTAGGATTTTCTAAATTATAGAGTAAACAACACACTGTGTGCAAACACCCACATGTAAACTAAGGGCAAGAGACAACATAATAAAATGTCTCACACTCATGTGATTTCATCCAACACTCTATTAGGAAGTATTATACACTCAACTAGGATTACCACATCATCAAAGGGTTTTATAAGAGATCTCTCCATAAATAATAGAAGATATAGTTTGGGATGTATTGGTGTGTATGTACACACCAATATACCAATATACACCAAACTCTATACTCAGAGAAAAAACCCCTCATATGACTGTTCAATAGTATGATAACACTACTTAAGCATTTCAGTCTCTTAAGAGAATCAAGTTGAAGGTTCAAAGGTAAAACCATACCTTCACAAATCCACCACAACAATGAATAGAGTAGTCAAAAAAAAATTGGGTATAACACCCCAGAGTCCATCTCAAGTTAGACCTTAGCATAAGATAGGATGGTAATGGTATCACTCAAGTGAAAATCAACTCAATCTGATTTGAATAAACAAGACATAGATGCACACATAGGATCAAATTATGTATAATAATAGCCATTATTTGGGAAGAGGAATCCTAAACATAAACATATGATAAGGATACACATTGGTTTTCCTAACTAAACATAGATCAGGTCTTTTATTTATCAACCCAACGGTTCAACCACAACATCATTGGTGCCATTAGTCAATGAGCCATACTTGGCTTTATTCTATATATAAGAGGTTGTTCAAACAATATTTTTCACATTTAATGTCTTCACATTAATAACAATTGATATTTCATGTGATTGGAAAAAGGAATCATATCTCCATCCATATCATGTTAAACACATGAACAATAGGCATAAAAGCATCATTTTAAAAATCATTCTTCAAAATGAAACATAACAAAACCAATATCCTTAAAATACTTGCTAATAATGAACATGGGGTTAACAATAGGTTCATAAAACACAATGAAATGCCCATAAGGAGTTCATGATATTCATTGGATGAAATTGGCTAATTCTACATACTTATTCATTTCAATTTTTCCTTAAATTCATTACTTAAGTAATAGAAATTCATAATGAATTTTAGATATGGCATTTAATAGTAACCATCTGTATCAAGACCGATACCCATCATGGCTTAATATAACCTTTGGAACATAAAGTGAATAGGTATTAAAAGAGTTACCATCAAGGAATATTAATTCATACATAGTAATTTTCCTAAATTCCTTAAACATGAGAGAGGGGTAATCAAAATAAATTACATAGGTTTTCCATATAATTAAGTAAATTAGCATATATGTTGAAGCAAGGTATTCATGACAATTTCAACTTTTATTCCCAACTGTGCTATGTACTATCTTTTATTTCCAACATTAATTAAGGTGGAAGTAAACACCCAAAACTCAACCAATTTAATTAATGTGAGACTATACAACCATTATTTAAAAAACCATCTTCTAGCTGATATTAATGCCTTTAAACACTTTTAAAATCCTTTCGATTAACAACATGAAGTACACACTATTCAGGAATCAATCAAAGCATTAATTCATGGCATTTAACTCTTAGTTTATAACTATGCACCCAAATTGCCATAACAAGCCAAGTTATTCCTTCAATAACATTTTATTCCCTTATAGAGTAAAATCATACCATGAGTAGATACATTCCACAAGGAGAATTTTTTTAATAAGGATGATGATCATAATTATTGTACTCAATAATTAAAGCAATTTTCCTTAACAATGTTAGTATGAAACTAACTCATTATTATAACTGTAAATCACTATACAATTTTATATCCAGCCATGTACAATCTTCTAACAATCTAAAACTTTCAATTTGAACATGTTGTTCCCAATCCAACCAATTTATAATACATCCATCATTAGGTAAAGTTTCATATATCAGAATAATACACTTGTATGCCAAAATTTAAAAGGTACAACATTCCCTAATGGAAATTAAGAGAATTTAGGACCAACATAATATTGTAGTACATATCCAAGCTCATTAAAAATCCATTACCACTAAAAGTGTAACCAACTATTAAATCCATAACTACTTCAAAATGTACAATGATAAAATAAGGTCTAAAACCATGCAACCCATAATAAAAATCAAGTTTACATAAGCATTAGTTATATTCATGAAATTATTGTTAGCATCATTAAACCTCAATAGGTATATGATACACTAAACTCACTAGAACAATCAACCACAACAAGGAAATCCAAAATCATCAAAAGTGAAGTACATAATCAATGAAATTTCTAAACCCAAAAGTCTATCATGATGACCCCAACCATCAGTGTCCCTAACCACCCCAACCATTATCTAGATGGTGGAATAATATGCCCCTAACTAATAACATGTATTAGGATAGGAATAGCTGATTTGTGTCTTACTTATCCCTCTTTGATGTTATATCACATTTCTCTATGCATTGATTTAGTTAGTAGGTCAGCCTATATAACAACCATTGCCTAGATAGACTATATATAAGAGGTAGTGGGTAGTTATTTATCATCATATTGTGAATTCTGCTCTTATTGAAACTTATGGAGGTTTCCCCTTCGAAGTGGCTTGTCTATTATCATTTATTATAATATATTTTGGTCATATTTAGATCTATTTCTACTATTATACTTTATTGTTGAAGTAATTTCATTATAAGTGGTATTAGAGTTGTGATTTGGGCACTCTTGTGGGTGAAACCCTATATTTTAAAAATATGGCTATATCTAAAAAATGGTTGTGAATTTATCTACAATTTTTTTACTAGAGGTGAAAAATAATAAATTAATATTGCATTAATATTTAAGCTCATTTAGATCTATTTTACAAATGTTATCACCATTTTAGGGTTTTTCATAAAATTACTCTAGAGTGCACAATTCAAAGAATTGTTCTAATTTATTTACATTTTTTGATATCTTAAAAAAATTTGGCTATGGTATGTTCTTTGTATGTTTTGATTTGAGGCCAACATAAGTCTAAAATATCTTGGTCAAAGTTTAGTCAAAAGTGCCAATTAGGGCTGACATCGTAAAGCCCTTTTATGGCAGGTCCACAAACTCAGGGCTGAGGAAAGGGTGCTAAAACTCTAGGTAAAAATCCTAAAAAGGAAGAGATTGAGTTAGAAGGGGGATGGACTAGATTATTTGTACTAGTTTCTCTGACATAGATCACAAAGTGAGCTAGCTTGACTATAATGTGCAAAGAATTTAAAGTGAGTTGCAAGGCATACAATCTAATATGAATTCCATATAAGATAGTTTTGTAGATATCATGATGGCTTTCAAAAATAATTATTCAAATCATCTAGCTATAACTATTGAATAACCCCACCAGGGTGGTTCTCCTAACCAATCTACTTCAAATACAACTACATTACCATAGAGGAACCTGTTACCAAAGGTGGATATGCAAAAATTTGATGGAAAAGATCCACTCAATTGAATCAACCAAATGGAGAATTTTTTTGATCTGCATTAGATCCCAGGTGGATAGAAGGTTACCATGGAATCATTGTATCTTAAACCTAATCAATTTATTTGGTATTGATGGTTGTGTGCTTAAAATAAAAAAATGACTCTAAGTGTCACCTGGTCAGTTTTTTTAGAGGAGTTGCAATTACACTATGGAAATAATGTGATAGAGAATTACTTTAGCCAACTAGAAAAATTGTGTAGACTGGCTCTATCAAGGATTATATTCATCATTTCTAGAACCTATCCTTATATGTGGATACAATTTTTGAGAACTTGAATGACCTACTTTTATGTGGACTCAAGGACCACATTCAACATGAGGTATGCATGTTTAATACACTTAAGATTTTTTATTCTATTATCATGGAATGTATATTTGAGGAAAGTTTCATAGCCAACAAGAAGCAACCATTCACTCACTTTAAATATCATAGCATATTGACACCAATATTTCCTCCACCTACCCGATTGACCCCTAAAAAATTGAAGAGAATCATGCAAAAGGATTATGTTTCAATTGTGATAGCAAGTGGAGCAAAGGACATAAATGTGTTGAGAAGAAGTTATCCTACATTAAGAGATCAAATGAAGATGAAGAAGAAGATGATGCCTCCAATGATTATGAGGAAGAGATAGAGGACGTACCTAAAGATTCCCAGCCTACAATCTCTTATCATGCACTTATAGGTATTAACACTCCATAAACTCTTAAGGTGGTGGGTTTCCTCAAGAAATAGAAGCTGATAGTGTTGATTGATTTAGGGATCACACATAACTTCATCAACCATAAGTTGGCCACTTGATTGAACTATTTCATCTACCTAGCACCTGAATTTTAGATCATGATTGTAGATGGTGGCACAATTAATTATTCAAGAAAATGCCATAGTATTAAGCTTGTTATGGGTGAATACAATATCAATTTTCCTATGTTTTTTATTCCCATTAGTAGCACAAACATTATTTTGGGAGTCCAATGGATCACAACCTTGGGTACCATTGAGATGAACTTGCAAGAACTATTCATGTAATTTCATTCTGAAGGTAAGAAAATTGAACTGCATGGATTATAGGCAAAATCTCCACAATTGATAAGTTCACATCAAATAACCAAGATGCTAAAAAAGGGGGAAGAGGGAATTATTACATGATTATGTTCCATAGAAGTTTAACCCACACAAGCATCTACACATCCTAATTTATAGATGATTCTTCATGATGACCCATCTATTTTTGGGGCCATGCCAAAAGGACTAGCACCAAAAAGAGAACATGATCATGCCATTCAACTACTTCTAAGGATTAAACCACCAAATATCAGACCATCTAAATATCTATATACACAAAAGAGTGAAATAAAAAAGATGGTCCATGAGATGCTAAAGGTAGGGATGATCAAGCACAACCAAAGTGCATATTCATCACCAGTGGTCATAATGTAGAAGAAAGATGACACATGGAGGATGTGCCCAAATTATAGGGAACTCAACAAGTACACCATCAAAGATAAGTTTCCTATTCCAATAATTGATGATTTACTTGATGAGTTGCATGGTACTAATCATTCACAAAATTGGATATTCGCTCGAGGTACCATCAAATTAGAATCAAGGATGAAGATGTTTATAAAATTGCTTTTAGAATACATGAGGGCCATTATGAGTTTTTGTTAACGCCCCTTGGTCTTAAAAATGCACCATCTACTTTTTAGAGCTTGATGAACACTATTTTTAGGCCTTTTTAAGGAAGTTTTTGCTGGTTTTCTTTGAAAACATATTGATTTATAGTCAAAAATGAGAATTACATTTGCAACATGTGAAACTTGTGTTGATAGTTTTGGAGAAGCATCAGCTTTATGCAGAGCCATCCAAATGTGCTTTTGGAGTATAGGAGGTAGAGTAGCTAGGTCACATTGTTTCCCATGAAGGTGTCAAAGTTGATCCATAAAATATCAAAGCTATGATGGAATGGTGCATGCCAAAAATTCTCAAAAACCTCTCAAGGTTCCTAGGACTAATAGGTTACTACCAAAGATTTGTGAAAGTTTATGGCAACATAGCAGCTTCACTCACTATATTGCTAAAGAAGGATGCCTTCCATTGGAATGATGCCACCATCAAAGCATTTGAGAAACTAAAAGTAGCTATGTGCACCACTCCAGTTTTGGCTACTCCAGACTTCTCAAAGAAATTCACTATTGAATGTGATGCTTTTGGATCTGGGTTGGGAGTAGTACTAATGCATGAAGGAAGACCCATTACATTTGAGAGTTATCAATTCAAAGGTAATAATCTACAAAAACCTATTTATGAGAAATAAATGATGGATATTATTCATGCAGTTAAACAATGGAGGCCCTATCTGATGGGTAGACACTTTAAGGTGAATATGGATCGTGATAGTCTCAAATACTTTTTGGAGCAAAGATTATCATATGAGGAACAACAAAAGTGGGTAACCAAAATTTTGGGTTATGATTTTGAAATAATCTACGAGAATGGTAAATATAATGTAGTATCAGATGCACTATTTAGATGGGATACATCCATAGAAGCATTACTTTGTGTAATGTCCATGTTGCAAGCAGATTGGGTGGATGAAGCCAAGTTAGAATGGGAGTAAGACAATGATACACAAGTTTTGATTCAAAATATCCAACAAGGTACTTTAGCCTCTAACAAATTTCAATGGAATGGTAATGTCCTATGATATAAGAGTAGGTTATACTTGTGAAAATATTTAGAGCTTAAGCATAAGATTCTTGCGAAGCTACATGCATCTCCAATTGGGGGACACACAGGGTTCTTGAAAACTTATCATAGAATTAAGAAAGAATTATTTTGGGAAGGAATCAAGGGATATGTACAAAATTTTGTGGTAGAATGCTTGATATGCCAATAGAATAAGGGTGAGATAGTTAAGACATCGGGTTTGTTACAACCGTTAGCAATTCCTAGTCAAAGGTGGGAGCAGGTTTCCATGGATTTCATCACAAGGTTGCCTTATTCTGAAGGTAAGAATGTTATCTCAGTCATTGTGGATAGGCTTACAAAATATGCCTATTTTTGTGCTCTCTCACACCCATTTTGTATAGTAGCAGCTATTTTTTTGGAGATAGTTCTAAAATTACATGGAACCCCAAAAATAATTGTAAGTGATCATGATCCTATTTTCACTAGTAATTTTTCGACTGAACTATTTTCCTATTTGGGTACTCAGCTAGCTCATAGCTCATCTTACCGCCCCAAATCTGATAGATAAATAGAATTGGTTAATAAATGTTTAGAGGGGTATCTCCATTATTTTGTATTAGATAAATAAGAACATTGGGTTAAATGGCCACCACTTGCAGAATGGTGGTATAACACATATTTCCATACCTCTTCTAAAATGTTTCCATTTCTAGCACTATATGGTTTCCATCCACCTTGCATCACTTCTTCATTAAAAGTGCAAACCAAGGTTCAAGATGTGGAGGAGCACATTTAGCATCAACAAGAGGTTTTAGCTAGTTTGAGAGAGAATTTGGCCTTAGAACAAAATAGGATGAAGAAATAAGCAGATCAACACTGTAATGAGTGAAATTTTTAGGTGGGTGATTGGGTATTTGTACATTTATAGCCTTACAAGTATATGTCCTTGAAGCAATATAAAAAGGACAACAAACTTGATCCTAAGTATTATGTCCCTTATCAGGTTGTATATAAAATTGGAAGTGTGGCTTACAAGCTTGATTTACCTCATTCATATTGCATACACCCAATATTTCATGTTTCCTATTTGAAGAAGGTCATTGGACAAAAAAATTCATCCCAAACAGAGCTCCCAAAACCAGATGAAGAAGGATGAGTCATTTTGGAACCAGAGAAGATCCTCCAGACACGTACTAAGAGGTTGAGAACTAGAGAGATTAGGGAATATCTAATCAAGTGGAAGAACTTGAGTAGTAAAGATGTAACCTAGGAAGGTAAAGATTTTATGCAACAACATCCAAAGTTGTTCAATGTTGAGGACAACATTGGTTTGAAGGGGAAGGGCATGCTATGCTCCTAACCTATATCATGAATTAGGATAAGAATAACTGACTTGTGGCTTACTTATCCCTCTTTGATACTATATCACATTTATCTATGCATTCATTTGGTTAGTAGGTCAGCCTATGGAGTAACCATGGCCTAGATAAACTATATATAGGAGGTAGTGGGTAATTGTTTATCATCATATTATGAATTCTGCTCTTATTGTAACTTGTGGAGGTTTCTCCTCTAAGTGGCTTGTCTATTATCATATATTCTAATATATTTCAGTCATATTTGGATCTATTTCTACTATTATACTTTATTGTTGAAGTAATTTCATTATAGTGGAATTAGGCCTTTAGGTTTTACTGAGTAGAGATGATCATAAAATGACACAAGCCATGGTCCAACTCCTCAATAATTAAACAACCCAAGGGTAAGCATAGAAAATTTCAATAATAATAAAGACATTACAACACAACCCACACCCATGAGGATAACTGGCCTTCAAAACAAAAATTTAAATAAGCTAGTAATTCATTCATGATTGACATACACAATCAATTAGCAAAAGAGGATTGATAATGGTCATATGACATAATAATAACATCCAACCACCAAAAAAAGTAACTACAAGGTCATACACATAATGGAATCAACATAAAAAATCCATAAATTATCCCATTAGTTTTGTGTTTTGCATTCATACGAAACAAATTAAGTTGGGCAACCCATTGGCTAACTTGTCAAAGTTCATGGGCAACAATTTAATGCTAAATTGAACCCCCATCAATCCTTGCCTCTTAATAAATGATACAATTCATCCAAGTCATTTAGCATGGCAAATGAACTTATAAAAATTGGAGGATACTTCACTAAAGAAAACCACTCAACTAATAAAAGTAGAAGCATTCCACAAATAAGTCAATTATTAGAGTTTAACCAACATTGTACTACTCCCACATACAATTGTATAAAGTTTTTAAAAGCCTTTAAAATGGAACAATAGTTAATAAAATGGATATGATTACATTTAAATGAATCCATGATATTGCCCACTAGGTTATTATCAATAATGAATCTCTAAATCTAGCATAAAGGTAGACAAGAATTTATAATCCTCTCGAAATATAAAGCATTCAATCCATTCATAAAAATATTATTACCTACAACCATTCAGCTATGAACAATAGTATGTAATCTAATAAATTTGATTAAGAATGGTTTCTAATATTCCATGTCCCATGCTAGGTCAAATGATTAAATAGGCATTATGTATCAAAAATAGAAAACCTTCAAATAAGGAAGAGAATATTAATAGCTGAAAGCTATTCTGCTTAAGTACCATTCATCAATGATTTATCTTTTTCATCAAGGATTTAAGACAATAACTTTTATGCATAGTTAAAAAGAGGGTTCTATCTATTAACAAGAATAATAAATGGAATATTCATGCTACCACACTTAGGCTTAATTTTATTTAGAATAGCTCCACAAAACCCCCAATCTACTAGGGTCACCTACCTAAATATATATGTATCAAGACATTATTTACCGAATGGTAAAATAAAGGAAAAAAGGTGCAACCCATATGATATGATAATTTAATATGTTGGGGTTTATATTACCACTAAATTTTTCTATTCAACATTCACAATTTTGAGTCAAAAAATAATTAAATTTCACCATGAACTAATGAATAGCCATTTAAGACATAGGGTTTAGGAGGCAGAGCCTCATATGACATTTTTGTGTTTAAGTGAAATCGATTTAGGGTGGACTATATATATGGATAATGAAACTAAATTATCCCAAACTTGTCAAAAAGATTCCAATTGACTAAATCAACCTAGGTGCATAAGGGGTTCATTTAAATAAATTCTATTAGAATTTAAAACCCAATAGTATGTGTATAGATATAAAATCAAAGATTACTTATCTGTTGATATGGAGTGGCCAATCTAAAACCAGTTATCTTCTTGGACAAAATCACCATGTTGTGCAATTTTTGGACCTTCTAGGTAGTGGTTTAATTCAAATTTGTGTTGGTGAGGAGCTTACAACCCCAAAATATATCCAATCCCCTTCCATGTGCATGCTGAGTGCCATGGATTTTCCTTCCCACCTAGAACTATAAATCAACTCCCTAGTCCTATTACTATGTTGTAGTTATGAGCTTCTTTTAGAAATAAGTATAAATATAATAAGAACATGGGTTTAAAACTACTTCCCCTGGTAATTGGTATGCCCAATAAACTACACATGCTATCCCAATATATATGGCCAATATAAAATATAATGAAAAAATTCTTGTCATTTTAAAAATCCACTTCCAATGCTACTCAGATCCCCCCAAATGTAATACAAAAAATTGAGGCAAAAATAATGTTCCACCCAACATTTGATCTTGCATTAAAGAGGAAACATGGTTTCATCTCTACATAATTTCATTTCTTTCCCCAATTAGAGTATATCGAGCATTCTAAAATTGATTTCAAATCAAGGGGAAAATATAATGTTTCCTTTGTTTTCACTTCTACGTGGATAGAAAACAATCCAAATAGAATATTAAAGTAATATGTTGTCCCCATAAATTCCTGGCATGCTTTCCAAGCCAAAACATTACCACAAGAAAATTACAAATAAAAAATTTTTACCAAGGATTTGGCATGGGGAAAGTGGTCAACCCAATCAAGTATAAAATAATAGGAATGGGGCATTGGGAGACAAATTAAAATCTAAAAAGATGATCCATAATAAAACCTTTTACCTAGATCATTGGTATGGAGTAAATCTAACTATATATGATTATAAAATTAAATGTCATCCAAACATCAACCAAACCTCTATGCAAGCTAGCTCAAGATGCCTAGGGTCCAAGTCATGGCACATGTAGGTATAATTCACATGATTAATTCAAAGCCAACACATGGAAAAAAATCAATAATAAAAATGGGATCTAAGGAAAAAGGCTAGAAATAACTTGTAATAAAATTTAAGTTCAACCTTAGACTATGACACCCTACTCAAGAAATAAATCAAGCATAAACACACATGTAATAAGAGTAATAATAGTATTATAATTGATCAACCCAATGAAAATAATAATGAACAAAAGATGCACCCACATAAGGATGACATAAGCCAATCTAGTCAACACAAAAGCAATTTAATAAGGATGGACCAAAAAAAAGTAGAGGACCCAAATGAACCATGGATTTTAAACTTGTGTCACCTTATAGCTACCTATCAATACCAATCTAAATACTCATAACTCCTACCTTTCATTGTCCTAGTTATTGAAGTCAACCACCAAGACTAGCTCACTTGACCTATTCTTGTAACCACCAATGCGAGACATTAGTATTATCTACTCAATAAATAAATAAAAATAATAACTCTATTATATGTAACATATGAAATATTTTAGTATTGAATTTAGGCATGTACATCCATGAAAATAATAAGCCAGTCCAAACCAATAATCATGATAATCAAAATCATACATATAGTTCATAACAATCAGATATAATAATAAGCATAATGTCAACTAGAGTTAGGCTAAACTTTCTAAACTAATGGGTTAATAATGACTATAATGTACTGATTTGGTAGGGTTATGACATCCTCCCCCTTTTAGATATGAGTCATCTCAATGACTATTCTAAACAAGTAGGGATAATGTTGGTTAAAAAAGATTCTTATCATATGCTTACAAAATATTCTACAACATAAAATATCAACAAATCTATCTTAGTAATAAAGTAACCACCTGATAAATCTTTTTCTAGTTATTAAATCATCAAGGTGTTATGATAACTATATATTTACGTATTTTAGAAATAAAACCCAATTAAAATATAGTTAACTTACCTCTCGATAAGACATGAGGATATAAAATACTCACATCATGGAAACATTTAGCCTTACTCACCAATATTTCAACTATTATCCTAAGGATAGTTATGTTCCACCATAGGAATATCTTATTAGTTCATGTGTCATTTTGTGACACCATACTTAACATATAGGGAACTGAGTGCTTTCTTGGCACTAAATTTCACATGTTCCAATTTAGAAGCATAAATTTATACCCTCATTATAATACACATGGGACCATTTATGTAGATGATTATTTAACATCACAAGCATACACTGTTCTAAAAGATAGTAGCTTACACTTACCTTAAAGGTATTTCTATTAAGAGTGTTATCGACACTTTCAAGCAAAAAATACAACTATAATACAAGAAGTTATAAATTTATTATCTAAGATCTAAGCCAAATTAATCATCTAAATATAAGCTTTACTAGGGTTATAATCACTCGTGTCAACACACACATACCTGAATTGTAACCATAATACAAATTAAGAGTGGAAATCTTTCACTAAAAACATTATGCTACATACATAATCTTAAGAACATTCATTATAGAATGTCCTCACAAAAAGGTAGTAATTCATACTATTATGGTTACTCCACTACATCATCAACCTTTTAGGGGTTAGTGTAGCATCCCAGACCAACCACACCAAACATCATAAAATCCATACCAAGAGTCACATGCAATCCAAAGGTTTACAGAATTATCTCCATAAACTTTATGAGATCACAAAATGGTTATAGGGATTACAATCCCACCATCTCACTGCACTTCTTTATAGCATTAGAAGTACATAAAACTCAAAAATTTGCTTGATTAGGACTTAACATTAATCCTCCCAAGCATAAAATTAACATGAATACTAGTCATTATTAAAACAAATTAGAAATATTCATCCTAGAATATATCTATTAGGTATAAAAAAATAATACCTCATCCATTAATGGTTACACTTACAAGCCAACACATACATAAATTTTAGTAAGTACCACCTTATTAATTTTACATAATGTCTAATTAGCAAGACTATTTATTGTTTGAGAAGGATATAACAATAAAACTTCACATAGGTTGTTTTTATAACAACCTCCAAGAGGTGGTTAAAGTAATATTAAATCCATAAAGTGGCCATTATGCACTAAGATTCCACAACCATCCTATGACACACATGGTGCACACTCTAAATGAATCAAGTGGCTACATGTGCAAAGGGAAAATGTGGATTTTATGTATATAATATAACTCACTTCCTATCCCATACCTATTCAAAATCATTATGTATGTATTGCTTCTCTACCTTCAATTTCATACTTTCACCAATACTCAATACTAGAGTAGTAATGCGGGATCACACCACACAAGACAACATTATACCTTGGCAGATTTCAATCAATAGAAGATAATTTTCAAGAGGTATAAATGCATCACACAATAAGTTATGGCCATATAACAACATATTAATATGATAATACCATAGGGTCACTTTTATTCCATGATATGTATACAAGATACTCATACAACAACTTTAAAAACATAAATCAAAATAATGGTCACATGATTGGTTTAAAAGGTGTGAGATCTCATTATAAAAGTAATTTATCATCATTCACACATTCTACAATATATAATCATGTATATAAAATGATCATACAATATTTATAACATCAATAAGAATAATTGAAATTCCAGAAGGTTAACTACATGCACATAGTATAGTTAAGATACAATTTTACATGATTTAACAAAATCAATGAAATGCAACACTTTACAAGATACATAATAGTTTTACATACAATGAGTAAACACATGAAATATATCATTTATATGTGACTTAGGTGTTCTAATAATTATGCTAAGTTACCTTCACATCACAACATTTAACAAACATGATGATGGAGTGCAAGGCTCTATGATTCCCATCGAGTCACCTAATGTTTAAATGCCATCCAAATGACACCAAAAATCTATCATATAGCATAACATGATTAGTCTCATGGATATCAGATTAGGATCACCTTTTATCAATGAAGGTTGTGTTCCAACAAATCCCATAAAATCTATCTCTATGAGCTTTTTAAATTTTACCAATAGTGTTCATACATCAAGGATAAAGGGCTCACACTAAGTAATAACAATAATAGATCCCCAAAATCCTCTAAGTTTCCTAAGATATTCAGTCACACACACCCCACCAAGCCTTCTAGGTTTGTGTTACACCCTTGAACCTCCCAAGACATTATACCTTATCATCATCACATATATTTCTCCTTAAAGTTATTAATAGCCACCAAGACATTATCTCATGATTCTAACAACAAGCTTATATATCTATACTTCTAATTGACTTAATACAAAAAAATGTTGAATGGTGATACTTTTTTTAATGTAACATTACTTTGGGAAAGGGTGGGCTTAGACAATACACAAGGTGACTTCTATATCACTAATATGAGAATTATAATTTCCCAAAATCAATCATTTTTATTAAACTCACAATAAACATCCACATGGATTTAGGACATATCTATATCACAATAGACATCCCATTAGTGTCAAAACATAGCCAAGTTTTCAAATAGGCATCCTCATGGATGCATAACTTAGGTAGAATTAAAAAAAACAACCCCATGGATGTAAAAAAATTCCATGGTTATCATAACATCCTCATGCAACCTATCTATCCATGATCAAAATAACTATCACATAGGAAAAACATATCCATGATCCAAGCAACATCATAAATAAAAAATATGATCAAAATAAAAATTTCAAAAACATATTTACATTCATCCTTTTGTATTTATTAAGCCACATACTTCTCCAATTAACTCAAAAGAGGCCAAATGCATAAACAATATCAAACTCTTATTAACTCAAGATTATCCTCCATAAGCAGGATCTGAATCCTTACTAATCTACCCAAGTAAATCAAATACCCTCACCCATTCATCCCTCAATTTTTAAGCCTAACCCTTGGTATTTTGAGTTTATTATATTCTTATAATCTATTATAGATACCAACCACCATTTTCTTCAATTCTAAGGTGAAGCAGTTATCACTAGTATCTCATTCACTTGCCCATATAATTCAATAGTTAAAAGGTGATTCTTTCCCTAAGGTAACTTGATTAGGGAAGGGTTGCAACAACCAAGGATAAGGGTAAGCATCCAAAAATCATTTCATAAATTTACAAATTTTTGCACACACATACATTCCATAATACAAGAATTTCAACACTTCAGAATTACATAATAAGGCACTATTTAATTCACCCAAGAGGATAAGGAACTTTATAAAGGTTATAGCATATCCTTATTAAGCATATAATACATATATCTATCCACACAAGGTATATAGATTTACCCATAGTTTGGTATGCACTCAATCATACAATGTGCCAATTAAATCTAAGCAAGGCAACACAATAATACCATCATTATTCATCCATCTAAAGGCATACAGAAACACGTTGATATAAAATTAGCCTACACAAAGATATGTACATATAAATAATGTGTATTTATAACCACCCATTGATATATTATGCAAACACAACCCTTTGAAAGGGTACACATAATCACATGAAAGCTCAACTAGATCTTTGAGAAAAACTAAAAATTAGTTAAATGTACCAAAAATTCATCCAAAAACTTAAACCACAGGCTCTGATACTAGATGTAACAACCCAAAAAAAAATTAGGAGTTGATAAATTATAGAGTACACAACAACACTACATATAAAGACCCACACATAAACTGAGGTCAAGAGGCAACATACTAAAAATTCTCACACTCATGTTATTTCAACAAACACTTTATTAGTTATAGTGAACACTCAAATAGGATTATGACATCATCAAAGGGTTCTATAAGAGAGCTCCACATAAAAATGGAAGATATAATTTGGGATGTGTTGGTGTATACACACACACCAATATAAACTAATGAGTGTCATTTAACGCTTCATTTAATCAATGTTCAATTGATGTCTTACCAACCAGAGCTGGTGTCTAAATGTATTTGTAGTAAGGTATCTGATGGTATATCTAGAATTTTGTTTGTGGGGGTGTTTGATGGTCCTATTCTAACTTTGACTAATGAAATAAATGTGTTTTAAACTACTTAATTCACTCTTTTGATGAAATTGTAACTATTTAATCAAATCAATCCACTCTTTTACTTGAAATTGAAATCACACTCCTACTTATGCTTGCATGGAAATGGAAATGTTTAACTAGAAAAGGAATTTTGCTTCACACGTTTGTTGTAAAATAAAACACACATTACCTGGAAAGAAAAAGATTTTGGAATAAGAAAATGCCTTTTAAACTATGAAGTTATTTTTATCTTTTTATCAATAAATTTAAATATTAAAAAGATTATAACTAGTTATAACAAAGAGTTAATATAACATAACATAAGTACCATACATAATTCCTGGTTCTAAGGATAGTGGGCCCTTGCTCCTCTTAGACTCAAGAACAAAAATTAATCAATGCTAGAAACTAAAGTGATAATTCATAAAACTAAAATGATTACAATCTATTTGAAACCTATAATATGATTGCACATATCTTTCATCTATTATCTAATATCTTTCAATGATGAAAGTCTTACATTGTATACTAATACAATCAACTCAAAATAAGATGCAAAGAAATAGGATTCCTTGGTCAATCCATTCATCTAATGATAGGAGATTAAATTTCTAAGAGATCCAATTATTCTAATGAAATAGATATACTATCCTATAATAGTCTTAAGATCCAAATATATACAACTTTATCAAAATCAAATCCTACAAAATAGCAGGTAGGTATTTTCCTAATTTGACTCCAGCTGGAATGATTCTCTCTCATCTTATCTAGCCACTACCTTCCCCATTTGTAGCTTCATCCTTATAGAATCCATGAAATTGACCCTGTAGAGTTGGTAGGAATGAGCCTATAGAGTTTGTAGAAACAATCCTATGGATTCTATAGAAACAAGCCTATAGACTCTGTAGAAATAAGCCTATAGAGTTTATAGAAACAAGCCTATAGAATCTATAGAAACAAGCCTGCAATGTCTATAGAAACAAGCCTATAGAATCTATATAAAAAGGCTTGTAGAGTCTATAGTTATTCTAGATGGAGATCAAAATTGAAATTTTACTATACATCACCTATGTCTTCTTCCTAAGAGTTCTTCACAACAAAAAAATCACTAAAATATGCTATGTATTAGACATTAATGACAAAGTAAAGGTTTAGTCTTTGGTTTAATATAAACAAGACATCTATCTATTTTCCTTGTAATATCTATCTAATAATCTATGATTATCATGAGATAATATCCTTCAAGAGATGAATTTAGGGAAATAACATGTCAATAATGAGCCATATTCTAAGCTCATCATCTCCCCCAAGCTTTACCTTTTGCAGGTCCCATTGCAAACATAGATTGACATTTGTAGCTCTGGCATATACTTTCCACACTTTGACTCAAATCATATTCATCAAATTCTTATGTTATATGCTTGTATAAATTTCTTGTAAACCCTTGATGTTCTTGAATCATTTGTTTCTATATATTGAATTTCTCCTCTAATTATGGAGCCCAACTCTGCCATCTTGGAATAGGTATGATAAGTAAAGGGGGTATATATCTCATGCTAATCCATTTCTATTCTCTCCCAAATTTTATTAACTCTGTTAAGATTTCCCAAATTGAGGAATTTCTCCTCATAATCTATCTTAAATTATTTGGAGACATGACCTCTCATCTTTTAAGAGGCACTAAAAGTTGGTCCCATCTGTTTACACTTGCAGTCACCACTGAATCAAAACTCTGTCTTGAAAACAAGTCAAAAGAAATATCACAATCATATAAATCTTTTAAATAATTCATTTTAACCTCATCACTTAAAAAAATATTATTAAAATTATGTTTAAACAATCTGGGAATAGGAAGGCTGGTCTGATACACAATCTTGTAGTCTTACCATGATTTGTATAGTCCTCAAATCTAATTTTCCATGATAATTTATTCTTGAATGTAGAATGTAATTCCCTAAATTGAACTTCTCCTACATGAAGGCTTATTAAAAAATTATTATGCTCATAGTCTCCTAGGATAAAATCATGCAAATAAAATTCACAAAACAAATCCTGCTGATCAAGTTCAACACTATAGAAAATTTTCAAAAATGTTGTTAGCTATAAAATATTGTAAGGAAGATGATAAGAGATCCTCAGAAGCTACCATCTATAAAATTGTTCAAATAAAAATAAACTATATGTATTAAAAGGATTCCTACATGCCAAAATATATTCCCCTAATTTGCATGCATCCTATAACTTTTCTTCTAAATTTTGGACCTTAGCTTCTAATTATTTCTTTTCATTTTCTAAGAGTTTGTTTAAAGAAGTTGAAACTTTGTTTTTATCTTTAATAATGGAATATTATTCTTCAATTTGATGTAGTATTTGCAAGCGAGGAATACATGGACAACTTGTTTGACAATTGTGGTAAAAAATACCTTAGGAGGAGAAGGTACAACATCAGAAGGTGCTTTGGAAGAGTTTGCAAAAATCTACAATCTCCTATTTTCCTTCTTCAAATTTTAAACATATATCCAAAGATCTATCTATTCACTTTCATCATCATTTATTATTTCATCTAATCTATGAACTTTTGTTGCATGATTGGTAGATGTTGTGGCTAATTTCTTCACCAACAATAAGTTGAGATGATCCTTGTTTTGCAATTGACTGATCAAGTCAATGATGTCAACTATTTATGGTTGCTCTAGATCTTGAGCTTGAGAAAGCTACAAGGTTAACTGCATAATAGGATCATTTAGATTAGATGACTCACCTTTCTCATTTGTGTATATAGTCTTCCCTTTATTTATTTTAGTTTCAACTGAAATAGGTGGTTGTTCTACCATACTTGATTCCTCTACTATGTGTGGCTCTTCTTCTAGAATTGGTTCCTCCATTATGATTAGAGAGTTCCTTTCAAAAGGATTTTCTTCAACATCTATAGGTGTAGGGATAATTTGATGTATGGGGGGATGAGATATCTTTTTAAGGCTATCTAGAATATCTATAGCCTCTTGTTCATCTTCATCTATTAGAATTAACCTTCTCCTTCTTTTGGTCACTCTTTGACCTACACTCGGTTGCCTTTCCTTCTCAAACATCAAACCCTCAATATTCTTAGGTTTTGTAGAAACCTTTCATCTCAATTTTATTATTCTTGACAATGGAATTGGTTATAATATATATTTATGAGGTTCTTGTGGGGACCTTAAAACTTTAAGGATTTGAGACCTTATGATTCTTCTCGAAGAAGCAGAAGGGATTTATATGGAGACTACAATCTATGATTTCTTCTTTGAAGTTGTTTTCTCAACTGATGTAGCAGGTGGAAATGAATGTTCCTATGGTAAATATAAGCTTTCTTATTAAAGCATATTTGGAAGTTGTGCTATACTATTCTGAAATTCCTCCCAGACCTCTTGTCCTTGCTGAAGGAAGTGATGCTGGATAATTAGGTGAATCAGGCCATGATGCCTAAGAGTAGAATTAGGAGTTGTAGTCATAACTTGAAGGGCACCATATAAGAAGGATGGGATGTTAATCTTATATTGAGAGTTTTGTCTCACATGCTTAATGTGTATTAACATTTTCATGGCATCTCCTCCTAAAAGACTATGTTGCCCTTCATAAATGATATACTTGAGTACCCACTTAGCTATAGATTTCCAAGCTTCAAAAAATTAATTTATAATAATCCCTTGTCATTTTCCCTTGGAATCTACTAGACGTGAATTCTGAGTCTGCTCATTACCATTAAACTAAATAATTAAATCACTAAATGAAATTCTACCTGTAGATCACATTCCCTCTTCTGGAATTTGTATGATTTGGCTTATAATTTTAGTTGTAATAGGAATAAAAATGTCTTTCACAACTGAAAACTCAGGGATGAGATTAATGATGAATTCTCTTACTATTGTTTCATTGAAACCTTGGAACTTTTCAATGAAAGGTAGCTAGCCATTAGCTCTAAAAACTACCATAAAAACTTTATCTTTGTAAAAATTTGCTACATTATTTAGCTATGATCTCATCTTCTATCCCATTTCTATGTGGATTTATAGACAACTCTATTCCTTTAACTTTGATTAGGGTGTAGACCAGTCTTCTTTTGAAATTGGTAGGCAACAGTCACTAAGGATTTGTAGGCAATAATCATGGAGGATCCATAGACTAGCTTCTATTGAAGTCTATAGAAATGAAATGGTTCATATGAAACTGCATAGCTGCATGAGTCTATAGTTTGATATGATGACTTGATATAGTTAAGCACCACACTTTCTATAGAGTGTGCTAGCTATTTTTTAAATTTAATAAAAATGAAATGAAATGATGACATGGCACTTTGAGAGTGACAATGATTTATCACTTCATTGAAAACCCCTTTTATGACATCCCATCATTATCATGATTCATGACTTAATTGATTATTCAAAGATGCACACTTATCCATACACCTTTGGCAGCTCGTTTGCATGTTTTTTCATTATGGTATGTGCCATGTCATTCTATTTTGGAAGGTTCACATTTGGGTCACCTCCATAGAATAAGTCTTAATTAAATCAAAGATAATTAGTTAACTAAACATAGATAAATAAAAGATATGTCTCACTTACTTTGACCTTAGATGTATCATTTGCTCGCCATTTGTCTTGTACAAATAAGTTTACATGGATTAGTCAATAGGTATTGAAAGTAAGACTTTTATTACATGGAGAAGACCAATCATAGTGATATAATGCGATACTCTATTTTTTTCTTATAAATTCTATTTTTGCCCTTTGGCTAGCCATTTCTAGTTTTCTAGCCAAAGCCCTTTTTTTCAATGCATAGCCAACCAACAAGCTAGTTTTCTAGGCATGCATTGTCAATAGTATCCCTAGAAGGATTTTCACTATATATATATATATATATATATATATATATATATATATATATATATATGAACATCAAGGAACAAGTTCTCTAGAAGAAGCATAGCCTTCCAGAATAGCTACTTGATTTGAATTAGTTTCTCTAGAAGAAGAAGAATCCTCCAAAAAGGCTACTTGATTTTGTACTATTTGAATAAATTCTTCTTTGTTGAGAGGTTTCTAATAAAGCTTCAATCTATGTCCACTGACTAATAGAGCTCTTTTTTTAATCATCAATAAGTATTAGCTTAACAAAACCATTTTCAAAGACCTCCTCAATCTGATAAGGTCCCAACCACCTCATTTGTAGTTTTCCTTTAAAATATTGAAATTTGGAATCCAACAATAGTACCCAATCTCCTTTCTAAAACTTCCATTGCTTGATCTATGAATCATGCCAAACTTTTCTTTGATGTTATACTAATTCAGTTCTTTGTAGTGCTTTCATGATCATCTCATCAAGTTGATTAAGCTGTAAAAGTCTTTCTTTTTATATTTCTTCTAATTTAATCCCTACTTCTACAACTATTTTCAAAGTTTTTAATTCAAATTCAATCGAGAATAAGGCCTTCTTACCATAAACCAATTCATAAGTTAAATATCTAGTTATTATTTTCTAATTAGTATTATAAGCCCAAATAGTTTTTGGTACCTTATCTGCCCAATCCTTTCTACTAGAATTAACAACCTTGGTTAAAATGGTTTCAAATTCTCTGCTGGTGACTTCAACTTGTCCATTAGCCTGTGGATGGTATGGAGATGTTTTTTTGTGTTGAGTTTGATATATTTACATGATGTGCTTTATCATGTTTGACATGAACTATGGTCCTTAATCTGATACTATCTCCCTTAGAGCACCAAATCTTTGCATGATTTTGAAATATACAAAATCAGCTACCATCTCTTCTCTTGCATGAGTTAATACTTCCACTTCTACCCACTTGGTCACATAGTATATACATACTAGGAGATATTATTTTCCTCTAGAAGGAGGATCCACAAGACCTATAAAATCAATTCCCCATTTCTCAAATGGTTCTAAAACCAATTGAGGATATGGGTGCAGAGCCATCTCTATTGAAAGAGTAGGCTATCCAATTCTCTGACAAGCATCACAGTGTCTGACATTTCTTTTTACTTGATGATGAAGGTGAGGCCAATAGTATACTACTCCAAGGAGTTTATGTATGTTTCTTTGGGTTGAGTAATGAACTCCTCCTGGTTCATCATGACAATCTCTAATGATATCATAAGCTTGAATATTTTTCACACACCTGTGAAACACATGGTTAGGTCCAAGTTTCAATAACATTTCGTTAATCCATTTAAAAGAAGAATTTTCTTTGATTAAACATTTCTTTTGTTTTTTTGAAAATTGTAGAGGAAACTTCCCTGTGGTAAGGTAATTGGCTATATCAACAAACCATGGATATTTTGATGAAATAAAAAATAGTTGTTTAACTAAAAAGTCATCTTCCACTAGTTCTTCTTCACCTTTATTGTTCATTATTGAAAAGAAATAAGCAACCACATTAGACTTCCTTTGTTAATCTATAATAGTAACATCAAATTCTTTTAAGAGAAACAACCATCTAATAATCTTTCCTCCCATAATTGGTTTGTTGGTAAGGTATCTAATAGCTGAATGGTCTATATAGACACATACCTTGTAGCCTGCTATGTAGTGTCTAAATTTGTTAATTTCATATACTACAGCTAGGAATTCCCTCTTAGTTGTGGTGTAATTTATTTTAGTAGGTGTCATGTTTTTGCTAATATAACATATAGAATACATGTTACCCTCTTCATCCTTTTGTCCAAGGACTACTATTATTGTATTGGAAGCATCTGTGTATATATGGAATTGTTGAGTCCAATCTAGTCCTCTCAATACTTGAGTAGTAACAAGTTTAGCTTTGATGGTCTCAAAGTCCTATTGGCAACTATCACTCCATTTGAATGTACTATCTTTTGTAAGCAAGGCAAACATAGGGGAAGCTATTTGGCTAAAATTATTTATGAAGCATCTGTAGTAACTAACATGTCCAAAAAAACTCTTAATTTTAGTTTGTGTTAGTGGGATGGGTAAGTTGGAAATTATTTCAACCTTATTTGGATTTACTTGAATGCCTTTTGTATAAATATGTTGTCCTATCACTATTCCTTCATCCATCATTAACAAACATTTCTCATGGCTCAAAGATAATTGATATTCTTCACATCTAATCAATACTTTTTCAAAGTTGGTAAGAGCCTCTTCGTAAGTTCCACCATAAATGGTAAAATAATCCATATATACTTCAACATAATCATTTGTAAGGTCCAAGAATATTGCTAGAACTACTCTTTAGAAGGTGGTTGGAGCATTAAAGAGTCCAAATGGGAGTACTCGGTAAGAAAAATTTCCCCAAGGGTAGGTACATGTGGTTTTATCTTGATTTTTAGCTGCTACCATTATGTGGTTATACCTACTAAACCCATCCAAGAAAGAAAAATATATTTTTCCTACCAAGTTGTCAAGAACTTAATCAATGAAAGGCAGGTAAATATAATATCTTAGTGTTGTTTTGTTCAATCCTCTATAATCTACACATACCCTTAATTTTCCATTTTTCTTGGGCATAATTACCAGAGGTAAAACCCACTGGCTATATGAGATGGGATAAATAAACCCAACTTCCAACAACATTTGGATCTTTATTTTGACTATCCCCTTTAATGTTGGGTTTATTCTTCTTGGTGGTTGTCTTACTGATTTGATAGATTCTATGTAAATGTGATGAGTGCAAATGCTGGGGTGAATTTCCTTCATTTCAGTATAATCCCAAGCAAAATCCTTGGTATGTCTTCTTAGTACTTCAAAGAGTTTATCTTCCTCTTCATTTGTTAACCAACTGTTGATGTTCAAAATATTTCCAGGTAATACCATGATTGGTTTTGTACTTGGATAATTGGATTCTATTTGCTTGAATTCACTAATCAATGAGTTCAGAGGAAATGGATGAGGAAGTAGCTTATGAAACATGGTTACATTATCAACAAACTCTTTTCTAGGAGGAATTAGTCTCACTAAAGAATAATGGAATGTATCTAAGAAATTAGTTTGTTGTTATTTTACCAATTTCCACACACTTTCATGAATCAATCCATTAACATATGATGAGGAAACACTAGAAGAAGTAGAAGTGGAAGTTTTATTATATTCTGTCTGACCCAAGAATCCTAAATTGGGGTAGTACATAGTTTTTAGACTGGCAGAGTCCATAATTTTTGAACTAGTAGAGTCCATAGCTTTTGGACTGGTAGAGTCCATAGATTCTAGGTATATGTCTCCATTCAATTCTTTCAAGTGTTTTTTAAATGTGATCATAGCTAATAAGGAAATCTTGTTTGATGTGTTATCTGATTTATCTACCCAAAGTTCTTGTATGTGATTTGTTGATGGTTTTGTAGGAGGATACAAAGAGATGCATTTGGATTTTAACCCATTAGAAATGGCCATGTATCCTAACCTATAATCAATTAAAATTGCTATAGTAGCCAACCATGGTCTACCTAGGATTATGGGATATCCTAGATTCTTTGTTTTAGGTTGTAAGACCATGAAGTCTATTGGATACTCCCAAAACTCTATTACTACTTCAACATTTTCTGTAGTCTCTTCTAGTTTAGTTACAAATTGGTCTGCCATTTGAATAATGGTAGTTGTGGGTTGAATTCTCATAAGAGATAATGTATGGAGAGTATTAGATGTGATAACATTGATTGTTGCTCCCAAATCTACCAAGATGTGAGGAATCTCTTTACCTCTGATTATGACTATGATCATTGGGCTTCTTGGATCTGTATATTTTACCTCCTAATAAATCAAAAACACTTTCATCAACATGAATGGTTCCTAGATATTTTACTTTCCTCCCTAGTGTCTTGACACAAAGGTTTTTGATGATCTTGTTCAATTCAGGTATATCCCTAATAGCTTGTAGTAGGGGTACCTCAATATTGATATCCTTTAACTCATGGACTAGGTTTGATTCTAGTTTAATATCCATTTATTTTAATATTTTATTAAAAGTAACTAATGGTATAGTAGTGTTTACTTCGTTGGCTTCAGGGTTCATTTTGATTTTAGCTTTTCTAGTGTTTAATTGAGATGAGTCTATTTTTTTATTTTTCATCAGGTATCTTATAAATGAGAACTGGAGGCTTTTGTATAGTTTTTCCTAATCTTAAATGTATGTTCAAACACCTAATAGGTCTAACATTCATTATCTCTTCCTATTCATTAACATAAACAGGTTCTAATTGTTTATTTTTTAGATTTGCTATTGGTTGTGTAGGCATTGAGGGTTGATTGATTTCTTCGTGTTGCTGAATAACTAAGGGTGGCATTATAGTTTACTATTAAAGTGGTCTTCTTGGTTGGGTGAATTGTTGTTGTGGGTTCCACTACTGATTCCATTGTTGATATGGTTGATGCATCCATTAATAATTTGGTACCCATTGTTATTGTGGTTGTGGCACCATCCATGGGGGTGTTGGCATCCAATTTTGTCCTACCCATGGATTTTGGGTTGATGGAATTTGGGGTTGATTCTAAAAAGGTGAAGGAAATGAAACATTCTATGGTTCCATCCATGGATTAACTAGGTTTGTTGCATTAAACTATCCTTGAGCCTAGTGTTGTGGGGCAAAGTTTTGTCTCTAGATATAATTTACTTCTTCAGTGGACTCCACTTGTGTTTTCATTTTATTCTTTAAGATAGGTAAAAGGGTGCAATGTTTGTTATCATGATCTATTGCATCATAGATCCCACACGATGAAACATTGGTTTTATCTAGGGGTAGTCTCTAAGGGCATGTTTCTATATGTACTTAGGATAGTAGATTTCTAAGGGTTCTATTACATTTGCCTTAGCTTAAAGGCCATCCAAATTAATATTTATTTTAACTAGGATATCTATCTTTAGATTAGAAAATTCTTTCATTAGCTTACCCACTTCATTAGATTTCCCAAACCTTCCTTTCCTAATTTCAGGTTTTCTTTGAGAGTATTTGGTAGAAAGCTTAGAAATCTGATCAAAAGCTAACTTATTTATATCTCCACCTCCCATCAAATTTAAGGCATATCTAATATATTCATCTAACCTTTTTAAGAAAACCAATTTCTAAACTTCTTTAGTGAGTGGATAATTTCTTCTTTTATGAGTGAACATGAATCTATCCAAATAATCCTCTAAATATTCTTCTTCATTTTGTTTGATTTTGAAGAAATCCTCTTTTCTTTCTCACACTCAATAATATTCTTGGTACTTTTTCAAGAATTATGTCTCCATGTCATCCCATGTTCTAATAAAATCACCAGGTAAACCCATAAACTATCTCATAGCTGCATCTTTAACTATAGAGGGAAATAGTTTTAATTTCTAGCTATTTGTTGTATAATCATAGGTTTGACATAGCACCTTAAACTCAAATAGTAATTGATCAAGATATTTTATAGATTTTCCCAAAAAATTTGGTAGATTAGCTAGTGAAATATTTTTCATGGGGGTTTGATCATTATGATTTACAATAATAGGAAAGGAAAAAGTCCTTCCTACTTGTGCAACCTATTGATTTTGTTGGAGTGCCATATTTTCTTCTTTTGATGATGTTTCAAAGCTAAGATGATCTTTCCACTAAACATTTATGGTATCAGTTATGGGTTGTTCAAAATTCTCAAAATTTTCTTCCGCTATGGAGTTTTCAAATGCTTCCTCTAAGTCCTTGGAAATTTCTAAATAATGCCTTCCTATAAGGGATTGATCCTAAGGAATTTGTCATATGGGGATTACTTATGGCAATGGCTTGGTTTCTATCCAAGTTTCTTAAGATTCTTTTAGATAGGTTTCACTCATAACATCTGGTTCACTACTCAAAGATGTTGAAAGATTTTCAACTTGTGTCCTTGGTGGAAATTTTGGGATGAATTATCCTTTAGAATATCTAGGATGGTACATCAATTTATTGAATTGTTTTGGGATTTTATAAATTTTACAATTGTTTTCTATTTTTCGTTCTAGACCAAAAATTATTACCTTAGTAACACCTTGTGTCCATGGAAACAACACTAAAAATGATGAGTGTCATTTAACTCTTTATTTAATCAATGTTCAATTGATGTCTTATCAACCAGGGCTGGTGTCCAAAGTTGTCTACAGTAAGGTATAGGATAGTAGATCTAGAAGTTTGTTTGTGGGGATGTTTGATGGTCCCATTCTAACTTTTACTAATGATATAAATGTGTTTTAAACTACTTAATTCACTCTTTTTCTGAAAATGTAATTATTTAATCAAGTCAGTCCACTCTTTTTCTTGAAAGTAAAATCACACTCCTATTTATGCTTGCATGTAAATGGAAATGTTTAACTAGAAAAGGAATTTTGTGTCACATGCTTACTGTAAAAGAAAACACACATTTCTTGGAAAGGAAAATATTTTGGAATAATAAAATGCCTTTTAAACTATGAATTTATTTTGATGTTTTTATGAATAAATGCAAATATTAAGAAGATTCTAATTAGTTATAACAATGAGTTAATAGAGCATAGTATAAGTACCATACATAATTCTTGGTTCCAAGGATAGTGGGCCCTTGCTACTCTTAGATTCAAGAACAAAAATTAATCAATGCTATAAACTAAAGTGATAATTCACAAAACTAAAATGATTACAATCTATTTGAAACCTATAATATGCTTGTATGTATCTTTCCTCTATTATCTGCTCTCTATTATCTAATATCTTTCAATGATGAAAGTCTTACATTTTATACAAATATAATCAATTCAAAATAGCATTCAAATAAATAGGATTCTTTGGTCGATCCATTCCTCTAAAGATAGGAGATTGGATTTTTAAGAGATCCAATTATTTTGATGAAATAGATATATTATCCTATATTAGTCCTAAGATCCAAATATATACAACTTTATCAAAATCAAATACTACAAAATAGAAGGCAGGTATTTTCCTTATTTGACTCTAGTTGGAATGATTCTCTCTCATCTTATCTGGCCACTAACTTCCCCATTTGTAGCTTCATCCTTATAGAATCCATGGAATTGACCCTACAAAGTCAGTAGGAATGAGCCTGTGGAGTTCATAGAAATAAGTCTACAGAGTTCATAAAAATAATGATGTAGAGTTCATATAAACAAGCCTATAGAGTCCGTAGAAACAAGCCTATAGAGTTTGTAGAAACAAGCCTATAGAGTCCATAGAAACAAGCCTACAGAGTATGTAGAAACAAGCTTGCGGAGTTTGTAGTTCTGCTAGATGGAGATCAAAATTGAAATTTCACTATACATCTCTTGTGTGTTCTTCCTAAGCATTCTTCACAACCAAAAAAATCACTAAAACATGCTATGTATTAGACATTAATGACAAAGTAAAGGTTTAGTCTTTGGTTTAATATAAACAAGACAAGTATCTATTTTACATGTAATAGCTATCTAACAATCTCTTATTTTCATAAGATAATATCCTTCGAGAGATGAATTGAGGGAAATAACATGTCAACAATGAGCCATATTATGAGCTCATCATAAACCAAACTCTATACTTGGAGTAGAAACCCCTCATAGGACCATTTAATGATCTAATAATGCTACTTAAGCATCTCAATCTCCTAAGAGAATCAAGTTGAAGGTTTAGAGGGTAAAACCATACCTTCAGAGATCCACCATAATGGAGAATAGATCAGCTAGGAAAACTTGGGTATAACACCCTAGATTCCACCTCAAGTTAGACCTTAACATAAGAGAGGATGGTAACAGAATCACTCAGGTGAAAATCAAATATCTATAATTCAAATAGACATGACATAAAGGCACACATAGGAGCACATTATGTATAATAATAGTCATTATTTGGTAAGAAGAATCCCAATTATAAAAATATTATAAGGATACACATTGGTTTTCCTTCCTAGACACCAATCCACTCTTTTGTTTATCAACCCAACGGCTCAACCACAACATCATTTTTCACATTAGTCAATGAGAAATACTTGGCTTTCCTATATATATACGAGGTTGTTCAAAAAAAAAATCACATTAAATGTATTCATATTAATAAAAATTGATATTTCATGTGAATGGTTAAAGGAATGATATCTCCATCTATATCATGTTAACCACATCAAAAATAGGCTTTAAATCATCATTTTAAAAATCATGATTCAATGTGAAAAATTAAAAAAACATTATCCTTCAGATGCATGCCAATAATGAACATAAGGTTGACAATAGGCTCACAAAACACAATGAAATACCCATAAGGTGTTCAGGATTTTCATTGCACCAAATTGGCTAATTCTACATACTTCATTTCAATTTTTGCTTAATTCCATTTCTTAATAAATAGAAATTCATAATGAATTTTAGCTATGGCATTTAATGGAATCAATAGGTATCAAGATCGATACCCATCATGGCTCAATATAACCTTTAGAACATAAAGTGAATAGTTATTAAAAGAGTTACCATAAAGGAATATTAATTTGGACATAATAAGTTTTCCTAAGTCCCATACACATTAGAGAGGGGTAATCAAAATCAATTACATAGGTTGCCCATATAATTAAGTGAATTAGCATAGATGTTGAAGCAAGGTATTTATGATAATTTCAACTTTTATTCCCAACTATGTTATGCACTAACTTCTATTTCCAACATTAATTAAGGTGGACATAGTCACCCAAAACTTAACCAATTTAACTAATGTGAGACTATACAACCATTATTTAAAACAACAAATTCTAGTTGATCTTAATGCCTTTAAATACTTTTCAAATCCATTTGATTAAAAACATGTAGTACACACTATTCATGAATAAACAAGAGCATTAAGTCATAGTATTTAACTCTTAGTTTATAACTATGCACCTGAATTATCCTAACAATCCAAGGTATTCCTTCAACCACATTTGATGACCTTGTAGAATAAAATCATATCACAAGTAGATACATACCACCATGAGCATACTTTAATAATGGTGTTGATCATAATTATTATACTCAATACTTAATGTGGTTTTCGTTAAAAGTGTTAGTATGAAAGTAACTCATTATTATAGCTGTAAATCACTATATAATTTTATATGTATCCATGCACAATCTTATAACAATCTAAAACTTACAAGTTGAACATTTAGTGCCTAATCCAAGCAATGTATAATACATTCATCATTAGATAAAGTTTCATATATCAAAACAATACACTTGTATGTCAAAATTTGAAAGATACAACATTCCCTAATGGAAAGCAAGAGAGCTTATGACCAATAGAATATTATAGTACATATCCAGGATCATTAAACATCCATTACAACTAAAAGTTTACCCAACTACTACATCCAACACTACTTCAATATATACAATGATAACAGAAGGTCTACAACCATATAACCAAGAATAAAAATCAAGTTTACATAAGAATTAGTTACATTCATGGAAACTATTATTAGCATCACTAAACCTCAATAGGTATACAATACACTAAACTCACTAGACAAATCAAAGACAATAAGGAAATCCAAAGTCATCGAAGGGGAGTACACAATCTATGAGATTCATAAACCCAAAGATCCAGCCTGATGATCCCAACCATCATTAGCCCTGACCACCCTAACCATCAGCTAGATGGTGGAATCAAGAATATGGGTTTTACTAGGTAGAGATGATCATATAATGACACAAAACATGGTCCAAATCCTCAATATTTAAATAAACCAGGGGTAATCACAGAAAAGATTAGCGATAATAAATAGGTTATAACATAACCCATACCCGTGATGGTAAATGTCCTCCAACATAAAATTTTAAATAAGCCAATAATTCATTCATGACTCACATACATAGTCAACTAGCAAAAGAGAACCAAAAATAGTCATATTACACAATCATACCATCCAAAAACCAAAAGAAGCAACTACAAGTCCATGCATAGAATTGAATCAACAACTAAAATACACAAATGTTCCCATTAATTTAGGGGTTTGCATTCATATGAAGTAAGGTAAGTTGGGTAGCCCATTGACTAACTTATAAAAATTCATGGGTAATGATTTAATGCTAAATTGAACCCCCATCAATCCTTGCCTCATAATAAATTAAATAATTCATCCAAGGCATTTAGCATGGCCAATGAATTTCCAACAATTGGGGGTTATGTCATGAAAGAAAACCACTCAGATGATATAACTGAAAGTGTTTCCACAAATAAGTCAATTAGCAGAGTTTAACCAGCATTGTATTTCTCCCACATATAGTTGTATAAAAATTTTATAGGCCTTTAAAATGAAACAATAGTTAATAAAATGGATATTGTTAGATATAAATGAATCCAAGATATCACCCAATAGGTTACCATCAATAATGACTATCCAAATCAAGCATAATGACAAAAAAGAATGTATAATCCTCCCAAATATAAAGCATTTAGCTTATTCATAAGCATATTGTTACCTGCATCCATTTGGATATGGATAATAGCATGTAGTCCAAGAGATTTAATTAAAAATGGTTTGTAATCTTCCTTGTCCCACACCAAGTCAAATGATTAAACTGGCATTATTTATCAGAAATAGAAAACCTTCAACTAAGGAATTGAATACTAATATATAGAAGTTATTCCACTTAAGTACCATTCATAAATGATTTATGTTTACCATCAAGGAATTAAGACATAGTAATATGTATACTCAATTGAAAAGAGGGTTTTGTCTATTAACAAGAATAATAAAAGAAATATCCATGTTGCCACACTCAAGCCCAATGACATTCATAATAGATCCCCAAAACCACCAATCTACCAAGGTCACTAAGATAAATATCTATTTATAAAAAAATTATTTACCAAATGAAAAAATAAGGGGAAATAGTCACAACCCATAGGATATGGTAATTTGATATGCTGGGGTTTATATTACAACTAAATTTTTTTATTTAAAATTCATAATTTCTGCTCAACAAAATAATTAAATTTCACCATTAACAAATTAATATCCACTAAGAATTCTATAGGGTCTTAGGAGGTAGAGCCTCATATGACATTTTTATGTTTAATCCAAATTGATCTAGGGTGGAATATATATATATGGATAATGAAATCAAAATATCCCAAACTTGTCAAAAAGAGTGCAATCAACCAAATCAACTTAGGTGAATAAGGGGTTCATTTAAATCAATTCCATCAAAGTTTAAAACCTAGTAGTATATGTATAGAGATAAAATCAAAGATCACTTATCTTCTTGCCCAAAATCATCATGTTGTGAAACTATTGGACCTTCTAAGCAAGGGATCGATTCAAATCCATGATGGTGAGGAGAATATAGCTCTAAAATATGTCTAATCCCCATCTATGTGCCATGGCTTTTCCTTCCTACCCCAAAAATCTAATTCAACTCCCTAGGCCTACCACTATTTGCATCTGTGAGCTTCTTTTAGAAGGAAGTATAAAAATAATAAGAACATGGGAATTGGGGTTCAAAACTAATTTCCCTAGCTATTACCATGCCCAACAAGCTATACACACCACCCCAACATATATGACCAATATAAAATATAACACAAATTTTTTTAAACTCATTTATAATACAACTTGGCTTCCCCCTAAACATAGTACATAAATTTGAGGTAGAAATAATGTTCCACCCAACATTTGATCTTGAATTAAAGAGTAAATGTAGTTTCCTCTCTAAATTTTTTCATTTCCTTCCCCAACCAAAGTATATGGATCATTACAACATTGATTTCAAATCAAGAGGGAAAATATAATTTGTCCTTTGTTTTCACTTCTATGTGGGTGGAATATAATCCAAAATATAATATTAAGTTAATATGATGCCCCCATAAATTCTTGACATGCCTTCCAAGACAAAACACTACAATAAGTAAAAGACAAATTAAAAAAATTAGCAAAGATTTGGCATGGGGAAAAATATTGACCCAATCAAGTATAAAATAATAGCAATGGGGAATTTGGATACAAATTTAAATATTAAAATATAATCCATAATAAAACCTTTAACTTAGATCATTATCATGGAGTAAATCCAACCAAAAATGATTATAAAATTAAATTATATCCATACATCAACAAACCCCTGTATGCAAGCTAGCTCAATATGCCTAGGGTTCAAGTCATGGCACATGTAGGCATAATGCACATTTTTAATATAAAACCAACTTATGGAAACAAAATTGATAATAAAAATGGGGTGCAAGGAATAGGGATAAATAAAAATTGTAATAGAATTTAAGTCCAACCATAGACTATAACACCCTACTCAAGAAAGAAACTGAGCATAAACACAAACATAATAAGAGAAATAATAGTATTATAATTGATCAATCCAATGTAAAGAATAATTAACAATAAATGCACCCAAAAAAGGATGACATAAGCCAAAATATACTCAACACAAAAGTAATTAAATAAGGATATACCAAAATGAGCTAGAGGACCTAAATGAACCATGGATTTTAAACTTGTGTCACCTTATAATTTGCATATTAGTACCAATCTGAGTACTCATAGCTCCTAGCCTTCATTTATCCCAGTTTTTGAATTTCACCATTGAGCCTAACTCACTTGACTTGTTCCTTTAACCACTAATGTGGGACATAAATAATATATACTCAATAAATAAATAACAATAATAACTCTACTATGTATAGAATATGAAATATGTCAATAGTGAATTTAAGCATATGCATTCATGACAATAATAAGCCAGTCAAAACCAATAATCATGATAATCAAGATCCTAAATCTATGTCATAATAATAGACTATAATAATAAGTATAATGTCAACCAGAGCTAGGATAAATCTGCTAAACCAATGGGTTAATAATGACTATAATATACTAATTTTGGTAGGGTTATGATAATATGTTAGTCCCTCACAAGAGTCCCTCTCTTGGTGATTAGGAAAATTGGACCTTGGTGGATTATATCAAAAGAGGATTTTTCTTGGAAGGATAGGACATAAGATTCCAATGACATGAGAAGGTAATATGATAAGATTATACAAAGACCTTTAAAATGGTTTAACAACAAAAAATAATGTAAAAAATATGTGTAAACTTTCCTTCCAATGTTAGATAATACATTACCTAAAATTAAATATCGACCATCTCCTCATAAGGTCAGCCCTAAAAAATCCCTTCTTATTAGTTTGAAACACATAATCCATCTTAAAGAATGCCTTCATAAGTTATTTCTTCTACCTTTTGTCTTTGAAGGCCTTATTGCCTTCATAGGACATTCTTGTGACATCCTCAATGATTTCTTGTGTGACTTCCACCCTAATTCCCCTGAATAAAAGTTGGCATTGATTTTAGCCTATCATAAAATCCTTATCCAACATTTCAACATGACCTTTGATTCATAGAATAATTTATATAATTATACCCTTTTTTAGCTTCCTCCAGACTTTCTAGTTCAACTAAAATTTTGCACAAGAAATGGGTTCACAACAGTCTCTATCTCCCACCATAATTTTGTTCTTCTTTTTGCTTGAGTGTTGAGAGTTATAGAGATCCAAATTGTAGTTTTTATTTGTTTTGTTTTATTTTAACGAACAATTGTTGATGAGAATATTTTTAAAATGAAATACTTCATCATTGTATTTGAATTTAGTGTCATAATTATGACACATAGTGTGACTTAAAATTTGCTTAGGTATGATTATCCTTCACACGTATGTCTCTATCGCTATCTTGAGAATCTTGAAAGTGAAAATAATAAGTGATTAAGAGATAGATGCAAGAGGGAATATTTAAGGGTCTAATACATGTATAAAAATAGGGATGAGTACTCCTTAATTTACAAGAGTGTTAGCAATTGTGTTGCCCTCCTAGTATATGTGAAAGATCAAGCACTCGATTGAGTGAAAGAGATATCTAGATTTAGAAATGATTTGGTTAATTATGAGGGAAGGTTTTAACTTTACCAAAAGGTCATTGAGGATGTTGGATAGATCCCCTATGCTTGCCAATTTATAAATGTTGAGATGGATAACCAATTGTATGACCTAATGGGTCAATTTATCCTTGGAAACATAGTTGAAATTAATTCCCATTAGACTTGCATAGGTAGTGATAGACATCATTGACTCATCCTTGATGACACCACCAATACCTACTTTTCCAAGATTCCCTTTTGTTGCTCCATCAAAATTTAGCTTCATTCACCATAATGGGGGGCATTCCCATTTCATGAGGCTCCTAGATAAATTAGGTCTAGGAGAGGGGTAATGATGTTTCACTTGTTTAGGATATCCTTCTCAATCTCGGTAGTTCCCAACTTGTCATTTAGTATTGTCTCCCACCAATTCTTATCAATAGTAGTTTGGAGCCTATAGAAAGAACTTGAAGGATTGTAATTTTTATGATCAAATATATTAGCATTCCTTATGGTCCATATATTCTATAGAAAGTGGGGTAGGGTCAAAGACTAAAGGAAGACCAAGGAGGGGAGATTTAATTGTAAACTTTAAATCTCAAGATAATTCCTCATATTAAAATATTTGTGAAACATAAATATGGTACCAGTAATGTAAATCTCATTGTTTTTCAAAATCTTGGGTGTTTGTCTACATTTATTATATGAAAGATGTTCCACTTCCCTGACCTTCCACTTGGATAATGTTGTCTTTCAGGATTCCGAATTCCATAAGATCCTTTATTCCACTATTGATATTGGTGAGATTTGTCTATTCTTATTTAGTAACATCTCCTATTAAAAATAAGGTGGGAACCACTTCAGCTTTATATTTTAGAAAAAATAGTAAGATACAATCCATGTTCCCTAATGATTTTCTTTAAAGTATTATTTTTCTTATTTAATGTAACAAGCCTTTCATTGAGTGCAATAGTCATAGTTAAACTTTTGCATGCATTTTTATATGTATGTAAAGGACAAAAACATGATTCATGAAATTTGTATGTTTTGAATGCAAATGAACAAATAATACTAATTATTTAAAAATTATAAAAATAAATTTTAAATACAAGAAATAAGAAAGAGTAAAACATACCATAGTTTTTTCTTTTTCTACCTCTACAATTGCTATAAGGATTTTGTTTTTCATCTATTTATTTCAGTATGCTTGGGATTTTCCATTTAAGTTTTCAAGCCTATTTAAAATAATATATAAAATATCATCATTAAGTATATTACTAACATTAATAGCTCCATAAACTTCTTGGTTAAATAAAACATCAATTTTTGCAGGCTGATGTTCAACCAATAAAAATAAATGATTGCATTGTGAGTGGTTTTGAAAATAGGTAATGATTTCCCAAATAAAAAATTTCACCAAATAATCCCATGATTTTAAACCATCAAGGTTACTAACAATAACATCATTAATTAAGGCTTTATAATTATCATCCAATAAATTATTCAATGGAAAAAATGTAATCTAATTATCAAATTATGGAATATCATTAGTGGGAGTGGTTGTGATAGGTGGAGAGGTGGGTGTAGAATGTTTTTGAAAAGTATCTACCACATTCAATTGATAACCCTATATCATTTCATGTGGATTAAAAAATGGCATGGGGTCCACTATCAATCCACAAAAAATCATAATCAAGATTAATTTTTGAAGAAATGTGGTTCCCATTGCACTAGAGAGACCACTAAGCAAAAAGTTTGGAAATTCAATATTTTTAAATGTATAGTGTTTCCACTCTAAGATAGAAATGATAAATATTTATCTTTCTCCTTAGTTTTAGTGCAGGGTGGTGGAGGTGGTTGTGCTAAATTTTTCCTTTGAGTGGGATTTGGACCTACAAACTGAACAAGACAATCTGACATAAAAATGCCAAATAAAATAAATTTAATATTAAATTAACATATACCAAAAATAAAAACATAAAAATTTTAAATGGCATACCTTGTTGTTGAACAACCACTATAGCATATTTTTGTAACTAAATTCGAAAAGGTGATGGTAATTGATGATGGGAAGTTTGTGGTATAGATTATAACACTATAAATATAAAATATTAATATAATATAATGATAAACTTATATTTTATTATAATGAAGTTATAAATATTGAGAATGACATTGTGTAAGAAGTTATACAAGCAACATGAGGGTAAGATTGAATAATATGTGGTGGAGGCACAATATAACTCCATATGCATTTTTATCTAAGTAATAGTTACAGATATGATTTAACATCCATGTCTACTTCAACAAAGGCCTCAGTGGGTTGATGACCCCTAATTTCAGATTTTATTCTAGAAATGGTTTGAGATAAAAAACAATTATAAGAAATAAAGAGAATATTATTTATATTAAAGATATCATATAATAATTTTAAAATAATTATAGTGCATTGCAACCTACCTCCTAGTCTATAACGGAGAGTGAATTGAAAAACATTTTTTGATGAAGAGTGGTTCTAATATGTATGCCTTCTAATTGGAAAAATGCATCATTATAAAATGAAATAATAAAATTTGTACATGAAAATGTAGTATTTTAATTTTGAAGAGAAAAATTTAAATCATCTTTAATTATGTTAAACATAAATTAATACCATTTAAATTGTTGACCACTAAGAGTTCATAGGATATACACAAGATCCCATAATGGAATGTTTGATGCTCTTCCATGCAATACTAATCTAGCTTTTAAAAGTTCAATCATGGCAAGCATAAAAGTGTGTGTTACAAATTCAAATTTAAACCCCCTTTTATTGTGACTATGGATAGTTATAAATAAAAAATAATTAAAAGGTTATTAGTAATACCCAATAATAGAATTAAAAATAATCTAACAAATTGATGAATTATAAAATAAAAACATCATACCATCCATCTACAAGCCATAGTGGGACTCCAAATATTTTTTACCCACATCAAACATCAAGGCCTAAGTAGTGGCATGGTTCACATTTTTATGGCATGGGCCTACTAGTCTATGGATGTCCTTGGGACTAATCCCAAATATTAAATAATGTGAGTCAATGGTAATTTTAAATTTTGATGCTAAAGTGTTAAAGAAAGCCAAGCGATATTTTAACAAGTGAGTATATGTGCCATATTATGGAATGTAAATAATCCCTTAAAATTTTCACTTTTTGATCCACTCCTTATATGTATCTTGTTGTTATTATAGAATTTTGAGGATATAAAGGAACATTAGATTTTTTTAGTGTGTTTTAACCTCTACAGATGATCTTGGGGTAATCATTGTTATAGTGGTGTTGATAGTTGGAAATAATATAGCCTTTTAGGTAGGGAGGACTATTGCCAAAAGTTAGAGGTTGGAGTTAAATAAGATTAGGTAGAAAAGTGAAAATGAGGGGTGGTGTTTTATTTTATAGATAAATATTGGTAAAATTTAAACATAGTGACATTTAATGATGGGCCCACATGTACCATATAGATAAAAAGTGACCATATGTATATGGATTGACTACACATGCAAATGGATTGACTACACATGCATATGGGCATCTACACATACAAATAATAAATTGAATACACATGTAAATAGGTAGTATGTATATGTAAATGACTTATATGTATGTGTAGTTGACCCATCTACATGTGTAATTTATCATCTGCACACATATGTAGATGATCATATACACATGTGTACAAACACCTATTTTAAAGTCCATTCATTCTATGTAACATGTTATAAGTTCCTCTGAGAACCATGCCACCATATTTGATTCACCCTATTCAAATTATTGATTCACATGCATAACTATCCACCTTCCAAATTGATTCACCATAATTTTGAAACAAATTCACTTGAAATACCCTAAGTTCATTTTATTATTGACCACTAAAGTTTTCCCTATTCATTAGAATGCACCAGAGTAAGATGTAATGATATTTAATAACATTTACATGCAATGAGTTTTACTATAAACTTAAAAATAAATTGAGAAGATACTTGATGAGATAAGTAACAAAATTTATTTAGCAAACCCACCAAGCATTATACCTCAAGAATTTTTGGCATTGTTCGTGTTGGCCATTTCTTGGTCTTACATATAGAGATTTCAAGGAATGAGCAATGTTTCTGATTGAGATAAGGACCCAATGATAAAATAGGAAGACCATATTGCTTGAAATGATTTTGAAACACTTTAAGTAAGTTTAAAGTGTAATTTTATTGATCTTAGAGAAATAGGTCTATAGAGTAAATGGAGGATATAGATAAGTTTTCATAGTTAATGTTGAATTTCAGGTGATTGACAAGTTTGATTATGATTTAGAAGTTAATTTGAGATTTTAAAGATCAATAAAAAATTTAAAAGAACAAATCTAAGAGCTAGACCATCATCAAGATTTCACTCAAAAATGGACTAGTCAGCTTGTTTGCACATTTGATAAAGTATTCTTTGAAATATTTGCAAGCCCTCAAGTCATGTAGACATATTTCTCTTAGTACTTATATCATTGCCTATAAGTTTCATACTTCCATGAATTTTTCACTTCAATATCAAGCCTTCAAAGTTGATCCAACAAATGAATATGTTCGTACAAAAGTCAAGTTTAAACTTAGACAAAAAATCATTAATTTTTTTTATGGTCTATGAGATGTCAAATACGGTCAATGGGGCATCATTAATGTGTGCATAAATGTCAAAATAAATCTAATGAAAAGAATAATATAAGTATAAAATTGATGGTTTCTAGGACATCAATGATGGTAACATGAAGATCAAATGATGAGAGTATAGACACCAATTTTGAGCTCATAAAGTAGCTATTGGGTTTCAAGTAGTGGTGTTGACCATTTTTTGCCCAACAAGCCAAAAATTAGTCCCCTTCTATCCTTGCTGTCTTAGGCCATTTTATTTTCTAATTTTGCATGAATCTGTCCATTTCTACAGACTTTGTAGAATTTCTATGAACTCTATAGGTCTAAACCTATGAACTCTACAGGTCTAAATCTACGGACTCTACAGGTTTTGGATTTCTATGGACTCTGTAGGTTCTTGAAATTTGGCACATGAATGCTTAGTTTAGAGAGTTACAGGTTTTGTAAGGATTCTTCAAGCTCTGGTATGAATAAAATCATGAAGAAAGTTGGTGTCTTTGAACCATTGAACTAGTTTAATGCCTTAGTTCAATGCCTGGTTCAACTGCTTGGTTCAATCGGCCTTGGTTCAATGCCTAGTTCAATCAGCAGTCCAATCAGCCTTAGTTTGAGCCTTGGTTCAATTGGCAAGTCCATCTCTTCAATTTCTAGGATTGGTTCATCACTTGCTTCATGGCTTTTGGTTTAAACAAAAGAGTTCAATGGGCTTGTTCCAACAGATGCTTGAACCATTGAACCATTGAACCAGTTCAATAGGTTGGTTCAATGCTTCAATTCAATCACTTTCATTTAATGGCTTAGTTAAACATTTAACTTCATCGATGGGCTCAGACACTTGGTTCATTTGATGGTTCATCGGGCTTGGTTCAAAGGGCTCGACATGCAACATTGAACCATTGAACTAGTTCAAGGTATTGGATCAATGTTAGGTTTAATGGAAGGAATTTGAGAGAAGTTCAAAGCAAAAGGTTCAATTAGCTTGGCACGCAACATTGAGTTGTTAAATCGATTGAACCATTGAACCAATTTTGGTTTAATGGATTGGTTCAATGGGTCGGTTCAATGAAGTGCCCTATAGCCGAAGGTTCAAATGCTCTTACAGAGGGTAGCTCAAGACCGAAAAGCCCTTGTGAAGGGCAGTTAGAGTTTAAAGGCCACATCCAAAGGATTTTCAAAGCACGAAGAAGACTAAAAAGTTGAAGGACATAGCCGAATGTCTAGAATCCCTTACAGAGGGTAGTACAAAATCTAGAAGCCCTTGTAAAGGGTAGAGAGAGTTTTAAAGAGCTCAAAGAAAAGGAAAAATAGTGGCCAATTCCTGTGGACTTTTTATCTATAAGAAAAAGCCCAAAATAGAAAACTCATGGGGAAAAAGCTTGAAATAAAAGACCAAATGACTTTTGTTGAGGATAATGACATCTTGAAAGCCATCAAACTTAAGCAAGCAAACTAGCCATTGAGTGACAACTTCGTGAACGTCAAATTTAAAGCAGTAAAGTAGCTGTTGTTTTTGAACTACCTTAGTGCCAAATAATGGAAAGAGCCCAAAGAATGCAATGATCCACCAAGAGATCACCCCTAAGGGCTGAAAGAGTAAGAAGAAGACAAATGTAGAAAAGACAAAGCATTCAAGTGGTGAAGGGAAGGTGAGTTATTGCAGATGAGCGGTGTGCCCTATTTTTCTCTAGTTGGCATTTATGAGGGGACAAACTGTAGTTTGTTTATAGGAAAGAGGCATGGCCATGCTCTTGCGTTAATGTTTGAATGCCAAAGTCAATTTTGGTGATTATACAACATGGTTCTAGTAGGCCTCTTCTAAAGGATGACATCAGTAACAGTGGCTTTCCTCTTCCCAAGGTTCAGAATGCACATGGGCCACTTGGAGAGAAGAGCACCAAAATCTTTCCTCAAAAATGATAATGTTCTTTTCCTCTTCCCATATACTGTAAACTTCTCTTTTGAGAAGGGATTGGCTCTCAGCCTTAAGGCAAAACTCTACCCAAAAATCTCTCAGGCTTGTAAGGTGGAGCTCTACCAAAAGTTTACCTTGAATTAGAACTTAGCTATTTTTACCTTCATTCTGAGTTTTGCATCTTTAGTATGTGTCTATGCCTTGATTCTATGTTAAGTCATTTTCTTAAATGATTTTACAGAATGATTTTAGCATGTCTAGTTGATTTTTGAGTTTCCTTTTATAGGTCTATTAGAAGTGTCCCTAGAGAGTATAGGTGAAGTGGATAGGTTGTTGCAGTGTGTCTCAAAATGCCTCTGGTAGTTATTTCCTCCCTGTATTTCCATGGACCCCTAACCCATTGAGGTAGAAGGTTCTCTCATGATAGATGAAGTGTATAGGAACTTCTTTTGGTGAAAAGTGTATGTTTAGGCCTGAGTGGGTCACATTTTTTGGTGTATCACCTTTTCTTTTTTTAGGCTTAGGCTTTGTTTTCAGTATCTCTCTCTCCCTTTTCATCCTGCCCTTTTTTTTACATTTTTCAGTTAGCAGTGGGAGAAACCAGGGCCTAAAAGATACATCATAGGGAGCTAGCCCTCATCTACTGACTCTCCCCTCTAGCTTTCCCAGTCCCACAAGTGAGAGGGGAGTTTCCATCATTGTGCGAAGAAGGTAGGAGCTTAGCCTCTTACCAAGGGTGAAATATTTTGCATCAACAATTTTGGTATGCCCAGTGGGACCAACAAGGACAAGTTGTGTCCAAAGAGTTAAAGAATTTTTGATGTGTTCTTTAACTGACTAACCTTTAGAGGCTTTTACATCAACACTAATGGTGACTCTGAGTTGAATCAGTTGGTTAAGCAGCTTGGTGCCATTAAGAAATCACCTTTGTATGTATAATTCCTTTGCACAAAATCATGGGTCTTGTATTCCTTCAGGTGACTATGATCAGACTCAAGATTTTTAGAGAAATGCCTCAAGCACCCCTCCTAGTTGCCCTTCAATGATAAGGGAAGTGGCCCTAGAATTTGAGAAGCAAATGATGGAGATTAACAGACTAGAGGAGTAGTATGGATATCAGTTGGAGCTGATGTATAAAGAGGAGTGTTTGTTTAGGCAAGCTTAGGCCTTACAATCCATGGAGGAGGTAGGGAAATGGAGAAATCCATTTATTCAAGGTAGTCAGCCTTATGTGCCCCCTCCTATCCTAAATAAATCCCCCTCTTTTGCACCAAATCCTTTCTATCAAATAACACTTGCTCACTCCAGCTCATCTGATGCATCTGCCCTCAATCCTGTGCACTTGGATTTCCAACATCAAAGGGCATCAGAGTAACCCCCCATGGAGATTAATCTTCTCAATTCCTTATATTATGAATCTTCCATTGGGGGGAATACCATGAGTCAACACATCCCTCTTCTAGAGACTCTTTCAGTTCATCAATAGTCTCTTCCTAGCATTCCTCAACCTCCCCAAGTCTTTTAGCATGATGTGCAGATTCTGAGTTGGAGGAAGGAATGCTAGGAACTAGCCTAAAGCCTTGAAGAGGATGATGTTGGTGACCTCTGAGAAAGACTCTTTAAAGAAAATCTAGCCAATAAAATTGGAGATTTAGAGGTTAGGATGAAATTAATCTATGAAAGAGAGATAGAACTTCCAGACCTTGTGGAGGAGCCATAGCATCATTGCTACCTGTTCACAGGAGCAAAATTCCAATTTTGAGATCTTGAACTAGGGGAAAATAGTAGAATCATGGGACAGGAAGGAGGATAAGCAAGGTTTTTCTCAAAACATTGAAGAAGATGAGGCTACCCCTACTCATGATAATGTTGGTGACTTCCAAGAAAGGCTCTTCCAAGAGGATCTAGCCAGGAGAATTGTAGAGTTGGAATCTAAAGAGAGATTCCTCAGCCAGTGTGTGATGGATGGTTTAGACCCAATGGCGCATTTTATGTCTAAACTCACCCCATCTACACACCTCTAAGAGAGCTATCAGGCCACACCTAATATAGATGAAGTGATGACCAAGTGGAAAGAGGATAATCATTTGATTCTAGCTTAAGGAATACCTCCTCTTCCACATGTTTTCTCCACTTCACCCCTTCTCAAGGAGGAACCTATTCTACATGAGGCAAGTGAGGAGCAGAAGATCTAATCTATAGTTTTTCAAGTGGCTATCATGAGTGATAATGAAGAAGAAATCATCATCGATGTTTTTTGTGAAGGCATCATCAGAAGTAAAGAAGACTCAGGTCACACATACATGCAGATGTTCCAGCAATACAAAGAGGAACAAAAGCATGGTGAGCTCTCTTCCCCTTTGTTCGATGAAATTCCTTGTTACTTCAATGAGGAGTATGACTATGTTGAGGAGCCTGAGTTAGAGGATTAGGAGGGTACCTTTAAACATCTAGAAACCCTGATCATCTTTGAGGAGGATCAGGAGGGTAGCTTTGAACATCTGGAGACCCTGATCATCTTTGAGGAGGAAAAGGAGAGGTCTAACTTCTTGGAGGAAGGCCTTGAAGAGGAAAGGTTTGAACAAAGAGGTGATGTTCTATGGGATGAGAAATCATTTTGTGAGTCCATCTCGGACATCACAATAGTCACCCTTCTTCAAGAAGTCCAAGAAGAAGTAGAGGATGAGTCTGACATAGTCTTCAACAAGGTAGAAGGAAACAAGTCTGACCATGATGCACTGTAGAGGGACTATACATGTCAAAGGGATAATGGTGATAAGCTAGTAGCCACTGATTTCTTGGTGAAGAGCACCAATATGAAGGACCAACATTCAACAAGCTTTTAGGAACAAGTAAAGTACACACATGTTGGAAGCATGTTTGAATCTAATCTACTCAGATGCGAGCCAATCTAGGTGATAGGCAAGAGGAGCAAGTCACCAATTCTCTTTTTCATTCAGCTACTTGCTTGGCACCATAAGTCTTCTTACTAGGAAGAGGACTTAGGAAGTTTTCCTTTTGATCCAAGAGGGAGGTGAACATTCTTGGTTAGCTATTTATAGTAGTTTTCTTTCAGTTGCCTTTCCTATTTTCCCTAAGTGCAGTTGCACATGTAGTGTTTTTAGCCTTGTGTGTTTCCCTTTTATCTGGGGTAAAAAGCTTCATGTTTTGATTCTCAAATCTTTTAGGGTTGTTTCTAACTTTCTTCAAAGTTGCATCTGACTCTGTTCCCAATGGACTGTAAGGCAACTAGTCTTTAATCATAGTAGGCATGCTTCCACTGGGATTCACCAAATTGTTGACCATTTTTTTCCCAACAAGCAAAAATTGGTCCCCTTCTATCCCTGCTATCCTAGGCCATTTTATTTTCTAATTTTCCATGAATTTGTCCATTTCTATGAACTTTGCAAAATTTCTATGAACTCTACAAGTCTAAGTCTATGAACTCTGTAGGTCTAAATCTATGGACTCTATAGGTTTTGGATTTTTATGGACTTTGTAGGTTCTACAAATTTGGTGCATGAAGGCTCAGTTTAGAGATTTCTAGGTTTTGCAAGGCTGTTTCAAGCTCTGGTATGAAGAAAATCATGAAAAAAGTTGTCATCTATGAACCATTAAACCAGTTCAATGCCTGGTTCAATTGGCCTTGGTTTAATGCCTAGTTTAATCAGTAGTCTAATCGGCCTTAGTTCAAGCCTTGGTTCAATTAGCAAGTCTATCACTTCAATTTCCAAGCTTAGTTCATCACTTACTTCATGGCTTTTGGTTCAAACAAAAGAGTTCCATGGGCTTGTTTCAACAATCACTTGAACCATTGAACTGGTTCAATGGGTTGGTTCAACGCTTTAGTTTAATCACCTTAGTTTAATGCCTTAGTTCAATGTTCAAGTTCATCAGTGGGTTCAGACACTTGGTTCATTAGATGGTTCATCAATCTTGGTTCAAAGGGCTCAGTGCACAACGTTGAACTGTTGAACCAGTTTAACAATTAGTTCAATGTTAGGTTTAATGGAAGGAATTCAGGAGAAGTTCAAAGCAAACAGTTCAATCAGCTCGATGTGCAGCATTGAACCATTGAACCAATTAAACCATTAAACCAATTTTGGTTCAATGGATTGGTTCAATGGGTCAGTTTAATAAGGCACCCTACAGTTGAAGGTTCAAATGCCCTTATGGAGGGTAGTTCAAGGCCTAAAAGCCCTTGTGGAGGGAAGTTAGAGTTTAACGGCCACAACCAAAGGATTTTCAAAGCGTGAAGAAGACCAAAAAGCTAAAGGACATAGCCAAAGGTCTAGAAGCCCTTGCAGAGGGTAGTACAAAGTCTAGAAGCCCTTGTGGAGGGTAGAGAGAGTTTCAAAGAGCCTGAAGAGAAGGACAAAGAGTGGCCAATTCTTACAAACTTTTTGTCCATGGGAAAAAGCCTGAAATAGAAAACTTGTGAGGAAAAAGCCTGAAATAAAAGACCTGATGACTTTTGCTAAGGATGATGATGTCTCAAAAGTTGTCAAATTTAAGCAAGTGAACTAGCCATTAGTTGACAACTTCGTGAACGTCAAATTTAATGTAGTAAAGTAGTCATTGTTTTTGAACTACTTTAGCACCAAATCATGGAAAGAGCCCAAGGAATGTAGCAACCCACCAAGAGATTGCCCCCAAGGGTTGAAAGAGTAGGAAGAAGACAAGTGCAAAAAAGACAAAGCATTCAAGTAGCGAAGGGAAGGTGAGTTATTGAAGATGAGCAGTGTGACCTATTTTTCTCTAGTTGGCATTTATGAGGGGATAAACTATAGTCTATTTACAGGAAAGAGGCGTGGCCATGCTCGTGCATTAGCATTTGAATGCCAAAGTCAATTTTGGTGATTGTATAGCATGGTTCTAGTAGGCCTCTTCTGAAGGATGACATCAGTAACAGTGGCTTTTCTCTTCCCAAGGTTTAGAATGCACATGGGCCACTTGTAGAGAAGAGTGCCAAAATCTTTCCTCAAAAATGCCAATGTTCTCTTCCTCTTCCTATATATTGTAAAATTCTCTTTTGAGAAGGGATTGGCTCTTAGCCTTAAGGCAAAACTCTACCCAAAAATCTCTTGGGCTTGTAAGGTAGAGCTCTGCCAGAATTTTACCTTGAATTAAAACTTAGCTATTTTTACCTCCATTCTGAGTTTTGCATCTTTAGTATGTGTCTATTCCTTGATTCTATGTTAAGTCATTTTCTTAAATGCTTTTGTAGAATGATTTCAGCATGTCTGGTGCATTTTTGAGTTTCCTTTTATAGGTCTATTAGAAGTGTCCCTAAAGAGTATAGGTGAAGTGGATAGGCTACTGCAGTGTGTTTAAGAATGCCTTTGGTAGTTATTTCCTCTCTATATCTCCATGGACCCCTGACCCACCAAGGTAGAAGGTTCTCTCATGACGGATGAAGTGTATAGGTGCTTCTTTTGGTGAAAAGTGTATGTTTGAGCCTAAGTGGGTCGCATTTTTTGGTGTATCACCTTTTCTTTTTTTAGGCTTAGGCTTTGTTTTTAGTATCTCTCTCTCCCTTTTCATCCCCCCCCCTTTTTTTACATTTGTTAGTTAGCAGTAGGAGAAACCAAGGCCTAAAGGATACATCAGAGGGAGCTAGCCCTCATCTAGAGACTCTCCCCTCCAGCTTCACCAGTCCCATAGGCGAGAGGGGAGTTTCCATCATTGTGTGAAGAAGGTAGGAGCTCAGCCTCCTACCAAGGGTGCAATCTTTTGCATCAACAAGTGGGTCTTAGGTAGATCTAAGGACTCATATTTAACCACTCATTAAGATTGGATGGTACATATATGGTTAAGAAGATAAAAAATCTAAGGAGCTAATGAGTCGAGGACACATGTAAAAAGCACATGGGTCCTAGTAGAATATTGATGAAGTGTATGCAATAATACACATAGATCAATAGAGTAGATAGAGTTAAAAAAGTCAAGGAGACAAGTTAGATACCAAAAGCCAATAAATGAAGGGAAGCTTGGGACATTTTTTGATGAATGTTGAGGAATATTTTGGACCTAGGTAAGGCAAATACATAGGAGATGAGATCAAAAGCAATCCAAGATTGAACCAGGGTCAAATTTTAGAGATCAAGAATCAACATTTGAGCTCCATAGATACAATATTGGTCTTTTACATATATTTTAATCAAAGGTCAACTTTTTGTTTTTGAAATAGACTAGGCATTGAGTTGCAAGAAAACCAATAAATGACATTAGTTTTCAATCCATAGTGAATCTATTGTAAATACAGAATATAATATAATATATTCAATAAGGGTCATTTCTTTAATAATCAGGTACCTATAGCCACCCAAATTAAATGTGCCATAATTCTATCAATCCTAAGACATGGTCCTCATAATTAGATCAAATAGATAATGATATGGAGTTCTGAGAAGGATACCTAATGAGTATTTAATGCTTTTATATAATTAGTTCCTTATTGATAACATCATGAGTTAGCATCCTCAAGAGTGATAATCCATCAAAAGTGGTTGGGTATTTTTTAATTAATAACTCTCTCTCTCTCTCTCTCTCTCTCTCTCTCTCTCTCTCTCTCTCTCTCTCTCTCTCTCTCTCTCTCTCTCTCTCTCTCTCTTCTATAAATACAATCTTTTAATCCTTGAAAACAACTTAGTAATCCCTCTCTTGGACATGACTAGACACTACCTAGATTTTATCTTTGTAACCTTTTGAGATAACTAAAGGGCTCTTTTCAAATTTAATTATTCTAGTATAGTGTGTCAATGTTAGATTGATTTGAATATGTGGTAGAAATATCTCCCTTGTCAAATCTTAAACTCACCTAGTTATTATATTATATTGTTTTGTAGGTCATGTTTAGTGTCAAATGTCATTTGATTAAAGCTAGCAAGTGGATACACTGACTGGTTAAGTCCCTAGAGTCAGGATTTTCCATCACTTCTCTCAGGTTTTGATCATTTGATGAACCTTTACATGAAATAATAATGTGTAAACAACCATTTGAAGTTGTATATCTCATCTCATTAGTGTTTTTTAAAATTTCAAATAGAGTGGATGAACAATCATTACTTGTGCATTACCCCATTTTACATGCCTTATTATGTTTTTATATTTATCTCTCCCCTCTCCCAATCAAAATATAGTTTAGGTAATAGATCCAAAAGGAATTTAGCCTTCTCTAGAGGTCTAATCCATTATTAGGATACCCACATCCTAGGGTCAATCCCATGTTGGAGTAGATTTGAGTAAAAGACTTAAACAATCTTCTTCTCAGCTAGGGTGCAAATATAAAACATCAACAGTTTTGACATGCCTGGTGGGACCCATTAGATCTAGTTTTGGTTAAATTTTAGTTATATTAGTGTTCTTCATGAAGAATTTGCTGATTTTAAGCTCAACCAATTGTTTCTAGAAGTCCAAGCAGTTTCTGAGTAAGTTCATTTTCATTACACTATCCTTATGTTATTTTCATAACTATGTAAGAAGGAAATCCCTATGCAATACCTACTTTTCATCCCTAGGATGAAACATATGATCCCTATCATGATCAATATGAGCCTTGTTATGATCCTAATCAGCCTTACCAAGAATTTTATCAAAGCCATTTTAAGCCTTATAAAGTTTCCCATGATCCTTATTATCAATAGCATGAATCTTACCTTCCTTATGAACCATATTAGTCTCAAGACCATATTTCACCTTTCACATATGGATATGATTTTCTGCGTGAGTATCCTTGTCTCCAAGGGATAATCAATGAAATAGAGATCAAACTACTAGCATGTGCAAGAAAAGTTTGTTCAAATCCTTAATATGATTAAGTGAATGGGTTGTCTCTAAATGTATCCAATGATCTAAAGGAGAGGAATGAGTTGTGTATTTTTTATTTGATAATTTGGAGGCTTGGGAGAGGAAACAAATTGAGTTAGATCTATTGTCTCAAGAACCTTCTTGTGTTCTTTACCAATATTCTTGTGTCCCTTATTCTCATGAAGTCTTGACCAAGCTCAGTGTGTGACAGTGAAGATTCCTAGTTGGAGTCAAGAACCTATTGAAGAAGATATTAATATGCCAATTCAAGAGCCTATTCAAGAGTATAAACCTTCTTATAGTCCCCTTTATTCACATCTTACCCCTCAAGCTCAAGTTGTCCATAAGGACAAAAAGGTTTTAGACCTTGATAAAGTGATATAAAAGTGTAAAGAGAAAAATGTGGAGGTCTACACAAGTTTCTCTTTTCCTCCTCTCCAAAACCCTCTACATGATTATATTGTCCCCAAGATCCCAAATTTGATCATGATCAACATTCCATGATTCATAATCCCTCTCAAGAAAATGAATTTCACCACTCTCCCATCATCTCCCTTCTTCAACAGGAGCCTATTATATTGGAAATAGAGGAAGAGGTTATAGATGAAAGTTAAGATATTGGGGAATGTGAAGAATATGCTTCAATTGTGTATGAAAAAGAGTTCTTCATTGATACTTCACTTCAGGTACAAGTTGAAACTAAGATTATATCTAATATTAAAGAAGTTATCTAAGGTATATAAGAGAAGGTTGATCTTTATATGGAATAAATACATGAGGAATTGATGTAAGTTTATGTCACAAATGAGGTTGAGATATCTCCAATTGAGAAAGATGAAGGTGCCTTTCAAAATGATCTTATTCAAGTTGATCAAAATGAAGAAAAAAGGGATTATTGGCATATGTAATTTGAATCTCTAAAATAGATTAAAGAGCTTTATAAGGATATGTTGGCCATTAGAGATCATGATATTCAAAAGTTTGATCAAAAATCACCTATTTAAGATCATGATGTAGCTTAGGTTGACTATTTAAAGCTCCTTTAAGAGTTGAATGAACTTTCAATAATTGATAAGAAGGATGAGGTCACTCAAGGATAAGGCATAAATGAGATGTTACTTGATAAGTTTGTAGTTGACAAGCAACATAAAAAGGATCTAGAAGTATAAGATGAATTTGTCTTTGTTAGTGACTGGTTTTCTATTAATGGCTCATTTTAAGAAATGTTAAGAGAAATAATTGGAAAGAAGACTGCCTCTTCAAATTTCATGTTTAATAAACCCCCTACTTTGTAACTTGTAACATCTTTTGTAAGTAATGAGTTCATGAATTTCCATTTTGATCTAGGTGGATCATGTTTTGTCATGGTTAATTAGGCTATTTTATTTATATTTTTTCCTAGATAAGTGTTTTTTTTCACATTTTCCTTGTTAGGATAACTTTCCTACTTTATTTTGTTTCTTTCCCTATTTTGGTGGAGTTTGTTATCTTTACAAATAAATAGGTTCCTTATATTCATGGAATAGATATGTCATATATTATAACTCAAAGGTCATGTACATGGTCCAAGTTCAAGAATAGAAGTCATGATACTTAGATAAGTTGCCAAAAATGTTTACTATTTTTGGCCTACATATAAAGCTTTCAAGGATTGAACAATGTTCCTAATTGAGAGAAGGACCCAATGATAAAAGAGGAAGATTATATTGCTTGAAACACTTTTCAAACACTTTAAGTAAGTTTAAAATGTAATTCTATTTATCTTAAACAAATAGGTCTATAGAGTAAATGGAGGATCCAAATAAGTTTGAATAGGTAATCTTGTAGTTCAGGTCATGGACAAGTTTGCTAATGCTTTATAAGTTCATTTGAGCTTCTGAAGATCAAGGAAAATCTCAAAAGAACAAGTCTAGGAACCATACCATCATCAAGACATCACTTAAAAATGGATTGGTCAGCTTGTTTACACATTTTATAAGTATGCTTACAAATATTTACAAGCCCATAGGTCATGTAGACATGTTTCTCTTAGTACCTAGATCATCCCCTACAAGTTTTGTGCCTCCATTAATTTCTTGCTTTGAGATCCAATCCTTCAAAGTTAACCTAATAGATGAAGATATTTGTGCAAAAGATAAGTTTAAACTCAAGAAAAAATTAATCAATTCTTAAATGTGATGATTTATGGGACATCAAATATGGTTTGTGGTACATCATTGATGTGCATGTAAATGTAAAAATAAATCTTAGATAAAAAATCATATGAGTTTAAAATTAATAGTTTGTGGGACATTAATGATGGTCACATAGAAATCAAATGATGGGAGTGTAGATGTCAATTTTGAGCTCCTAAAGTAACCATTGGGTTTTAAGAAGTGGGTCCTAGATATATATAATGGCTTACATTTAATCTCTCATCAAGATCAGGTAGTGTATATATGGTCAAGAAGTTAGTGAATGCAAGGAGCTAATGAGTCAATGACAAGTGTCAAAATTGTGTGGGTCTTTGTAGAAGCGCAATAAAGCACATACATTTATACACATAGATAAATTGAGTAAATAGAGTTATAAAAGTCAAAGATCCAAGTTAAATACTAACAACCAGTAAATGAAAGCGAGCTTAGGACATTTTTTGACAAAATTTGAAAAAGATTTTAGACCTATGTAAGGTAAAAACACAAGAGCTGAGCTTGAAGGCAATCCAAGATTGAACCAGGGTCATATTTCAAAGATCAAGCATCACCATTTGAACCCTATGGATATAGGATTTTTCTTTTACATCTACTTTAATCAAAGGTCAACATCTTGTTTTCAAAATAGACTAGGCATTGAGCTGTAAGAAAACCAATAAATGACATTGGTTTTCAATCCATAGTGAATCTATGTTAAATACAAAATATAATAGAATATATTCGATAAGGGTCATTCCTTTGATAATTAGGTACTTGTGTCCACCAAAAGAAAATGTGGAATAATTCTATCAATCCTAAGACATGGTCCTCATCATCAGATTAGTTAGATAATGATATGGAGTTCCAAGAAGGAGACCTAGTGGTTGGATAAGGATAATGAGTATTCAATTATTTTATAGAATTGGTTCCTTATTGATAAGATCATGAGTTATCATCCTCAAGAGTGTTAATCCATCGAAAGTGGTTGGACCTTTTTCGATGCACAAATCTCTTTCTCTTTCTCTTTTCTATAAATACAAACTTCTAAGCCTTGAACACCTCTTGGTAATCCCTCTTTGGGAATGACTAGACTCTACCCAAATTTTATCTTTGTAACCTTTTGAGATAAATAAGAGACTCTTTCCATATTTTATTATTTTGGTATAGTGTTTTAATGTTAGATTGATTTACATATGTGGTAGAAATATCTCCCTTTTCAAATCCTAATCTCACCTAGCTACTAGATTATATTATTTTGTACATCATGTTTAGTGTCAAATTTCATTTTATTAAAGCTATCAAGTGGATACATTAACTAGTTAAGTCACTAGATTTAGGCCTTTCCGTCACTTCCCTTAGCTTTTGATCATTTGATGAACCTTTTCATGAAATACTAATGCATAAATAGCCATTTGAAATTTTAGATCTGATCTCATTAGTGTTTTTAAAAAGTTTAGATAGAGTGAATGAATAATCAAATTACTAGTGCATCACCCCATTTTATATGCTTTCTTATATTATTGTATTTCTCTCTCCCTTTTCCTAGTTAGAATATAGTCTAGGTGATAGATCTAGAAGGAACCTAGCCTTTTCCAAAGGTCTGATCCATTATTAGGATACCCACAACCTAGGATTAGTCCCATGTTAGACTAGATCTGAGTAAAAGACTTGAACAATCTTCTACTCAGTTAGGGTGCAAATCTAGAACACCAATAATTCCCAATTAGATTAAAGTACTTATAGGCCCAATAACCAATATAATTAGCACAATCAATCATAAATAAACACAAGACTAATAAAGGATTCCATTTCCCTCCATTTGAGAAATGCCCACGTGTTTCCATAAAAATTAATATTGTAAATTGTTGGTAATAAGATATTTATATCTTCTTTTAATAAACTTTTCAGAGAGTACATAATCCTTTTAATGTAGAGAAAGTCCTCCATCAGTCAATGGTTAAAAAAATATATTTTTCCATACATTTAATTATTCTTTCTTTTCTAAAACACTATTTATTGATATTTTATTTTGTAAATAAAATACATTAATCCAATAAGCTCAATTGAGTTGCTTCCAAAAATATAATGCATTTATATTATTTTAATTTATAATTTGTAATTGTGTTACATTCACTATTATGCAAGGGTATATATATGATCAACATTATAGTGAAATCAATATATATTTTATATAAGGAATAATCATATACATGACATGTTTAGTATTGATTAGAAGTCATTAAACTACTCAATTTTATCTCAAAATAGAGGGAATAAATACAATATAGGGACTCATAGATCCATTAAATTACATAGACACACAATCTATATTTAATTTACATCCCACACTTAATAAATTAATAAAGTATTTTAGCATAAAATTGGTAGTGTACTTTACTTGAGTAGTAAGACTTAGATAAGTATGATCCAAAAAAAACCATAAACATGAATTATATAAAATCATGTATATTTACATTTTTTACCCACATAAATTCTCTTTGCATAATAAACATAATACTCATAACTAAATTTGAACATACGAATGAAATAATTCACAAAAGAACTCATAAAATATCTTACTACTTTAATGTTCCTTTGAAGTAAACTTATATTATTATTAACACTAAAAATTAATGCATCATAGAAGAAATGATTTATAATAATATTTATCAGTCATTCACATGTCATGTAATTCTATATTTATTTTTTCATACTTTACCATCACAACAAAATTATCTTTTCTAATAGAGTGTCCATCAAAATATACCATGATAAGATTTAATCCATATAGTTATTTTAATGCTCAATTAAGATTATACCAAAGATAGCATGACTATAGATACTTACTAAATATTCAACTTTGAATAAAAACTTTTAAAATTTGGTATCAAAGCATGGAAAGATTTCTCCCAATATGAGGTTTGAATATAATTTATGCATGCATCTATAGTCTACATTCCTACCCAAACAATAGGACCAACATGATAATTAAAATCAGACCTTGATTTAAAATTATGATAAAAATGACCCACATATATATTTTATTTTGATGATAATTCAAATTTCACACACAAATTTGTCATAGACAACTGAATATATAAAAAACAAAATTAATTAATAAAACAATACCAAGTATAAAAATACTACACAATATCTACAAATTCATACTAAGTAATTATTAGAAATAATTTTAAATATAGAAAAAAGATTTAAAAATTAGTTCAAACACCTATTTAATAAATTATATTTAGCTAAAAATGTTTTAATACATGATATCAACATCACTACCCACAAGCTATAAAATCACCATATCAACTATTTTAAATTACATAGCCTTTATAAGGATAAAAATGCAACCAAAATTAATTAATAAAATGAAATAATACTTTTAATAGCCTAAAATTTAAAAAATAATGAAATAAACCCATTTTATACATAATATATTCTAATTATAATCCATAAAACATAGTTTATTATGGCCAAAATACTTATAGTTTCACCATTTTCTGATTTTACAACAACAATAATGTGGTGCATGCATAAAACTAAGTTAAAGAGACATTCCATGAAATTTATAGCCATCTAAAATTTAATCTAAGAGTAATACCAAAATCAAAATATAATTTTCAAAATGATGTCAAAAAGACTTAAAAGGGATACCCCTATATATCATTTACTTAGCAAATTATTCCTAGTTAAGTACAACAATTGAACGGAAACATTGAATCCATGAAATTAATCTATTAGTAATTAAACCCTCATAAAACAATGATATATAAATAGGGGTTTTTTTAATAAAAATCTCTAATACATAGTTGACACGTTTGCTGATGTTTCTAATTACACCATAGGTTATCTTAGTGTTTAAGAACACTTCTCACTTTAGGATTTTGAGAATCTGTGGCATGAGGTACAGTTTGTGACTATCCAGTTATTGTCTATGGTGGAATAAAAACAAAGTATGAAAACTATCCACAATATTTATTTGATTTAGTGGTTGGGAGCCACCAGGGTCTATACTATTTGAATACTTAATAATTATGAGGATTCGGTAGTTAAACTAAATGATTATTAACAATGACCTCTAAGCTAGGGTGAATCTTGATAAAAGTAATAAAAAAGAAGGGTAATGAAGAAAGAAATGTGATTTTAGGTTTTCATCTCAAATATTATGATGAAATTTCAATTACTTTGAGCACACTTGAACCAATTTATATTATAAAACAACATAAGCTCAAATTATATCACAAATTAGGAAAAATTAAAAGGAAAAATATGAATCATAATTAAGAACCAAATTTACTTTAAAGGTTTGCTATTATGATTTGAATAACCTAAGTACATCCAAATACAGAGCAAATAAAATGAAGTATATTTGAGATCTTTACAGTCAATTTAGCATTTAGCACAAATCAATAGCCCTATGACAAAGAATTTAACTCAAACAATAATAATAATTCAAATTCAAGGTAACTCCATATAATTGAGAGATAAAATATTCATTTAATGAAAACTATTCAAACAATCTTTTCAAAATGCCTTAGTTGTATTAAGTGTTTTTGGTATCAATTGCTCAAAAACTCTCTATTTACAAATGGTAGCCATCTTCCTATTTATAATAAACATAGGTGGTTAACTGGTTAACTTTCAAAAATATATAGATGTGAATGAGGAAATTTGTCTTTCCTATAAAGCCACAATGCAAAAAAAAATCATGCCAACTTGACCAGAAAGAGTATATGCTAACATACTAGTATATACTTTACAAAAAGAATATTCTTTTAGGAATTTTAGTTGTGGGTCCTTCCAATTAGCCCTATCTGAGGAAGTCTTTCACCTTGGTGTATTACTACTTGATCATCTAAAAATGCACTATAGGCTTCATTAGACAATCCTCTTCTTTATCTGCTAACTTATCAAATTCACTATCTATCTAAGATACAAGTTCCTTGACACATTGTGCTTCTCTAATTTTCTTCCCTTCAAAAGTAATGGTATCAATGGTCTTCTAGTTGTACTTAACTGATTGACCTTGGTTGTCTTAGATGCCTTGGATGTGGGTACCAACCCTCTACTTTAATTCTTCATTATCAATCAGGACTAAAGTAGTGGTTTGAGAGGGGTTATTTAAAATATTCCCCAAAAGTTTATCAATATGGTTTTCCAGGTTTATGTCTCTCTTGACGAATTCCTTAACATCACTACTCCAAATGATCAAAATCTTCTTGTTTATCTACCAAAACTACAATGAGGATGTTCAAATGTTTGATTTTGATAATCTTGAAGTTCAAATCCTACTTTGTCTTATGTACATTGATGAGCTCCTCCATCTGAGCTTGAGAATTCTACCATTGGGTGACTAAGGCTTGTGCCATCTCAACGTGATGGTCTAAAGCATTAAACCTAGACTTGATGCTTTTCAAATTCTCAAATCCATCCATCAAGGATTTATTCAACATTTGCAATATATTGTTAGGAATTTTTAAGAAGACTTGAGCTTCCAAATATTGCTTTTCTATTTCCAAGTTGAGAATATTTTGCTTCAATCCTTGAACTCTATCCAAGGTCATTGTTGATTGGGCCTATACCACACTAGTTATATTTTCTTTAAAAATAGGATGATCCCCTATTGCCTACCCTAGAATAGGAGTTAAGCTTGTAAATGGCTTCACCTTCTAAAAGGTAAACTCCTTGGTACCAATAATAATTATCTTGGTCATTAATCTTTCAAGAGTTGATGTCTCTAGATTAAATTGGACCTGAGGATCAAAATCTTTCACCTATGATTTTTCAATAATATCTACATTTGAGCTCTCAAAGGCTCCTAAGGTACCAAACCATTGTATTTCCTTATTGTGAAGAATTTGGACGCTTCTCTCTACTTGTTTGTTCCACATATCCTAAATCCATGGCTTGACATTATCCTAAACACCTATGTCCACTTGATTCAGAGCCAATGAAGGAGAAAGAGATGGGATTTTTTGTAACTTACCATAAACAAACCAATCAAGAATGGTTGGTCCATATATAGGATTATCATCACTGAAGAGGTTTATCTAATTATTAGGGTGAGTGAAATTTAACCTAGGCCTCTTTCTTGGAGCTTGAGTAACTAAGGCTAATTTTGCTTGTCTCTTTACACTACCCAATGGAACTAATTCCTTTCCTAATTCCTCATATGGGTCTTCTTCCTTATCTAAACCATAAGTACATGTGATGTTAACAAGGGCACTCTCCACTGTTTCTCTAGTTTCTAAATCAATTATTCCAATAACTTTTATTATGGAAGAAGGCCTTGATGGGGATGCCTAAATTTAGAGGCTTTTAATCGGTCTTTTTTATCAATCTTGGACTCTTCAATTATAGCTTTAACTTTTCCTTTTGCATCCTCAAGTTGTTCAATCTAAGATGACTTTATCAATTCTCCCTACTAAGGCTCAAAAAATTATCCCTCAATAGGTGGTTCTTGATGTGTAATCCTAGATGGTCTTGGCAACAATTGATACTATAAAGGATGTAACTACCATATTTATCTTAAAGGCTTATTATCCCTAACAAATCTACATCCTAAAGTTATGTTATATTTTTTAACCCTATATAGGAATTCTTAAAAGTTCTTTGCCTTTGTGTAAATACCATCTCCCACACCTAGTTGATGCTTATACTCAGTCTTTATGACCTTCCTATCCTAAATATGGTTAACGACTCTATTATTAGGGTCCCACATCTTAATATCATCTAATTGGAAATCAAAAGAGTTCTTGTGTACCACCATGATCTCTAGTTGTTTTTAATCTTTGATTACAATTCTACCAATGTCCAATGGGAAGGGATGAAATTTATCCTTTTTATTCATCTTACAGTGCTAAGCTATTCCCTAGATGATTTGATAAGCAATTTCTTGCTCTACAAGCTTACTAGGAACATATATGGGTATTTTGTATGATTGGACCATGATTCCTTCTATCCTTATTACAGTGTAATTTGGATAGAACCACACATCCCCCATGGTCTCCACTTATTTTTTGATTAGAGGATGAAGTATAGGCATATTAATACCAATGATTGTCTCAAAAATGACCGGGAAGACACCATCATTTATGAATTGGATATGATTCTTATATTTGAAAATATGTAGTTAGGAGTAATGATGGCAAATGGTAGTCCTACCATTAAAGGACCAATTTTAGATGCCAAAGAAATTAATAAAGTCTAAGAGTGATTTTAAGATGTAATACATCATAAATAAATGTATGGAGGTCTTTCACTTAATGGTTGTAGATTGTTTGGCTAAGAAGAAACTTATTAAGTCTCCAATGGGAGGGGTTGGGTTCTACTCCAACATCCAATGGACATAAGACACCCAAAAATTACTCACATAAGTTGTAGAAGAGGCATCAAAGGCTCTATTTAATAAGGTCATAGCTACCCTAACACCCTCTCTAAATTGGGTAATATAAATCTCACCATTAGGGGTCCTAAAAACATGGGAACCTTGGATTAACCAAGGTGAAAGAAATCAATCTAAATTTTTGGAATTTATCCATTCTCTCAAACATGGAAGATCAAAATGAGGTAAAGGGAGCTTATAATAAGTCTAAACGGCCATGGGAGTTATGCATGTAACTTTATTTACATTTCCTTCATGAATAATCCATTCTCCATCTACTCTATAGTCAATGAAAATAGGAAGAAGAAGGTCGATGTAATGCATTACCTCTAGTTTAGTAACTACAAGATGAAGGCCTACCATTAGAATTGATATTAAATCCTTGTATCTTTGATATACTAAAGCATTCCTCTTTTCTTCTTGGGAAATTGGTTGCAACTCTTCAACAACGAATAATAATTTATAATAATTCTTGATTCCATGTACATTTAATGTTATTAAATATAACTCTATGTCTCTAAAGACCCTTCCTTTACCATCTAAAGTTAGATAAATATCTACTTTAATATTCATCAGTTGCCTACCTATTGCCATTGATAACACTATATTTTAATTAGAAAGATATCAAATTTCTTACTAAGGCACCTACTTTAAATTTAGTTCACAATTATCTCAAGTGTCACATAATTAATTTGAATATACTCTGGCCTTTTATATAGAGGGTTTAAGGTATTTTTTTTCCTTTTTATTTTAATGACCAAAACATCAAAATTTTATCTCATACGTACCTTAGATATGATGGAACTTTACTATCATATCTCATATGTTTTCAATCATGAGATATATTACATCAGGAGCCTCCATACTTACGTGGATCTTATATGGCAGGGTTCCATGCCTTTCATAGAATTTTTTTATAAATGCAATTTGAAGAGTGACCATTGGTTTTAAAAAATTCCTTCTATTTAGATTTGAAAATCCAAATCAGGGTCTTTACTTTTCATTAGTTCTTGATCTTTGAGCTTATTGATTGTGCCATGTGTCAATATTTTGAGGCCTTTGAAAAGTCTTCAATTTTATCACACCATTTGATCAAATCTAGTAAGCAAGTGATAACCATTATATTATACAAGATGCTTGCCTTTTTAATCAATTAAAATGACTTAGGCCAAGATTTTTTTGTCTCAATCTTTCCTTCGTAAGAAAACTAAGAATTTCTTAAAAGGCTTTTGTAAAGCCCCCTTTAATTAGGCTCAAAATTTTGTCTAAGTTAAATTTGATGGGTTTGGTCCCATCAAATATGTCCTCACAAATATCAAATGATGGGGGTGAACCTATAAAATTTAAGATAATAAAAAAATATTTTTTAAATTTAAATTTGATAGGTTTGGTTCTGTTAAATACATCCTCATAGACATCAAATGATGGGAGAAAACTTGTAAAATTTAAAACAATGAAATTTATTGATCCAATAATTGAATGCCACATGTAAAAACATTGAGATATCTCATAAATTTGGGGATTATATAAGTTAAATTTGATAGGTTTGATCTCATCAAATACATACTCACATATGTCAAATGATGGGAGAAATCTTGTCAATTTTAAGATGATAAAATCTTTATGTCTAATGAATGAGTGCCACACATAAAAACTTTTAGGAGATCTTGAGGCTTCTAAGTTGATGTGCACCATTAGATTGAGAACATCCAAGGTAATGTGAACCATTGGATCAAGTCTCGAGTGGTTAATAGCTATTAATGTCCTTTTGGGTGTCGGATTTAATTCACACCATTGTATTGAAATCTTAAGAAAAATAATCACTGTTGGATTAAATCTTGAGTGGTTAACAACTGTTAACATCATTTTGGATGTTAGATTTAATTCACATCATTGGATTTAAATCTTTGAGAAAATGATCACTATTGGATCAAATCCTAAGTGGTTAACAACTATTAACTTCCTTTTGGGTGTTAGATTTAATTCACACCATTAGATTGAAACTTTTGAACAAATGATCACCGTTAGATCTACAAAAGGGCATTTAAGTTTTAAATTAATACATGATCATGTTTTAAGTGTAGTCTAAGGTTTTATATTAATATTTAGTCATGTTTAAAAAAAAAACATATTTGAAGCTCAATATAAAGTTAGACTTAGGATCATTTAATCAAAAGGAAATAAAATTTCTCAGTAGTATTTTCGTCTAAGTTTTTAAATTTAAACCCTTTTAGGCTTTGCTCCTTAAAAACCTTAGCTTCTTCCATGGAACATACAACTAATCACCTTGAAGATAATTATTATCAATTTTGAACCATGAAACATAAACATGATCAAATATATCAAAGCACATGTTCCTCTTTCATAATTGATTTGCCTTTAAAAATCCAAGATAAGATAACTCTTCACATTCAGTCTAGAATATAGACTTTTTGGAAACAAATACAGGGGTCCTCCTTTTAAAAAAGGATAGAGGGGTGTTGGTCTCAACAAATGGTGACTCATAAGGGAAACATACCATTATGTTGGAACACAAGACTCTGGTTTAAACTTGTACATGAACTCTATATCCCATTCAAACATATGCTCTTTCCTAAATCAACCTTAAATTGAAATAAGTTCCTTATATATAAAATATAAACATAGGTATTAGAACACAAACATGCAATGTGTGCTTTAATTCCACTTACTATTTGTCATAAACTTCAAGAAACATCTGGGTTCATTTCCTTTTGGTCCATAGCATTTGATTTTGAACATTTTTAGATATTCTTTGAGAATAACAACTCTTAGTTCAAGGAAGGCTTGGGCATTGCTTTGCTACTAACCAAGCATATATAGCTTGGATAGAGATACCTTTGGTTCCACTCAAGGTCTTGCTCCACTGCCAGCTAGGCATCCATAGCCCCAATAGAGATTACATGAATCACCTTTACTTTGGAAGCTTTTGATTTGATAATAAGCTTTTCTTTTTGCTTCCAATGAAGGCTAGGAACTAGATTATCTAGGTTTAGTGATTTGATCAAATGTTATAGCCTTAGGATAATTTCCTTTAATTAAAACTTGATTTCATGACAAGGATATGTTTTAAGTGTAAGTATGAGTTAAAAAGCTAAATTCATGTCATATACATATGATTCTTCTTAAAACAAAGTTTTAATTCAGAATAAGATTTAGATATTTGTAGGAAAATAAATTTCTATATCAATTTATACCAATACCCCTAGTTTCTTCATACTACCTTATTGCCAACCATGGTCACCTTTTGTAAAATTCACCCACACTCTCTTAAGAAATTCCCAACCAAGAAATAATACCATGAGACCTTACCATAACCAAGTAACACCACCAAGCAAGAAGAAAAAACAAAACACAAACAAAACAAATATAAACAAGTCTAGTAAGGAAGAAAAAACAAAGCAAGAAAGTTAACTAACTAGCCTACCTATTCTAATTTTAACAATCTTACACATTTTTTCCATGAAGACCTATGGTGGGGTAGAAAGAAAGTAATGTCTGAGATATTGTCCATTAGTAGGTAATGTGAACTCTAATCCTTGGATATATTTCAACCTAAAAGTATTGTTGCCCAATATTTATATAATTTAGTAAGGACCAATCCATAAAGGAGTGAATTTACCATGTTTACCTTCTAGTTTTGATGCCTTGTCCCAAAGAAGGATTAGATCTCCCTATCTAAACACATTCACTTTAGATCTATGATGAAACCATATTTTCATAATTGATTTGTGTCTACTGAAGTCTATAAATTCCTTTTCAATGGCATCTTCCATTTGAATAATGTCTAACAACCAAGAATTAACAAGGTCTTGACTATCTTCCATGTATTCCTGCATAAATGTGAACATAGGAAAATTTAAAGTGATGGGAAAGATGGACTCTTAACCATATACCAATAAAAATAGTGAATCCTTTAGATCTTGTTTGATCCTAATTTGATTTTCCCAAAATGCAAACATAAGAAGTTTATGCCATGTTCTAGGTCTATTTTCAATAGATTTCTTGATAGCTTTCATTAGATTTTTTTATGGATTTAGAAATAACATTTCCTTGAGGATATTTACTAGAAGAAAACTTGAGTGTAATTCCTTGGTCATAATCCCATTATATCATTTCAATAGAAATGAATGTAGATTCATTGTCATAAACCAAATAAACTAGGTTTTCAAATCTAGTACAAATATTTGCTTCTAGGAAATTGATCACTTCCTCTATTCTGTATTACTTAGTGGCTACCACCTCATTCCACCTAGTATAATAATATATAGTAGTCAGGACATACTTATGAACTTTAGAATGATTGGGGTTTATTACTCTAATAAAGTCTAATCCCCATTGTGCAAAATGTTTATCTACCATCACAGGTTGTAAAGGCATGGCTGCCTATGGTTCCTTTATGATAAAGATATAGCATCAATGACATTCCATCACATGCTTATAATCATCTTCAAATATTGTGAGCTAATAATATTTATCCCTGAGAATCTTATGATTTGTGGTTCTTCCTGAAGGGTGTCCACTTCCTAGTTTCTCATGAAAGGTATTCATAATCCAAGCCACTTCTTCCTTGGACACACATCTCAAATAATTTCCCTCAAAGTTCCTCCTATACAAGACTCCATTCTTGATGAGCTAATGAGCTACTTTGAGCCTCAAGGCTCTCTTTTGTTCTCTTATAAATCTTAGGGGACAAGCATCATTGACAATTAAATGGATAATAGAGTCATACCACTCATTAAGTTGAAAGTTTTGTTGATCTACTTACATGATATGAAATTTTGGGTCAATATTAGTGATCACCTAAAATAGACCCTGACATTTCACTAATTTGGCTATTTTCGTCTCTATATCATATTCTTGTATAATTGCCATCCATTTGCCTCTTATTTCTCTAAGCTCATTTTAACTCAACATAAGTTTTGTAGTTGGATTAGGTAATATAGCATGTACCTTATTTCTAAGGAAGTAATGTCTAAATTTTTTTATTACCTTTACCAATGCATAAGATTGCTTATCAATCATAGAATAATTCACTTATAAATTCTTAAAGTTGGTGCTCATGAAAGATATAGGATGATGATTCCCATCAACTATTTGAGTTAACACTGCACCCATAGTATACTCAAAATCAAATGAACATATCTAGAAATCCTTTGAAAATTTTGGACTTATGAGGATTGGAGCTTTAGTAATTGCCTTCTTAATGTTATTGCCTTCTTAGTGTTAGTGAAGGACTTTTTGGATTCTTCATTCTAATAAATTATAGTTTCTTTCTTAATCATGTCATTCAAAGGTTTAACAATCTCAACAAAGCTTGAAATAAACATCTTCACAAATTTAATCTTGCCAAAGAATGACTTAATTTATTTTTGACTATTGGGTAACCCAATTTTAGAAATGGCCTCTACTCTATCAAGATCCATAAATATTCCATCTTTGGTAATGACATGTCCCAAAAAATTTCCTTCAATGACACAAAATATGCTTTTCTTGGGGTTAAAAGATACACCATACTTCCTTCATCTATTAAATACTTGTCTCAAATGTATAAAGTGTTATCTATTTTTAGAAAATATTGTAATATCATCCATATATATTATGATACACTTGCACACTAAACCTTGGAAAGCATGACCCATGGCCCTTTTAGAAGTTTCCCCTACATTAATTAATTCAAAAGGCATTCTTTTGTAAGCATATGTTCCCCATTTAGTAGTAAAAGTTGTTTTCATCCCATCTTCTGGAGAAACAAGCACTTATTTATATCTAGAAAATCAATCCAGAAAAGACATCATGGAATATCCTAAAATATTCTGGATAACTTGGTCCAGAGAAGGTAAAGGATAATTGTCCTTTTCAGATTCTCTATTTAGATTTCTAAAATCTATGCACAATCTTATTTATCCATTATTTTTTGTAACTGGGACTAGGTTTGCCACCCAAGTAGAATGTCTAATAGGAAACACTATCCTTACATCCAATAGCTTCTTGACTTCTTTAAAAATCATGGGTTCTAAGACATGGTTGACTAGCCTTTGCTTCTGTCTAAAAGATTTGCAACCTTCTTGAAGAGGTATGGTATGACTAATGACCCTGAGGTCAAATATTTTCAAATCTTCATAAGACCAAAAAATTACATCCTTGTATTTTATAATCAACTCTCTATCTTTTCTATTTTCCATTTTAGTGCAAGCCTTCCCTATATTCACCATTTGGGGCTGATCATGTGAGCTAAGATTTAATACATAATAATCCTTACCATTTACCTTGGGTTGCTTAGGTGCTTCATTTATTTTATCAAAATCAAATAGTCTTTCTAATGAAATCATCCCTTTAGGTATCTTATTATTACTTAATTGGATGATTTTACCATTAAGTTCCTCCTCATAAGAACTTTCATCAATCTCATCAATAATGTGAGCTTCAAAAGCTCCAGAATTAGTTAAAAAATCTATTATCTATTGATCATCACTGAAAACTTGGAAATTATTTATATTATAAAGAACTAAAGGACAAGGTATTAGCTCAATACTAATGCTTTTAGAATCATGATTAGGCATGAGGTTAGATACAATAGAGGTAATCTCATTAATAGTTTTGTTTTCTTCTCTTGGAATAGCTAAGATGTTGAAAGCATTGAAAGATTCGATCAAATCCCACACCCTAAACTTATATCTCTTTAAGTAAGATAATTTTCACTGGTACTTACTTCTCACTTGGTTAACCACAAGCTAAAATTATCCATATACAAGGAGTTATTCAACTTTGTGTTTAATGACAAACTACAATCCACATATGAGAGCCTCATACTCAGATAAATTATTGTTGTAAGCAAATTGTGACTTATAAGTTGTATGGTATTGCTTTTCTAAAGGATTCATCAATACAATAATATTTCTTGATCCTAATTTTCACTTTGCACCATCAATGTATAACTTTCACAAACCACACATTTGAGAAGAACTCTTAGAAATTAGTTCTTTGGTAATTTCCAAAGTGAAAACTCCCAAATTAGAATCCAAGAAATTTACCCTTTCATTAACATCATTATATTCTATTATCATGTGTTTCATTCAAGGTTCCCTTACTAATCTTATTTTATTTGGTACACCTTTCCAAGGAAGCCATAAGTGTGAAAAATTAGTAGACATATAACCATTTAAAGCCTTAGTCCATTCTATACTCAAAGCCAATCCATAAGTAATATGCATTTCTACAAATTGGATATCAATGAATTGCTAAACCCTTGGTTGACTAGCCAGTTTTATATGAACATTCAATAATTATCCTACAACCTTGACTTTGGATTAATCTAATTGAGTGACTACCCTATCAGATTTGATTAGAGTTAACTTGAGTTGTTCACATATCCCAATAGGTATAATTTTGGTTGAGGCTCTCAAATCTAAAAGACATTTATGAATATTGTTTCCAAATATCTTGATTTTAAGTAAAAAATGTGGAGATTCTACTTTGATCACTTGTGTAATTACATTTACACTATCATTCTTAGGGGGTTTCCCAATTTTCTTTGATAGATATTCTAAGAGTAAGTCTCTTTGTTTAGTGATTTGAGTTAGCTCATACAAAGTGATAGTAGCTTTAATCCTTTTCATATCTTCCACAATGTTGTAGCTATCTTTACATGTAGGATCAATAGTTAACATTAACTTAGAAGAACTTCCTCTAGGAGGTTTAGGATTATTCTTTGATATAGTGTCTAGAGGGGTACCATAATTGTTAGGAGAGGTAGAGGTAGTCGATGGTTATTTTTATTCTCTATTTCTTAGAGGATATGTCTTCAAAATAATTTGGAATGCTTGAATTTACTTAGGAATATTCTCAGGCTCATTATTCTCTTGAAAAGGGAAATTAAAAGTTTCCATCATATGTCAAATGGTTCACATTCAAAAGAATTTGTAATAACCTATTTGTTTGGAACCACTTCAAATGTGTCAAGTTCTTCTTGAAAAGCTTTAAAGTCTTTACAAAACTAAATATAATCAATCTCACCATGTTTGGAAGTAGCATGAACCCTAAAATAATCTGGTAAGGCAATATTAGTGAGGTTTATATCCATATTCTTTTTGCTAGGGAAAGACTCATTAGCTTTTTTATTGTATAAACTATCATTTTGAAACCTATTTCCACATCTATTAAACTTTTGGAAAGTAAAGTTCTTTCCAAAATTGTCATTAGCATTACCAACTTGTTTTTACAATTTCAAAAAATTATTGCTAAGCTTTTGTACCATTTTCAATATAGATTCATTCTCATTTTTTGGAACCTCAACATTTTGACTCTCATTACTATTAATGCCATTGACAAGAACTAAATCCTTCTAATCATTGTCATGAAATCCATTGGTAACTTGATGGCTCAATAATCCTAGATTTTGATTAGGGGCATCATGACTAGTACACAATACATTCAAAGCAAGAAACTAGTTTAATGTTGGACTATTTTGGTTATTACTTGGGAAAATGTTTAATGCAGGCATTTAAGGATTAAAATTTGGGATAAAATAAGCTATCTATCCTTAAGGTTGCATTTGGTCACTAATAACCACTGCTTTAGAATAGGCTTGAGCTAATGTGATGATAAGTGGAATATCTCTCTTCAAAAACATAAAAGTCATGGGGTTAACAATATCTTTATAAACTCCAAAGCCAAAGCTTTGTTAGGTTTATATGGATCCATGGTCTGACTAAACATATTTTTGAACCTCATATTAAATGACCTAATAGGTTCACTTGTATCTCTCTTAATAGTTATGAATTCATGATAAATGACACAAGGACTTATGATATTTCCAAATTGATCAATGAAAATAGTGTCAAAATTATTCCATGAGATAATACAATTGTCAGGTAAATTGAGGAACCATTCATATGTAGCATATTTAAATGTAAATAGGAAAAACCTACATGATACATCTTCATGAATAACATTAAATAATATTAATTTAGTTTTGAAAGATTTAACATGTTCCTCAACAGTTGTAATACCAATTGGGCTAAATATTGGCAAATATTTTTTTAGATTACATGATAAATTATGAACTGAACCTGCTATATTGATAGGGTAAATTTAAAGCCACACCATGTTTGGATAAAGTTCAAGCATATGAATCCCTTGAAAATGTGATGATGGTAGTGATTTATAATACCTATGCTTACCTCTATCTTTCTTAATCCTTCTCTGAGTTTTTAGTTTGAACAAGGGTTCTCTAGTCTCTGAATGTGATCTAGTCCTAATCTTTGGTAATTCTAGCTTGATGACTAAGGATCCTATTTTAAAACATAGTGTAACACATTAATTTCCAAAAATAACAAATAATATTCACACTAAACTTAATTTGTAAAAAAAAAATCATAATAGGACAAAGGACATCAATCTTTAACTAAACAAGTTCAAAGATGTATTGAATTATGCAAAGATGACCAATCTTTACAACTTATGACTCAAATAAACTTATTATTGTTGAATAATTATCAATTTTGAGAAAAATAAGTCATCCTAAATCCAGATACTAATAAAATTTTAACAGCAAAAGTCATATTTCCACAAAGGTCACCAATCTTTACATAATTTATGTTAAAATAAACACAATAATGTAAAATGTAGATAATTCTGACCAAATACACTCAAACCATATTAAGCATCTTTAAAGAGGCCCTCCTTTTAGAACCAGTAGAGTTTATATAATTGATACTTCTAGTTGTACCATAGGTTCTCTTAGTGTTCAAGAACACTTCTCACATTAGGATTTTGAGAATCCATGGCATGAGTTATAGTTTGTGACTATTCAGTGATTGTCTATGGTGGAATAGAAGCAAAGTATGAAAACTATCCACAATATTTATTTGATTTAGTGGTTGGGAGCCACCAAGGTCTATACTATTTTGAATACTTAATAATTATGAGGATTCGGTAGTTAAACTAAATGATTATTAACAATGACCTCTAAGCTAGAGTGAATCTTGATAGAAATAAGAAAAAATAAGGGTAAGGAAGAAAGAAATGTGATTTCAGGTTTTCATCTCAAATATTATGACAAAATTCCAATTACTTTGAGCACACTTGAACCAATTTATATTATAAAACAACATAAGCTCCAATTATATCACAAATTAGGAAAAATTAAAAGGAAAAATATGAATCATAATTAAGAACCAAATTTACTTTAAAGGTTTGCTATTATGATCTGAATAACCTAAGTACATCCAAATATAGAGAAAATAAAATGAAGTATATTTGAGATCTTTACAGTCAATTTAGCCCTATGACAAATAATTTAACTCAAACAATAATAATTATTCAAATTCAAGATAACTCCATATAATTGAGAGATAAAATAGACATTTAATGAAAACTATTTAAACATTTTTTCCAAAATGCCTTAGTTGTATTAAGTGTTTTTGGTATCAATTGCTCAAAAACTCTCTCTTTACAAATGGTAGCCATCTACCTATTTATAGGAAACATAGGTGGTTAACTGGTTAACTTTCAAAAATATCTAGATGTGAATGAGGAAAGTTGTCTTTCCTATAAAGCCACAATGCAAAAAAAATCATGCCAACTTGACCAGAAAGAGTATATGCTAACATACTAGTATATACTATACAAAAAGAATATTCTTTTAGGAATTTTAGTGGTGGGTCCTTCCAATTATCCCTATCTAAGGAAGTCTTTCACCTAGGTTTATATCTCCTTGATCAACTCAAAATCCACTACATGCTTCATTAGACATTCCTCTTCTTTATTTGTTAACTTGTCAAATTCACTATCTACCAAAGATAGAAGTTCCTTGACACATTATGCTTCTACAATTTGCTTCCCTATAAAAGTAATGGTATAAAGGGTCTTCTTGTTGTACTTATCTAAATGGCCTTGAATGTCTTTGATGCCTTGGATGTGGGTACTAACCCTCTGCTTGAATTCTTCATTATCAATCAAGGCTAAAGTAGTGGTTTGAGAAGGGTTATTTAATAGATTACCCAAAAATTTGTCATTATTGTTTACAAATTTTGTGTCTCTCTTTATGAACTCCTTAACATCACTACTCTAGGTGATCAAATCTTATTTTTTATCTATCAAAACTACCATGATGATGTCTAGATGTTTGAGTTTGATAATCTCAAAATTCAGGGCCTTCTTTGTCTTATGCACCTTGATGAGCTCCTCCATCTGAGCTTGAGAATTCTACCATTGGGTGATTAAGGCTTGTGCCATCTCAACTTGATTGTCTAATGCATTCAATCTACACTTGATTCTTTTCAAATTCTCAAATACATCCATCAAGGATTTATTCAGTATTTGTAATATATTTTCAAGAATTGTAAAGAAGACCTGAGGTTTCAAATCTTGGTGTTCTATTCCTTGAACGCTAGCCAAGGTCATTGTTGATTGGGCTAGTACCACACTAGTTACATCCTCTTGAAAAATAGGATGCTCCCCTAGTTTTTGCCCTAGAATAAGAGTTAAGCTTGTAAATGGATCCACCTTCTAAAAGGTGAACTCCTCAGTACCAATAGTAATTTTCTTAGTCACTACTCTTTCAAGAGTTGATGTCTCTAGATTAAATTGGACCTGAAGATAAAAATCTTTCACTTATGGTTGTTTAAGAGTCTCTACATTTGAAATCATAGAGGCTCTTGGGGTACTAACTCATTGGCTTTCCTTGTTTTAAATAATTTAGATGATTCTCTCTACTTGTTTCTTCAGCATATCTTGAATCCATAGCTTGACATTATCCTTAACACCTATGCCCACTCGAGTTAGAGCTAGTGAAGGAGAAAGAGATGGGATTTCTTGCAACTTCCCATAAATAAACCACTCAAGAATGGTTAGTCCATAAATAGGATTCTCATCATTGAAGAGGTATATTTCAATATTAGGGTGAGTGAAAGTTAACTTATGCCTCTTTCTTGGAGCCAGAGGAACTAAGGCTAATTATACCTATTTATTTCCACTACCTAATGGATCTAATTCATTGCATGCTTCCTTAGATTCATCTTCTTCCTTATCTAAGCCATAATTAGTTATGATGTTAGAAAGGGTACTCTCCATTTTTTTTCTAGTTTCCAAAGTAATTATGCTGCTAACTTCTATTAGGGAATAAGGCCTTAGTGGGGATGCCTAAATTTGGAAACTTTCAATAGGGCTTTTCTCAATCTTTTAATCTTCACTTATAGCTTTACCTTTTCTTTTTACATCCTCAAGTTGCTAAATATGAGATGAATTTGTCAATTCTCCCTGCTGAGGCTAAAAATATTATCCCTCAATAGGTGGTTCTTGATGTGTAGTCACAAATGGTCCTAGTAACAAGTGATATTGTAAAGGATGTAACTACCATATTTCTCCTAAAGGCTTATTATCCCTGACCAACCTAAATTCTAAATTTATGTTATAGTTTTTAACCCTAGATAGGGATTCTTCAAATTTATTTGCCTTTGTGTAAATATCATCTCCCACACCTAGTTGATGCTTATACTCAGTCTTTGGGACCTTCTTATCCTGAATATGGATATCTACTCTATTATTGGGGTCCCACATCTTAAGATCATATAATTGGAAATCAAAAGAGTTCCACTGTACCACCAAGATCTCCAAATATTTATAATCCTTGATTATAATTATAATAATGTCAAGTGGGAAGGGATGAACTTGAGATTTTTTATTCTTCTTATAGTGTCAATCTATGCCCTAGATGATTTGATAAACAATTTATTGCTCTGTAAGCTTACTAGAAACATATATTGGTAGTCTGCATGGTTGGATCACGATTCCTTATATCCTTATTATAGTGCAATTTAGATAGAACCACACATCCCCCATGGTCTCCACTTGTTTTTTGATTCGAGGATAAAATCTAGGCATAAGAATACTAGTGATTATCTCAAAAATGACTGGGAAGACACCATCACATATGATTGCATATGATTCCTATATTTGAAAATATGTAGTTTAGTTTAATGATGGGAAATGGTAGTCCTATGATTAGGGGACCAATTTCAAATTCTAGGGAAATTAATAGAGGCTAGGAGTGAGTCTAAGAGATAAGACATCATAAATAAATGTTTGGAGGTCTTTCTCTTGATGGCTATAAATTGTTTGGCCAAGAAAAAACTTATTAAGTCTCCAATGGGAGGTGTTAGGTTCCAATCCAACATGCAATGGACATAAGACACCCATACCTTACTCACATAAGTTGTAGAAGAGGCACCAAAGGATCTATTAAATAAGGTCATAGCTACCCTAACACCATCTCTGAATTGGGTAAGAAGAATCTCACCATTAGGGGTCTTGAAAACATGGGAACCTTGGATTAACCAAGGTAAAAGAACTAAATCCATGTTTTGAGAATTTGTCTATTCTCTCAAAGATGGAAGATTAACATGAGGTAAAGGGAGCTTAGAATAAGTATCAAAGGCCATGGGAGCTATGCATGCAATGTTATTGACATTTTCCTCATGAATAATCTATTCCTCATCTACTCTATAGTCAATAAAAATAGGAACAAGAAGGTTGATGCAATGCATTACCTCTAGTTTAGTACCTTCATGATGAAGGCCTATGATTTGAATTGATACTAAAACCTTGTATCTTTGGTATACAGAAGCATTCCTCTTTTCTTCCTAAGAAATTGGTTGCAACTCTTTGACAAAGAAGAATAATTCAGACCAATTCTTGATTCCATGTACATTCAATGTTGTTGAATCCAAATCTATGTCTCTAAAGACCATTCCTTTACCATCTAAAGTTAGATAAAGATTTACTTCAATCTTCATCTATTGCCTACCCATTGCCATTGATAACACTGTACTGTAATTTCAAATCTATCAATGTTCTTACTAAGGCACCTACTCTGAATTCAGTTCATAATTATCTCAAGTGTCACATAATTAATTTGAACTAACTTTGGCCTTCTTTATAGAGGGTTGAGGTTTCTTTTTTTTTGCTTTAGTGACCAAAACATCTAAATTTGATCTCATACATACTTTAGATATGATGAAACTTTACTATCATATCTCCTATGTTTTCAATCATGAGATATCTTTCATTAGGATCCTCCATACTTACATGGAACTTATGTGGTAGGCTTCCATGCCTTTCATGGAAATTTTACATAAACACCATTTGAAGAGTGACCATTGGTTTTAAAAATTCCCTTTTATTTTTCTTTGAAAAGCCAAAGCTAGGTCCTTGCATTTCATTGGTTCTTGATATTTATTTATTGTGTCATGTGTCAAGCTTTTGAGGCCTTTGAAAATACTAAAATTTTCTCACACTATTGGATCAAATCCAATGAACAAGAGATCACCATTGAATCCTACAAGATGTTTTCCTTTTTAATTAGTAAAAATGACTTAGGCCAAGATTTTTCTATCTCAATCTTGCCTTCATAAGAAAAATAATAATTTCTAAAAAATCCTTAGTAATTCTCCCTTTTATTAGGCTTAAATTTTTTTCAAAGTTAAATTTGATAGTTTCAGTCTCATCAAATACATTCTCACAGACATAAAATGATGGGGGAGACCCTGTGAAATTTAAGATGATAGAAAACCTTTATATTTAAATTTGAATGGTTCACTCCTTCTAAATACCTCCTTGTAGATGTCAAATGATTGGAGCAAACCTATCAAATTTAAAACAATGAAATTTATTTATATAATAACTAAATGCCACATGTAAAACTGTAGAGAGATTTCATAGCTTTGGGGATTATCTAAGTTAAATTTAACAAGTTTGGTCCCATAAAATACATCCTTGAAAACATCAAATTATGGGAGTGAACCTACCAAATTTAATATGATAAAATATTTATGTCTAATGAATTAGTGCCACACGTAAAAACATTCAGGAGATCTTGAGGTTGTCGGGTTGATGTGCACTATTAAATTGAGAACATATAAGGCAATGTGATCCATTGGATCAAGTCCTAAGTGGTTAATATATTTTAATATCCTTTTAGGTGTAAGATTTATTTTTCACCATTGGATTGAAATCTCTAAGAAAATGATCACTATTGGATCAAATTTTGAGTGGTTAACAATTGTTAACATCCTTTTGAGTGTCATATTTAATTTTCACTATTGGATTAAAATATCCAAGAAAATGATCACCATTGGACTAAATCTTGAGTGGTTAGCAACTATTAACTTCTTTTTAGGTGTCATATTTATTTCACATAATTGGATTGAAACATCCAAGCAAATGATCACTGCTAGATCTAAAAAAGGGCATTTAAGTTTTAAATTAATACCCAATCATATTTTAAGTTTAGTTTAAGGTTTTATATTAATATTCAATCATGTTTTAAATAAAAAATAGATTTGAAGCTTAATATAAAGTTAGACTTAGGATCATTTAATCAAAAGGAAATAAAATTTCCCACTAGTATTTTTCTTCAAGTGTTTAAATTTAAACCCTTTTAGGGTTTGTTCCTTAGAAACATTATCTTATTCAATGGAAACTACGAATAATCACCTTGAAGATAATTATTATCAATTTTGAACCATGAAACATAAACATGATCAAATATATTAAAGCACATGTTCATCTTTCAGAATTGATTTGCCTTTAAAAATCCAAGACAAGATAAATCTTCACATTTAGTTCGAAATATAGACTTTCTAGAAACAAATATAGGGGTCCTCCTTTCAAAAAAAGATATGGGGTTTTGGCCTTAACAATGTATTAGTATGCTTTATCATTTTTAATAAACACAAATATAAGCCATATAATAAATACACATAATTTAGGACTACTTCCACAATATTTGTATAATAACTTGAAATTAACCAAATAAAATTATAATAAATACATTTAAATGTTATTATATTAAACTATCAAGACTATTGCAATCAAGAAATAAAATCAAATGTTATTCAAGCTATATCCATGTACATAAACACTCAAGGATCCAAATGTAACAGGAATGACCCTAGCTAAAAAACATTAAGTCTATTTATCATATAAATTCATATATATGTACTAGAGTATATGAATATAGTCACATATCAAAAATTGAAGACATTTATAAAGCCAAATAATTTAAATAAATAAAAATAATTACTACACATATAATTTTTAAAATATATCTTTGATAAAAGTACATGTCTAGTATGTTCTAATAGACTCCAATTTTATTTTATCTTCTTCCTCCTACCATAACTACTTTACAATGAGAGTTATCTCTCAAAAACCTCATTTATAATGCCAAGTGTGCAACTATTATTTAGTGGGTATTAATGGTTCTTTAAAACCCTTAGGGCACATAATGGCCCATGAATTAATGAAATGGGGTTTACCATGAGCTTATTGTTTCTCCTATGCACCTTAAAACATGTTTTTGGTCAAGCTTAGGACTAAATCTAATCCTTGATTAGGGTTTGTGTAGTCTTTACTTTGAGGAACAAATAATTGTAATAAATCAAAAAAAATTATAAGATGATAATTACCTTATCTAATACCCCAAGTCAAATTATGAATAATACATTATGGATATTACAATATTTGAAATTTTAGGGGTTATAAATTTTCAAAGGTTTAATAATTATTTAAATATGCATATAGGTTTCTAAACAAGATGTCAGAAAAATTATGATTTTATGTCCTTATGAAAAAAATCCACTCATGGACATTAAAATTGAGTCATGATTGATATTTAAGAGTTGTGTTGATCATCAACAAGATGAATAAAATCTACTGATAACACCTTATATAAAATAAACAAGCACTTCAAATACGTTCAATCCGGTCTTACTATTTAAGCACTACATCAAGTTTTTTTAATTATCAAGTCATGGTCTAATCATGTGACTAGATAAACAATTGGTCAACAAAATCAAGAATGCATGAAACCACCTCATCCATCTTATTATAGGTATTGATCTATCATTGGCATCTAAAGGGATGTGACAAAACCTATATGATCCATGAACATATTCAATAATAAAAATATGTATTTCCCACAGCATGTTGGTTGTAACCAAGTATTTAACTTTAGCAATGCATTTGACTAAACATAACCAATATTTTAGTTTTTCCCCAATAAAATGCATTTGAGTAAATTTCCTCATTATTCCCTTCTTTTTTTGGGGTGAGACACTAAGTGGTTTATTAACTTTATGTTAATAGTTGTTTTCATTTTTTTTAAATTATATATGATATCCCCAAAAATTATTAATCTTCTAATCTATTTTACGTTGAAAAAATTCATGACTTATTATAAAATATGATGCCACTTTTTACCTTTACACCAAAACTTGTGCATTTATTTGTAAGGTTCTTATGGAAATTAATAGAGCAAAGTCTCACTCCTAGTAGTCACCTTTGAAACAAGGTGTGTCAATCCAAATAGTTTTAAATATTTCATTAAGGAGATACAAGATTTTCCTAATGGTTAAGGTGGAAGAAACCATAGTTTGACATGTTATATTAAGAATAATTTACAAGTTATGATAGATGATTCATTTAAACTACATTTTTATACCTATTTTTTAATCTCTCTCTATCTTCCATCTCTTATCTTTTCTTAAAAAAATCCAAGAGCCTTTCATAACCAAACCTAAGTTCAGTGGACAATCGTAGAACCTACCAAAATAATAGATAAAAAATCAGTAGTAATTACCAAAAGAAAATAATATCATATACTTATATTTTATTAATAATCAAATATTGTTTAAATATCAATCTAGAAAAGAGTAAACTTTACAAGTGTTTTAATATTATAGAATGATTTAAATATAACTAACACACAATTCTTTTGATTAAAATCAATAAATAATTAAGTAACAAAATGTAAAGAGTATTTTTTATAAAAATACTCAATGTCTCCTTAAATCCATCCTAAAAACATGATCTTTTAGAGTAACATAAATTAGAGAGAGTACTCTTAGTCCTAATGATTTTTCTAAGGCCCTTTGGAAATTATTACAAGAAAATTAAGGTTCCATAAACAAGGATATGAAAAATTTAATATGAAACATTGGTATTCATACTCAAATCAATGATTGGGTTCACCAAAATGGTTAACTTATTCTATACCTATGAGATATAAAATTAAATAACATATGCATTAATTTAGATTATATAAAATATGGCATTTATCACCTTAATATAAAATGAAATGGTTTTCTAGATATTTCACTTAATTAAAAAAGGAAAATACCAAAGAGGGATGATGTAATTATCTATTTTTACATTTTTTTTCTTACATAATTCATCATCAAATCTATAAATTTGTTGTATGTGTTTTTCCAACTACTCAAATTAAAAAAAGAGACAAAAACTTGTATGGATGCTATCAAAAAAATTTAAATGCCTATAACAACCATAACTATTAGGGTTTACTAGTAGTATCCTTATACACAATTGGGGTTTGATAGTTTTTTGAGACACACTTTTTCATGTAATTTGATTTTCTATGTGCACACCTATCTGATCCTATGTTAATTTTTTTATATTTTTTTCTCTTCCTTATAAACCTTAAATGTTCTTTTTAACCACAAAATTCCCTTAAAAAGGGTTTAGAATTTTTAAGTTGGAATGACCCCAACCACTCCCTATTGAATGTGTGAAAATTACCTAGGTTTTGACACTTTAAAGAGGGATAAAACCACATGTATTTATCCCATTTATTTATGTGTAACATTTTTTTAAATCTATAGTGCAATGCTATCCTTTGATATTTGATATTTAACACCATACAAATCATACTTCATTTATTCAAATTTCACTCGATGGACTACTCTAAGGTTACTCCAAGAAGGTTTATGATATTTTTGTATGCCTTTTGATAATTTTACTAAGAGAGTGATAGGGTTTTTCCCAATGATTCTCAAGTGTGCCAAGTTACTAATAAACATAAGGGTGATCTATATTTATAGATGACTCCTAATTAATTCCTTTTGTGACCAACCTATGAAAATTGTCTAGGCCAATCAAATGGAGACCTCATAATTTGAAAAATAGATATTCATGGAACTTGTATACTTTTTTAGATTGATACACCTATGATAAACAAAATTATATTTACTGATATTATCCTCAGAGTGTTAAACAACATTTGTAATATGGAGATGGTTTATTTTGGATTATACAATGTTTTTTGTATAGACTCAATTGATCCTAAATAAATTTATTTGATTAATAAATGTTCATAATATAGTAAATACATATATGGATAGGGGTAAAGTATGCTAAATATTCAAATAAATGTGTAATGTTCAAGCAATTAAAAGTATCTAAAATTTTATGTTTCCAAAGTGTCAAAAATAAAATTTAGGTATCAACAATAGTAAATTCTCTTCTAGTTTGAGGAATATATGTAGGTAACCACTAAATATATTTTGAAGCCAATCTAAAACATAAATATATAATTTTATAACAAATGTTTAACAATTATGCTATCATTAGCACCATATTTCCCAAGAGATAATATTTAATTAAGGATCTCCATATCCATCAAATAAAGAAAATGTAGGCATATAAATACCAATTGGTAAAGGAGAATAAAAAATTATAAAAACTATATGTTGGCCATATATATAATTATATTTTTCCAAAAAAATGGATATAATAGACTCAAGAGATAAATATTATACTTGTCTTTGTCATTCACATATTGCATGCATCATAGTAAAAATATCATGGAATGACACAAAATAACTATGAAGGGGTTCATTCATGGTTATAATTTTGTTATTATTTACAAATATTAAAACACTATCAGGTATAAATATAGAATCAAAAGTATAAAAATATTGAAAAATCACAAGAGTGTCATCTAACACATAAGAACAATTTGTACTAACTACTTCTTTGAACATGTCTATAATTTTAAAAAATGAGAAGGATATTCCATATTATACATTTTAATATATTAAATAAACTCATGACTATATTTTCCATTAATTTACTTTTTATTTTCATCTTGTGAGACATCATTACCAACTTGGGTATTCAAGGAAGGAGTATGAAAAGAATCGCCTGAATTCAAATAATCATTTTCAACATTTCAATTAAAAACAAGAGTGGGATTACAATAATTTTAAACATTTTAATTTTAATAAAGAGTATGAGTATAATCATTTACATTCCCCCGTATGATCTTCAAAATAATCAACATTATATTGTGTACATTGAAGCTTGAAATCAAATTACTCTAGATTATTTTTCTTAATACTAACACATGTTTCCTTAGTAATTTATTTTTATGTATTAAATTTTGTCATTCCATAATCATGAAAATTCATATAAATAAAACCAATACTTGATACATTAATATCATTTTCTTTTGTATTTAGTCTAATAGTGTTTAAATTTAGATGACCTAATTTTTTATCTATTTCATCCTCACTATAGTAATAAAAATATACATCATCATTATAAAAATAATTAACATTTTATATGGAATCCCTTAAAACATTAAAATACATGTCCTACATATAATAATTTTCACATATTGGGAGAAAATACCCATAGTGTAATCCATCACATATACACTAGGTTTTAAACTATGTGCCTAAATATATATATATATATATATATATATATATATATATATATATATATATATATATAAAGATTTGAAACAATCGTAAAATTATAGGGAAAGAGAGTATAAAAGCATTTATATTAGATATTTTAAAATGATGATCACATAAAAATATTTTCCCAAAATGGCACACAAGTATTAAAAACACTATGTTAATTAGCTAAAACAATAGCACAAGGTTAACCAACAAAAGTACAAAACAATAGCACAAGGTAAACAAAAGAAATTAAAATAATAAATAGTAAATTATATCTACCTAGGGCTAAAAAGAGGGAAAGTACAAGTGCCTCTAATTGTAAATGATTAATATAAAATAGAAATTAAAGAAAATATAAATTATTACATGTTTCTAATTTACATACATCCTCAAAATTTCTAAATATATAAGGAAGATCTTAGAACTATGAAAAATAAACTCCAGATATTAGATTATTATTTGGTATAATGACCACTTCCACACTGAAAGGGTTCATACTACTTTTTGACTCCTTTAAAAATGGTATCCTCTACTAAAATTTGAATACCTATTCCAAAAAAATAATCTATTTATCCTTATCGTTAAAATCATTTTTGAAACCATTCATTAGTAGAAGTCCATAATCATCTATCTAATAGAAAAAATATATGCATGTAATCATCTAAATATATTTTCCTTTTATGTAACCATATTTTAACATTAATTCATATAAATTCATCCAATAAAAATTAAAATATGTAAAGAATATTTTCATGGGCCCCTTTGAGGTTTATAGTTATACATCATTATGAATAAAGGCTTAGTGTAGTGCATGCGCGTTCGACCAACCCAACCCAATTGAGATAAGTTTCCACCTTCTCTCCACAATTTATTCAATTATGCTATATGTACATTAAATAAATGTAACCTTCATATAACACAAGTATGTAATCATAATACTCCAATAGATCATGAGTTATAATATGATTAATATGTATACTCAACAATAATATGAAAGATATTGTCAATGCGTATAGTATGCAAAATACTTAGGGTGAAAGTGTATATATAGGCATCTTATAATTCAAATATGAACACATTTATGTGTAGTATGAATAGGGAGAGGAGGAAAATTAGAGAATTAAGCCACACTTAAAACATGGAAAATGGAACAAAAGACCCAAATGATGTGACCATTTTCAAAATTGTTTGAAGTTGGTCAAACAAGTTTCAAAATATTTTGAGACTAGAGAGAGAAAAACCTTAAATAGTTTTTTTTGAAATTTTAGGAGCATCTAAGATCATATTGGAATAAATTAATTGTTGATATTTAGGTTTTAAAGTGTTATATAATAAACTGAGGTAGTATAATTGACCAAAATTGAATAAAAAGTAAAGTTATATTGAGACCATAAGTCAAGGGAAGAAAACATGGGAACCAAAAAAAAAGGAAAATACACTAATAAGAGATTAATATAATAAAATTATCCAAATGGATGAAAGTATGATAAAGACATTAAAAATATATGATTTGTACCAAATTTAGGTGTCTATAGATAGTGGAAGGATAAAATAAAAAATAATGCAAAATATAAATGCCTTCTTTCTCTCAAGAATGTTTTTGGAATATCTCTACACATGTAGAGATGGAGGGGAAGTATGAAGGAATATAAATTTGTCAATTCCATGTTCATGGAGGTGGTAGTGATGCTTTGAGAAAGATGAGGGATAGTTAGCATAGAGGATACAAATAATATTTTATAGATATTGATTTTTAGTCAATGATTTTTAAGTGTGACAACATTTGAAAATGAGTAAAGAGGTTTTGTAAATGGATAATGAGGATCCCTATCAATAGTGTATAGGAAAGGATCAACCCATGAATAATTAAGGATGCCTAGTTTTTCTAAGGAGAGATTGATTGTAATTTTGTATCTTATAAAGGAAGAAATCATAGTTATAAAAAAATAATCAATTTTATTAGCTTAGGAATTTGACTCATGATCAATGGAAGGGACTAGATGACTTCCTAAAAATAAGATAAAATGGTTACATGGCATGGTGGTGGGAATTTTGATATAATGACATCATTACATGTTGGCATTAGTGCTAAAACATTGATGCTATCTTTAATAAATAATAATATAGAAAAAAAGATTAATTAGATGAAGATCTTCCTTAGAGACATATAGGAATTTCACAAATAGTAACATAGTTAAACCAAAGAAAAATAATGAGACTAAACTATATGATTTAAAATTACACATGTTCATCCAATTTAATGGATTCCATGCAACTAAATCTTATATCTTACCTATTTATTTTTTTAGGCTTGATTTAAAATAGTGTGGCTTATTTATTTCTTTGGTTTATCATCATGTTTTTTAAGGATAATGATTTATATGGTTTCATGATATTGGTTATTATTTTATATATTATGGAAATCAAACATTCCATATTCATATTTAAGAAAAAGCTATAATTTAATTATATATACTAATTTTTGAACTAATCTTGGTATCCTTATAGGTAGGTTTCAAATTCAAGCTAAATGTATAGAGAGTACCATGCTTATTATAATAGGATCAAGTAGTGGTGGGTGAAATAATTATGGTATTGAATACTTTGTACAAAATATTTCTTAAATATACCAAGAGTTAATCCCATGTGTGTCATATCAAATATAATTTATATGTTTTATATGAAACACTCATCTTTGTTATGGTATTGAATACTTTATACAAAATATTTCTTAAATATACCAAGAGTTAATCCCATATGTGTTATATCAAATAGAATTTATATGTTTTATATGAAACACTCATCTTTGTTAGTTTATGTAAGGGCATGGTTATTAGACAAATAAAAATTTAGCTTGGAAAAGTCATTAATAATTAGTTCGGTATGGAAATTAACTTGATGATAGAATGAATTTGAATAGGGTCTAGGTTTTTAAAATCCACATTGGGATATTATTATACATTTTCAAGGAGTATTTTTTTTTTTGTATCTACATGTTAACTCAAGAGACATAAGTAACATCCACTAAGGGACATGTCCAAGAGAGACCATAGGTTAGTAGATTGTGGTATAGTGGGTAGAATGGATATTATATCCACATAGAGGGAATAATTTATGTTGTATTATTCATATGGTAAAGTAATAAGTACATATATAATACAATATAATATGAAATATTATGGTAAATTGTTGAACATGGAGGGTTTATATTATTTAAATTTAAGGCCTTAATATGTTAATAATGATTAGTCTATTTCTACTTAGTAATATTATAGTCATGTGAAAATGGTAGATGACAAAAAAATACTATGCCACTTTCTATTTTTATAATTAATTTATCTAGTTACATTATTTAAGGATATTATAGAATAAACATTTGACCTTCTTGGGTCAATACTCTTTAAAATCATGCCTTCTGCAAAAAACATTTATACTCTACCTCGTAGGATTCATATAATAAAAAGTTGATATATTTTAATCCTTGAAATTCATGTTGATCTCTTATAATAATTTAAGAATCATATTATCATCATGATATACTTTTATAAATTATTTATCTATCTTTTTTATAATATTTTGCTATTTTATTAACTTGTAATGTAAGAAAACAAAGTTATGAGATTGTTATGGGTAGTTCTTACCTAATATAAAGCCATGGGAAGAGTAATTGTTATGATGTCAATATATTTAAACCATATTAAAACTATTTTTAATATTATTTTTCTTATAAAGTCATGTTAATAGTGCATTATCTTGTAATTTTATGTTGAGTTTTGTATTTTATTAAAAATGGATGTTATCTTACATTGTCTCACTAGTTGTGTTATTTTATTGGAATGATTTATAAGATATCTTTGTAACATAGTAATGCATTGTAAATCCTTTTATTACCTTTTATTTTGGTTTTCATAATAAAAAATAGTGATGTCATTAGAAGTGGTTGAATTTGACAATCCTTTTATTACCTTTTCTTTTGGTTTTCATAATAAACATAGTGATTCATTAGAAGTGGTTGAATTTGAATTTGTAAAACACATTTTGTGTAAGACCCTAATTAGGTAGTCAATATAATTCAATAGTGTAGAAATCTAATAGTTATTAGGTTAATATTTTAGATAATAATATATTTATATATAAATTTTTAATTATATTTTATGAAAGTAATATAATAAAATTGGTATTGTATTATTATTTTTAAAAAATTAAGGAGTTATTTCTTAATATTAGATTTACTATAGATGAATAAGAGTTTCTAAATAATGAATTCTTTCTCTCTAAATCATGTGGACATTAAGAGTCATAGTTGATATTAGATTATCAATTTAAGGTTTTATGTGATAACATAGTGGATAAAAATGTAGTAGTAAAAAATGTAGTATGACGAAAATGTCACAAGGATAAAATATAGCGAGAAAAAATGTAGCAATATTGTTAATTCCACAAAAATGTTGCAAAGAGCATAATTGGGACATATTAATGATTATCACATTGTTTATTTATTTTCTAGTTCATTTTGGTGATAGTAGTTAACATTTCATGGTAGAAAAGGAATGCACCAAATTTACAATCAAAATAATAGAGGAAAATGTAATTTTGTGAGTTTGGACCTTTAGTTAAAATTTGTGTCATATTCATGACATTACCAATATTGCTACATTTTTTTATCGCTAAATTTCTTCCTCGTAATATTTTATCATACTACATTTTTACCACTACAATATTTATCGATACATTTTTGTCCACCAATTTTTTGTAGGATGCCCAATCTAAAATTAATGCCTTGTGATAATTCTTCTTATAAGTAATGTGGTACATATGATTTTGGATATCACCCATGCATTATAGTTAGAGAAATATTTTTTTTTGTGTGTGATTTAATATGAGAGACATGGAGTCTAAATAAAATTTAAAACTACCAAGTTGAAGTTAAACTCATTTGAAAACACATGTTGATTTTTTATAAGAACATTTTGGATAAAGTGAAGCCCATTTTAGAATGTTTTCAAAACATGTTTTCTATGTGTGCTTTATTTGATATATTTAATATGTGTTTATTGTATTTTAATTTTATTATAAAAATTTCATAAACCAATTAGAATTAGTTTTTATTGGTATAGATTTTATAATTCCCTTAGTGATATATTTAAAAATATTACCTAATGGAAAAAATACCGCTAAAGGAAAATTTACAAAAAGTAAATTTTAAGATAATACTCAATGGTATGAGAGGAAAAATGAATGATTTAATAGTATTATAAAATATTAATTATTTTATTAATTAAATTTTATTTAAAATCATAAAATAACATCAAGAAAAAGTTTTAAGTGGACTTGATGTCTATTTAAAAGAGTGTAAAAATAAAGATAATTGATCTTAATTAGTTATTTTTATCAAATGTAAGCTTATAATTTTATTTAATTTTGTTAGAATTTGTAGATAATAAAAAGTAAATATGAATAACCTATAGTTAGAAACTTTAGGTTGAGTTAGTGAAAATTATGTCTTTCCAACTTCCTTGGTGGGTTAAAGAAATGTAAAAAATAAATAATTATATATTATGAAAAGGTTACTATTTATTTTATCTCTTGTGGAAGGATTACCTACAAATTTGTCTATTAAGTGTATTTTTATGAAATTTTTAATGGATTAAACATAAATTGGTGAAATTATTCTATGGCTTTATGGGTTTTAATTTTTAATTTTTTTTATGTAATTTGTATTTTTTCATAGATGAGGAATTCATTAAAAATATTCTCTTTACATGGTTATATGAAATTCATAGTGTCTATAAATTTTGTGTTAAAACACATATGGATAGGCTTTGTATTAAGTGCATCCAATACAATTTTTGTGCAGATTTTGTACTTATAGTAAATCCATTTTTTCCATTACATATATTTATCCTATTTTCATTTTTTTGTTAGAAGAATAATTTCCATTCACTTTCTCTAAATCTAAGTTGTTCAAGCAATATTTTATGTTTTTTCCATAATGGGTTTCCCACCTTCACTCCGTCCTCCTTTTTTTTATTCCATTTCCATTTCCAATTTTTATTTTTATTTTGTGTTTTCCAATTAAATTATTTAAAAAAAAATCTATATTTTATGAGATAATTGCCTCTATTAAATTTTGTTTAAAATCACCTTTATAATGCTTATTTATCCAATTTTTTTAAAAAACTAATATTACTCATTGAGCAAGTAAATAAAATTATTATTAATAATAATAATAATAATAATAATAATAATAATAATAATAATAATAATAATTCCATATATTATTACTAACTATTTTTTACAACTCCACCAAGGATCCAATGGTGTTTTTAATTTATACAATTAAAATGAAAATTTTCCCTTGAAAATGAATATTGGTGAATCGATTGAAATAAAACATGACAAAAATTAGATTTAATCTAGTCTTTGATGTATTGAGCTTTGACATTATAATACAAAGTTTGATTTGAGGTTGAAAATATTAATATCATGATGATGTTTTAACTTATTATAGATTTAGTGATATAAAAAATTATAAAAATAGGAATATTTCTATTGTGTAATATTTATTATTCATCCCATAAATTTGAATGTTAACATACATAAATTAAAATTACTATTAATAAAAATGATAAAAGGATAAAGTATTTAGATAATTTAATATTATATTTTGTTCTTTTTTTTCTATGACAATCATCATATATGACCTTTAATTGCTCCATGTTGGCTCATATTAGTAAACAAACTATTAAAACCCTTTCAAACATTTTAGGTGAAGCTTGAACACATATGGTAACCAATACACTATCTATATAAATTATCCATAATGACAATACCAATATGTGACTACATAGATCAATTTGTTTGTGTTTATAGGTTATTTATGTTTATTCATTTGCCTTTAACAATTTATAATTACAAAAGTTAATTTGTTTTACTTAAACCTACATTTTTCACTATTAGCACTATGATGAAATGAAAATGAGGCTATAAAGGTTAGATTGGAATAACCTCATGCACTACTTATTTAATAACATAGCATTTTTAATACACTTAAGAGGGATCAAATAATACATATTTTTCCCACTATTATCTATGAGTGTGACAAATCATGTGAATACTAATCTAAATGTAATTTTTAATAAGTCATTTTTTAAACAAAAATGAAACTAGATTTATGCTTTAAAAACTTCAAGATTTACATAACAATAAGCTAGATGTCTATTGCCTCTTTCTATTTTTTTTTTAATGAATGAATACATGTTCTTAAAATTCTCCTAATATTTTTAGACATATAAGGTTCTTAAGTTTGATTTTGGAAAGTTTTGATATGTATAACCCAACCCAAAAATATAAAAAAAATTCCTCTAAAGGATAGGGTACCCTTAAAATCTCAAAATAAATGCTAAGATATTTTTAGTAATGTCATACATTGTCAGTAACAACTATTTTATAGGATTAATAGCATTATATTAAATCCATATAAAATTTATAATCAAGAAAACAAGACCAAAGATCATTGTCACATATTTAAAAAATATTACCAAGTCCAAAAATTAAAAACTATTTAGTCTAATGAAGTAGACCATAAGATATAAGATTAAGCAAATGCACCAATAAGTGCCATATTTTCAATTTAGATTTTATATGTGTTAAGTCACATGAAAATTAAAATAAAAAAAACCATATTGAATTCAAGTATTTAAAATTTGACCTAAATCCAAAATATTCCCACCTTGAAAATATTATATGGTAAACATAAGAAGAAAATAAGAAAAAACAATCAAATACCCCAAATCAATGGTTAATAGTATTTTTAAAATTAATCATGTGAAGAAAAATGGTTTAATTTTAATGTATATCTTTCAATAGGATACCATGGTTGATGAGTTCAAAGAAGTGTATTTTTTAAAATATTTATATGGAGGTATTAAAAAAAGTGAAGAGAAACAACCTTCTTTTGAAAATGTACATAAGGTGGATTAAAAGAAATAATATTTTCTTGATCATGTGTATGAGAGTAAATACTCGGTGTTTGTCATAGAGGGTAATTATATAGTATTAAAATTATCATATTTCACCTTATAATTTAAATAATATCTTGACATTTCATCCTAATAAAAATAGATATGTAGTGGTATTGAACAAAAACATGTAAATTTTTATTTAAAGATCTAAGTATCAATCATTAATTAAAAAATTAGTAATTTCTAGTATTGTAATTTATTTATCTCATGCCAATTTTTGGAGGCATTTAATAAATATTTCATTTATAAATTTATTATAGAAGATCCATAGGAGGAACCACAAAGTAACAATTTGAGATCTATCACTCATGTTTCTTATATTCCATATATCTATTTGAAACATAATACTTCTATTCATAATAAAAATTATTGTGTAATAATTAATTTTATGGATGTAATTAATTTTTGTATTCCATATATCCATAATCAATTAGTTTAATCTATATTTTCTTCCCACCCATGTCTCATGTTTTCCTATGGATGAAAAAATATTTATTGTGATTGTTTCTTATTACTTAGAAAGAGATGTCTTCATCTTACCATACATTTTATTGTAAGGATAATATTTTTCTTAAACTAATAGTTTTCATTTATAATTTTTTTTCTCCTTTTTATTTTATAGAAAGTTTTCTTTTGTTTTTAGTATCGATTTTATTTTCCCTTTATTTTTTTTGTTTGTGTATGTATTTGTTTTTAATACTTAAAACAGAATTGTGGTGATTTTCCTTTCTTTATAATTGTATTTTATTCCCATAAGATGTTTATGGTCTATTTTTTTTCCAAAAGTATCTCAATTTAAAAAACAAATAGTATTTTGAGGAACTAAAGAGGACAAGGCAACCATTGTTTTGAAGTCTCAAATGATTGTTTTATAATAATATTCCTCTTAATTATAAGATTAATAATGGAGGTTTGGTCAAGGCTATAAAAAGAGAATATTCTATATCCTAAAAATGAGATAATACCAATCAATTCACATACTTGAATTACTAATAGTAATTCAAACCACCAAAATAAAAAGTCCACGATATATTTTAGGCATAGTATTTTGAAAAAAAATTGTATGATTTCGAGTAATGATGAGGTTTTAAAGTTATATTGGGATTTTCTTGGGGGATGATAATAAATCAAGTGTAGATTTAAAATATATGAAATGAATTTTTTAGGCCTATTACATAGATATTTAATATCTAATGATGAATTATTGGCTAATATTATATTTGAATCTGATCACATAGTGTTCTAGAATTAAGATGAAGACAAATTGATATAAAAATAATAACTTGTACTACATACCTACTAATATCACACGTATCTTCAATTATTATAATGGTAAGGAATGTTTTCACGAAACCCATGATATGAGTGATGCTTACAATACATTATTATCATAAATCTAGTAGACTAAGGCATAAAAATAAAAATTCAATGGATTCACATTCTTTATCCTACATGAAACATTAATCTAAATAGTTATTGGTTAAGTTACATGCAAGACAAAAAAAAAAATAGAATGGATTTCTTTGGTTTTATTCTAAATATTTATCACTTATTTTATTTTATAACTAAAATTAATTTTTGGAGGATAAAATGAATTTTTGGAAGAGATATTGAATTTTTTTAAATGAATTTAAGTGGCAGGAGTAAATCCAAACTTGTCAACCTTTGGTAATATTCGATCAGTGCATGTTCAAATAAGTTTGGAACAATGTCCAAGATGCATTCATAAAAATTGAAGTGTCTTATTTTTTACATGTTGTAGGTGTGATGGCCTTAATGGAAGTGATTGACATAATTCTCTAACAAAATTTAGTATCATGAATTTCAAGTGTTGTTTATATGCAAAAGATAGGATCACTAAAAAAGATTTTATGATGAGATTTATCTTGATTTAATTAATAAAAATTATATTGAAGAAGTATCTTCATGAAAAAAATTGAAAAAAGATAACATTATTTTTACTCTAACATTACATGGAATTATACTTGTAATTACAAGTAAAAGTATTAGTGCATCAACTCATACTTGAGGTTAAGAGTTCTAAATATATTAGTATCTATAAATGAATTTCTAGAAAAAAATGAGTTGTTTTCCATAAACATAGTTATGCTGATTACTCTTATAAAAAGCATCACTTATTTAGAGAAAAGTGTAAATTACACGAGAGTATCTTTAGGAGGAATTCATTAATAATTATATTTGAATCTTAAATATATTTAATTAAAGTTAGATAAGAATAACATGGGATGGATTTATGAGTTAAAATAGATAGTTAACAAATATCAATACATTTGTATCATATGTTAGAAAAAAAATAGAAAATATTTTAAAAAAAACTTACCAATATATAGTGTGATGAAAATTAATTAATGTTAAATAAATATGTATATCATTTCAATATCATATCCTCATTTGTTACCTATTATCAAATATATTACTCTCTTTGATTTATCTTATAATAATCTAAGTGGCTTTATCCATGCAATTATTGCTTGAACCTTCATTAATCTAAGAAAGCATTTATTTTGTGGACCAAATTCAACACATAATTACATTAGAGAATATTCCCTTCCCATCCCATTCATATTAAACACAATTAAAGGATAATATAAAACCCAATAGGTGTATATTAATTTGGGTAAAAGTCTTTGGTTAGTTTTTATATGCTTTTGGGATTCTCATTTGTGGGGCAAGAAGCAATAATTTTTCTTTGATTTTAATGACCAAAATTATGTTTAAGTTTGTTTTGATAATTTAATATTTTTTCTTTGATTTAAATGACCAACATTATGTTTACGTTTGTTTTTATAATTTTTAGGAGGTTCTCATTAAAATAGCTTTGTGTTGTTATTAATTATTAATATCAATAATATCTTAGGTATAAGTGGTTATAGAGTGTTGTATAAAAGATACATAAAATATGATACCTTGTTATTTATAAAAGGTTAATTGATTTGAATGCAACAAGGTGAAAAGCCAAGTTTGAAACAAATATGTAAATTATAGTTTAATTGTGCAAGTAATTTATTAAGTTTGTGTGTATTTTTCACCTCCTCTATAAAAATACTTCTAGCCTATTCATATACTCAAAATAGAAGTGTGTATTTTCATCTTAGAAATAATATTCATGGTAAGGATACTTTAGATTGATATAATCATAAGAGGACAACCCTTTGAGTTTAAGGGGACTATTATACTTAAATCAACAGTGTGATCCTAATATAATCCATTTTGATGTTAAAGTAGCAAACATATTAATAGATTGATATTTTAAATCCATTTTAGGAGACTTCATCTCAGTAAAGATTTTGGACTAAATGGATACCCATTTAGCTACTATAATTTAAGGTAAATTGAGGTGCATGGCTCTTAAATATCATTCAACTAAGAAATATTCATATAATATTGATGCATTTATCTTTACAATATTATTATTAGAGATATTTTTTACTACATAAAAAACCTATTTTTACAAGGATTTAAGAGCCATAAAAGTATTATACAAAAAATTAACAGGTCAATCAAGGTTGAACAACAAAATTCAGCAAAAATTAATTATAGAGTATGAAAAGTAGAGAAAAAATATAGCAAGAAATAAGATCAGGAGGGGGGCTCTCCGATGTTTCCTTCTCCTCCTTAGGTATCTTCTCTAGAACTCTTTGATTTATCTTGGAGACATTTTCCCTCATCTAATTTCTAGGTCCTTCCGCATCATTACCTTTTAGGATCATGCATGGTCTTTTCTGGCCTTGTACCTACAGGGGTGATTTCTTGATAAGGGTTAAGTTAGGGATGTCAAGAGTGGGGGTATTTGTTATATTTAGTGATTGATTAATAGTGAAATGATCTATCTTAATGAAATTGAGAAAGTAATGAACAATCAAATCCACTTACCTATGCATGGCATTCAACTCTTAGATAAGTCTAGCAAGGGATATACTAACCTCTTATACCCTCTTATTAAAGTTATCAAGCTACTCATTATTTTTCAAATCATCAGATAGAAGTAATTTTCCCTTCCTTATGGCGTTTATGGATGTGCCCTCATCTAAAAAAATTGACTTGGGCTTGGGAACAAATAACTTGAGAGGTGGGTCTTTAGCAGAAGTTTTAGATGGACTAGCTTGGGGAGTGCTAACAGATGAGTGGTAAGACACCAAGTTGGGGTCCTCCTTTAGGGAGTATTCAAGAGAGTCATACTTGGTAGAGAACCCCTTGGGGGGACCTCCCTCCCTTGAAAATTTTTACCATGTTTTACAAGTATAAGAATAATCCCTTGGTGTACAATGGGGTTGGACTCATTGACCTGGTGGGCTAGGATGGTACATTCTAGTGACTTTAGTAGGTAGAATGGTAGGATGATTTTATAACCTATAAAATGGTTTAATAATATAAAATGGTGAGAAAATATTAATGTATACTTACCCTCTAAGGTCATGTATCTCATCACCTAGAGGCATACATCTAACCATTATCATAGGAGATCCACTTGGGAGAAACCCTATTTATCATTTTTCATGAACTCATTTGTTTAAAAGAAGCACTGAAGGAGTTATTGCTTCTTTGTTTGGTCCTTATAGGCCATTATACCTTTGTAGGTAATTCAAATGGCTTCCATGATGAATTCCTCCATGATAGTGATCTCAATGACCTGCATTACCACCTTACACTTATTCCATCTAGTGATGAAGTCCCAAGTGACATCAGCATTGTGTTTTATAATTCTCAACATTAGCTCTATGAGACCCCCCTACCTTAAATCTTTCCATATATTCTTCTATTCCCTCACCTCAAAACATAATGTAGGTTCTAATCATTCTTTATCTCACCCCATTGGTGCAGTGACAACATAGCCAAGATAGATAGACATATGGTCTTAGAATATATGGGTTTGAACTATATTAAAGAGGATTAGGAAACACATTCCCCTCATCCTTTCGTAATTAATCCACCTCATTCCTTCATAATGGTGTTTCATAATTTTAAAAATCCATCTCTCGATAGTAAGATTTCATCTATGTGATGGCATGATAGCTCATTTAGCATATTTTACTTTCATCCTAAATGGCCATTAGGACATTATTGGGGACATGGCCTCTATAATTATATATTATTGGAACTTATTATAGGACACAAGTCTTTGTATTTTAAGTGGCACCAAACCAAAAAATTTCAATGTTTGATTGGGTAAATAAGATTCATCACAAAAATAATTTGAATTTTATTGTAAATAAAAATTTAAAAGGAAATTTTTATATAATTGAAGTAGAGGAGATGGATTAGGTTGCAATTTTATATACTCATTTTCAACATAGATGTCATCCTAAAATGTGTCAATTGTTAATAATTTTTAAAGGTGAAGGTGATTGAAAAATGTGGCCTCAAAAAATGTAATGGATTTAAGATATGCATAATGGTCATGCTTATGTTGGTGTCAAGGTATTTTTTGATATGTAATTGGTTATCATGAAACTATATAAATCCAATATGGATAGTTTTATCACATCACATGATGGAATAATTTTTTTTTTTAAATGGATTTTATTTTTGATGTGTATTTAAAATAAAATCTCTAACACTTTGATAAAAATGCAAAAAATATACCATAATTTTATATGGTTCACAATTATTTATGTTCTTATTAATTACTACCATGTGGGTCTAGTGGATACTGGATGATGGTTGGAAATATGTCTAATTAATGAAAATAATTTTTCATACTATCCAAATAAAGGATCAATATTGTCATTTGGTTGATCTCATGGATCATGTTGGACATATATATATATATATATATATAAGTTAGACACCTAAAAATGACCACAACAAGCTTCTAACCAAAATTCAGATCAGTTCATACCAACCATTGCAAATTAAGCCTATGAATCATTGAATGTCCCAAAAAAATTTGTACATCATTAATTAAAAATTAGAATCATGTTGAGGCATCCCCAATTGAGTTATCCTACTATATACAATAATAACCTCTCATGGATTCATCCCTAATCATCTTGCATCATCATAATAGTCAATTTGGTCTATGAACCTATTAAGTGGGGCTCATGAACACATATTAAATCTTGAAAGAACTAAATGGCTAATCAAAATTAATTAATAATCTCAACCAAATTAAATGCCTAGTTGAATTATCCATGTGCAATTAATAGATAACTAAAACAATAAATTCAAAAATTCAAAATATCCTAGCCTTTCATCATTGCCTTTATGAGTTGTCAAACTCTTTGAAAATATCTTAAAAAATCTATTTTGGAGAAACATGCCTAGTAATTACAAAACATGATTACTTGAAAAATATTAACTCTAGTGGGGTTATATTTGACTCACCTAGGTTAGGTTTAGACCCATTACAAGCATTAACTCCACCGTAACTCACATTGGGTGAGAGTTAAATCCTTAGGCTATAAATATAATGCCTTGCCTATTGAATCCTAAGCTATTTTGATGTAAATCTATCATGCTCAAATATCCTAAAAAATCTCTATGATGTAGTGTTTTAATGCCTAAATTTCCTTGAAAGTAGTTTTATAATGCTAAAATATTAAACCAAGCCACAACACAAGCCATGGTGCCAAGGAGAGAAGGAGCCAACAAGCTTTATTTTCTAAAGACTACTTGATGCACAAGCCAAGTAAGCCACGGAATCATGAATTTGGAGATCCCAAGGAAGGTAAAGGATTTGTTTTCGTTTATGTTTTAGTTGTGCTTTCATTTTTCCCTTTTTACTAAGAACTTTCTATGTTCTAGGCTTGGATTGTAAGTGTTAGTGTTTTTTTTTTCAAGTTTTCTTACTTGAACTAGCATATTACTAACTTCCCTTATTAGATTCATATGATCACAAATGGCATGCCTAGTGTAATCTCAAGCATCCCATGCAATCAAGGAGACTAATATGCATATTTTAATGTTTCCAATGAATGCTTGACAATATTCAAAATTCAAGTTTTAACATTGTTTTTCACATATTCTATTTTTTTAGTGACACATAGTTTACATAGAGACTGACATTGATTCTAATAGAACTGATGTTTATCCTACCAAAATCAACATAAACCCCTATGTTCAAAATAAAACATGGAAAAAATATGTTTTTCACATTTTTCTTGATTTTTAATGTTTTTGTTTTATTTTGAAGAGCTTGAATATCATTTAGCTTACCATTTGCTTATAGGATCTAGTGTTATTTGTTGATTTTAAAATCATTTTCTAAAAATATCTCTATTAAAAATGTATTCTATTTATCTATGTTTTTTTAGGACTGATGTTGACATCTATAGATTGACATCAATTTACCCTCAATGAATCAATGCCAATCTATATAGACCAATATTAATTCCTATGTGGATCGGCATCGATCTCTAAGACATAAAAATAGAGAAACCCAAGATCAAAGTTTTGAAATGTTATTTTCTCATTCACATTTGGGCTTCAAAGTATGCAAAAACCCTCTTAAATTTGTAGGACCTAAGCTAGAAAAAGGTAAAAGTTTGGAAGTGGTTAAGTCTTGAATATTTTGTTTGGTGCGTAAAATGAATTTAGTTATTTTATGCTTAGTTGTTTGTGAAATTTTGGTAAGTTTTTTTGCTAAGGCCAAGGGGATAAATTTCATAAACATCTCACTTTGGTGTAATAAAATAAGCACTCACACTTAGATACATACTCTTAAGAGTGTTTTGTTTTATGCTTGTTCTTTCAAAGTTGTTTATTTTCACAAAATTATTAATGCATCTATTCTCTCCCCCATCCCCTTTAGGGAAATCAGGTGCCCAAAAGTGCTCTTTATTTTCCTTAGTTGTTTTTAGTCCAAAAAAGAATGAAAAGAACATTGTTAAGGCTTTCCTCAAATCTATATGGTTTGGGTGATCTAGACATGACCCTAAAATATTTTCACTTATCATTTATTTTCATGCATTTTGGCTTGTGAGTAGGAATTCATAGCCTCCTCATGGGTTTTCTAGAGAAGCATTGACCTAGGAATTCATCTTCTAACATAGTTTCAACCCCATTCCATGATGGGGTAAAAAAATTGAGGTTGACTTACTAGGACATTTGTTTGAGTGGTTAAACAAACTATGCTAATAGGATACTACCTCAAGCCATAGGGGCAACTTGAATATTAAACTACATAGAGTAATTGATAGATGTTGTGGTTGTGAAAAGGATAAGACATTTTCAAAACAAGTCCATTTATGCAAATCCAAATGATGTGATCATCTCTTGTTTTATCCACACTTGGGACCATATAAAAATGCACAAAACTTTAGATTAGAATAATCCCACTTGTCATGGACATATTGTTGATGTAGGTTAAGTAGCTTTAAGATACATGTCATAGTACAAAATATCAAGAGAAGAGGGGGCCTAAATAAGCTACTTTTCATGTGCTTTTATTTTTGGATTAACACTTAAAATCCTCCCAAGAGTGATTATATTGATGTAATTTAAAAATATTATGCAACCTTGTCATTTTTAGGATTTATGAAATTACACTTAAGTGTTTGTGTCATTTTATCCTTTTGTTGCATGTTTTTGAGTCTATATATATATATATATACATCAAAATACTAAGGCAAAATTATGGTGTTAAATGGATGGAGTAATGCCTCCTCAAATAATGGAGTGAGGTATGAAACAAGAATCATTTTGACATAGAATATATATATATATATATGTATATATATATATATATATATATATATATATATATATATATATATTCTATGTCAAAATGATTCTTGTTTCATACCTCACTCCATTATTTGAGGAGGCATTACTCCATCCATTTAACACCATAATTTTGCCTTAGTATTTTGATAAATCTTTGTGTGTGTCACTTAATTGGAAAGGGTAAGGTTACCCTGCCCAATCCATTTCAAGTTTTGTGCCTTATAGTCTTGAAAAAAATCATTGATTACATCTTTAGAGAATTATAACATTCTTATGTTGCTTGAATTATTTCATAGACTTGTTTACCTTATGTCCAAGTTTTCAAATTTGAAACCAGAGTCATGTGTTTCTTTTTTATCTATACCTTGTAATGTTATACCATTCAATTGGGTCTATCTTGTTTTTTGTTTAAAAGAGTCTAGTTTTCCAAAGCTAAGTTTTTTATTAACCTTGATAATTTCAAATCCAAACATTGATTTATTTATGTTTATGCATTATGTAATTTTGGCTTAGACATTGATATTTCTATTTTGGGTTGTGAAAATTAGGTTAATTATTTATCCAATTTGAAAACTATTATTTGTGACTTTATTTGGTAGAAACATCCTATATTTCATATGCCTTTTGTTGTGTGCCTTATACCAATTGACCAAGTTCATGTCTAAAGTTGAATGCCTAGTCTATGCTAAAGTGTTTCATATTTGCTAGATTAAATATTTCACCTTGTTTTTAAGTCTAGATTGTGTGCCTTGTTTTGAAAAAAGACCTATCTAATGCCTATTTTGAGCCTATTTTTTGTGCCATATTTGGCCAAAAGACCTAACAAATTTTATTTTCCTAGATTAGACTTGTTTGGAACACTTTGTACCTAGAGTTTGGCATTCTAGTTTTAGTTTATTCACTTAACCTTTTGTGTGAGACATTTAACATTAGAGATTTGATGTTAGACTATTTTTTACCAAATTTCAACATGGACCTTTTAGATATACAACTCCATATTTTGACCAAGTTGGGCCAATTTTGAACCATTTATCCTTTGGACATTATTTTTTAGAGTTTATATAACTCTAGGCCTTTTGTCATGAAACATTCACCATTGATTAGAACATGTTTCACTATAATTGTAGTGGAGCTACATATAATCTAGGATATGGTAACATGGTATCACAAAAAGACTCTGTTCAAGACCCATATGATGATTATGTAATCTATAATACATATATTTATCCACTTTACAACACTCAATCAGGGGAAAAAAAATATCCTTTAGCCCACTATTTAGTCAACATGCCTCCATACTCATATTAGGACCAAGAGAAAACATCACAATACTTAACTAGCATACTATCGATTGTATACCAAGTTCAAAAAAAACCATACTACATTATGATGCCATCATCTTAGACCCTTATTTTTTTAATCATCACTCGATTGCAAATAAGGATGAATTGTTACTCAGATCTATGGAGGTATGTTCTATGTTTCTAGTAGACTTCACCTATAGAAACATGCTAAGTCTAGTTTGAGTGCTTTACAACATACCTTATAATCAAAACATTCAACATTCCTCTTCTAGCAATCCTCAATCTCTATTGCCAATATTGTATCAAGACCCATGTATGATTATCTTAAGAAAAGGCCTCATGGAAGACCACTTCATATAGATGCAAATAGAATACTAAGACTATTTAAACTTAGAACATAATTTTAATAACATAGCCATGAAAAATGATCCACTTATCAAGCTATCTCCTTCAATAGGGGTCTTAATTGAATTAAAAATCCAAGAAAATTAGGGGATAGACCCATTCATGAAAATTACATCAGTTGGAGACATGTTCAATACCCAAACTATTGAAGAAGTGTCTTCTTCTTCTACATAGAATAGTGATCCCAACATGATGGATAACGTGCATGTGACATCCAATCCAAATCAAAGTGGTTTAATGATATAAAAAACTAATCCATAACAAAATGTTCCTTTATTTAACACCATAAATGGTTCAAAATGTATGGGGTAGGAATTTATACCTCCCAACCATAAACAACTACCTCTAATCCACAACCAATTGCATCATTAAGTATGTAACCACAAGGATTAAGTAATCGAGAAAAAAACAGTGCCATGCCTCAACAAAATGTGATGAATGTTACTCTAAATAATAGGTGATGACTAAGATTACAAATCAATAGGCATAGTCCAACATACCAATGTAGTAGAGGCAAAACATTTTACCACCTCAATAGGGGCAACCAATGTTCCACCTTACTAGGTAGTGAGGAACATCTCTCTTTAATCATAAACCAACATACCATTATAACAAAAACTGATGTCTAATAAATGATGTACATTTATTGGTCAGTGACAAATTTCAAACACTCTATAAGTGTCTACTTCATAATATGGGTTTGCATAACCACTAGGTTATACCAATCCAAAATACTAGTTAGGTAATAATTACCTTTTATTCCCAATATTCCACAAACTCAATGACATGACCTTGGTTCACAAGTTCCCCTTATTAATCAAGGTTTGAATAGTTTGAAATAAGTCCCTATTAAACCTCAACAAGCATAGTACATAACTAAAATCCATATCCCTCCATCTTAGCCATATTTCCAAACAAAATAGGCCTATATACCAAATCCCAACCAGAATATCAAATCATAATATGTGTAATTTCAATAATAACATCCTAATCCATGTATGCATATTCCTAGTCAATTCCATAGATAAACAAACCTTCCATAGCAAACCATGCCACCACCATACCTTGTTAAAAGTAATACACTTTTGACTACCTAGCCTCTACTTTAATCCAATGTTTCATCCAATTTTCAAGCACAAAAATTATAACATATGAAGGATGCCATTGCAGCCATTCAAGATGATAAATAGACTAAGAAGTTTATGTTGGATGACATATGTTCCTACCCATTCATCATGGAATATATGCAAATACCATTTCCTCTAAGGTATGAACCACAATAATTTGACAAATATAAGGATAAAGGAGACCCCAAAGCCCATTCAACTAAATTATTTATTGTTTGCCAACTAGTGGCCTATAATGACATATACCTCCTAATTTTATTTCCTTAGAGTCTAGTAGGATAAGCTTTGGAGTGGATTTTGAAATTTCTTAAGAACTCAGTATCTAATTTCAATGATATTTTAGACAAGTTTGTACAACATTTCTCTTACAATCTTGAGCATGATATTTCATTGGTAGATTTGATGCAATATAAACATAATGATGGTGAAAGTTTCATGACATATTTACAATGATGGATAGTACTTTCCATCTGATTTACCCATAATTTATCAAATAATAAATTATCCATTATATTTACCAAGAATTTATACAACAAGATATCTTCCCATTTGGAGTTGTAATGTGTGCACACTTTCAAGGAAATCATCAGAAAAGATTTGTCGATATAAAAGGTCCTTATTAATAAATGGATCATCAAGATAATCTTATCAAATTATAACTAAAATCAAAACCAAAGCACTGGCCAAAACTAGAAAAAAATCCATGTGTAAGTGTCATAACCATCATAGGCTAATAATTATGAGAAATCCAAGATGTTCATTCATAACAAGAATGTTGTTAGAAATGGAGTAACCAAGTTGTGACATGTCCACATGGTGAAAAAAATGTCTACTTATCATAAATAACATATGCAAATTACTCATAGCCAAAAACTTCTTTAGCAAGCACAACCTTCACAACAAACTAGACCAACATAAAAAACATATCAACCTTTGCCTTTGCAAACACCTCCTCCTCCAAGGATAATTATTCTTACTTGTCACATCTTTATCAACCTTGAAGAACCATTTGAATCCATTTTTTTAAAGATATATTCCATAAATATGAAGCACTATCCTAAGGGAATTCCTTATTTGGATTGGTATGGGAAAAATGAATTATGTGAATACCATCAGGTTAATGGACATAATGTATGTTGTTATGTGAAAATCAAACATCTTATTTATAATATGTTGGAAAATGGGGATATAAAATTAGATATTAGAGATTTTACATCCAATAAAAAATATGGGTATTTATAAAAACCCCTTTCTACAACATAACAACCAATAGAAACAAAAACAAAGGCCAGAATAGTAGAAACAATAGTATTAACATCTGAGATAAAAAAAATAAAATCAGTAACACCAATAACAATGTCAACCAAGTGGATGAAACAAAGTCAAGAATAATACCCATAACCAACAGACCTACTACATAGTCACACATGAATACAAAAATGTTGTAAGACATATTATGGGAGGTTGTGTTTATACCATTACCATTAATCTAAAACAATGTGCCAATGAAATAGGACTATTAGTAGCCAACCCATGCTATTTATCCTTTCTTGACTTGGGACCACATACAGGTGTACAAACAAGAAATAATTACTACTTTTAGACCTTATATCGGTAACTTTTCACTACCTCATGAACACATACAAGTGCATTATAAATTGAGACTTATCCTATTTGGCCTCTTGACACCATCTTTTTCTAGAAATAGTGGTCCTATCTCCAATCTCAAGTGTGCAATCACAACTTGGTAGTTAAGGATTGCCATTCCATGCCCACAACCATATACCACTACACCCATGTAACCCACTATAAGGCTAAGAACAAGCCATTTACCACTGTAAAGGAAAATACATTCAATATTGTGGAATAACTTCAAAAAAATCTTGCATAAATCTCCATTTTGGATTTATTATGTACATCTACAATCCACAAGAACATCTTGATAGAGTTCCTTGGCCAAGCCCAAGTTCCCAATGACATATACCCTAACAAATTCCAAGCTTTGGTTAGACATCTAGCCCTAGGCCATCAGTTTTCCTTTGAACAAAGTGATATTTCATCCCTTAGCCCTTTGAATACCAATCCATTATACATCAAATTTGTCATAATGTAGTAGAAATTAAAGCATGTCCTCATAAATAATGGATCAAGTCTAAATATTTTATCTCTAAATCTCATCAATATTTTTGGGTATATAATAGTTTATCTCCAACTAGATATGATCACCATCAAATTCTATGATAGTGAAGAATGGGAATCATAGGGCACCTTCAGCTTTCCAATTATCATTGGGTGTTTGACCCATGATACATTATGCCATGTGTTGGACCTAGACTTGTCATATAATTTTCTCTTGGGTAGAAATTGGATACATGAGATTTATGCAATCCCCTCAACATTTCACCAGTGTATCAAGTTCTCCCATTCAGGTATGGAGGTCACTATCCATGGAGATTTATAACCATATAAACATTATAATCATTTGAAGGCTGAGTATGAAATCTATAATTACTAACTTGACTTGAATCCATTTCCAAAGATAGACAAGGGAAAATAAATACTTTTTGATTCACTAGAAGCAATTGTATTGACCCATATACCCTTGATTCACTTTCCCATATGGCACCTCCTAAAATGTTAAATAATTATACCACCTTAACTAATAGCCCAAGAGAATTTTTGACCCATGATACACACCATATTACCAAGATTCCATAGAAACCCAAGTCCTATGGAAGATATAAATCCAATCCACCTTGCATGGAATGGAAATAAATGGGAAAAGGTAACCTAAATAATCCATTACCTATCATTTTCACACCATTCATTGGTGAAGAACATGACCCACTTATAGAAGATGAGTTTGAGTTATATAATGATAAACTAGCTGACTATTATCAAAATTACAAATACCCTATACCTAATGGGATCATGGAAAATCATGCCTATCAAGGAGGAGGTCTTGGCCCAAATCAACAAGGAACATTTGAGACAATTCCTACCAATCAATACAAAGGAACGCATGGTATCTGATTTAACTTGCCTTGGGGGACCCCACATAATTGATTCATGTTCCAACACTAATAACTAATGAAGATGAGGGTGATAGTGAAGAAGAGTTTGATCATGACATTTATGAATACCTAACTAATACCAATTTTTTTGATACCCATGTAATTTATACCCTTAAACCAATCATTGACAATAATCCACTTCTTCTTTATCACCCTCAACTTATAGACTAGGACCAAAAAGAATCCATAGTGCATGTTGATGAGTTTGATAATGATGAGGCATTTTGTGATTTTATAGGCCTAATGGATAATTTTCTATTAGGAGACCACAAACAAGGGTTCTCAATCAAGATGGATCTTGGATCCTATTTTAGAGAATGGGTGAACACCCTTAGCCATAATAAAATGAATAAAACATTAAGGTCCCAAAGTGAAAATATCTTTAAGGTGATTTTGGACCAAGGTAAAAGTAAAGAGAAAGGCTAGTCTAGTGGTGAAAACCTATTTTAGGCACCATTAGATGGGGTTGTAAACCTTCCTCAAACATAGCTCAGGAGACCACCAACAATGAACTTACCTATGGGTGTAAGTTCAATTCTAAATAACAATAAGATTTTAATTGAATCATACTAAAGTTATCAATAGTGTTTGTCATATGGCCATCCCCATCATGAGGAGATTATAATTTGTATTATCCAGGAGAACTTGAAAAGCTAGTTGAGGACTTTGTCATTGTAGGCAAATTCAAATCTTGCAACCATTATGGATAATGGTTTGACTCTCTTAGTGGAAGACATGATAGAAGTTAACATCAAGACACTAGATGGCCCAAAATGGATTGAATTAGGTGCATCCCTCACCGAGGAGGAACGTGAAGTCTTTACATCACTTTTTAGGGAATTTGTTGACATATTTTCTTAGGCCTACTTAGACATGCCCTGTTTGGACCCCACCATGGTTATACACCATCTTGTTATGCATCTTGATGTCAAGACTATGAAACAAAAAATGTGCAAGATGCATCCTCACATTATTGTATTAGTAAAGAAAGATTTGTAAAAACTCTTGGAAATGAGATGCATTTGACTGATAGACTACTCAGAGTGGATCTCTAATGTTTTGCCAATCAATAAAAATATAGAAGGAATTGAAATATACACTAATTTTAGAGATATAAATAAGGCCTACGCTAAGGATGACTTTCCTCTACCAAACATGACATTATTTTCCACTACAAAATTGGTTACAAAATGCTTTCACCAATGGATAAATTTTTAGGATACAACTAGATCTGGAATGTGTCAAAAAGCCAACATAAAACAATGTTCATGACTTCATGAGGAAAATTCTATATCAAGTTATGCCATTTGGTCTCAAAAATGAGGGGACTACATACCAAATATCCATGAATATCATATTTCATGATATGATCCATGGTATTGTTGAAGACTATGTTGATGACATACTAGGAAAATCAAAGACTAGGGTCAATTATGTAGTAACATTATGAAAGATATTTGTGAGACAACATGAATAAAAGGTCTGACTCAATCCTAAGAACTTTTTTTTGGAGTTACTTCAGGAAAATTACCTAGCTTCATTATGTTTTGTAGGGGCATTAAAGTTGATCCATCCAAAGTATAAGCCATAACAATGATGATGCCACCTTTTAATTTGGGTTAGCTCCATAGTTTACACGATAAGATCTAGACTATCAAGTGCTTCATTTATTAGTTGGCCAACAAATTCCATCCATTTACATAGATACTAAAGAAAGGTGTCACATTTCATTGAGATGATTAATTCTAGAAAGATTCTCAATAATTTAAGGACTATCTTACAAATTCACTTATTTTGTTGTCACCTATGCTAGGAAATCCATTCCTACTATATCTATCTACCATAGACAAAACCCTGAGGGCACTTATATATTAACATGATGATAACAGAAAATAACATGTCATGTATTATTTAAGTTGTACATTGGTCCCTTATGCAAATAATTATATGTCCATTAAAAAATCCTATTTATCTATGGTCTTCACAACTTAGAAATTATGCCATTACATGTTAAACAATAGGACCATGGTTATTTGATAAGTATATCTGCTCAAGTATCTACTGTCGAAAACAACATTACAAGGTCGTATGACCAAATGGATCGTGTTGTTAAATAATTTTGAGATAGAATACGTCAACTAAAAATACATCAAGGGACAAGTTCTTACATATAAGCTTACTAAAGCACCCCTTATAGATATAGAACTACTAACATTCTAATTCCCAAATGATTCCATTATGACCATCATTGAAACACCTCTTAAGGATCAACACTAGAAGTTGTATTTTGATGGATCATTCATAGCACATGGATCAGGGATAGGCCTTTTTTATTACACCATATGGAGATAATATCCATAAATTATTTTGGATCAGCTTTTTTTGTACTAATAACATGGCCAAATACAAATCACTCATTGAAAAACCTTATAAATCAATATAATGGAATATTAAACATCTTAAGTTTTATGGTGATTCTCAGTTAATCATCCATCAAGTTATAAACCATTTTATGACCAAGGATGACAAGATGGTACCATACAAGGCTATGGCCAACACTCTTAACTAGAAGATTTATAATGTATAATTTGAACACATAACAAGGGTTCGTAATAGAACAAAATATTCCATGGCCACCATTGGATCTTTTATTTGTCATACAGATGAAAAATAATACCAATTCCTCATTCAAAATTTGCTAGTGCTAGCTCATGACCTTTATCCATCATAATGATTTATGATATTATTAGTATTAGCTTTATATGGTATTTAAACCTTTATATCTACCTCCATGACCAAATAATGCCACCTCACCTATCCCATATCCAATCCAAGGCATTTATCCACCATGCAACATGATATACCTTAGACCAACCCTTTACTACCATAACTTTGATGGAACTCTACCTCATTATTTAACTCTAGAATAATCAACATTAGTGTTATATGAAGTACATGAATGATTATGTGTATGCCACACAATTGGTACCATCCAATCCAAAAATCTCATACATACCATATATTATTGGCCAATAATGGACGTAAATGCATATATGTATGCTAAAAAGTGCAAAAAATGTCAATGGCATGCCAATTTGATTCATACCCCAACCAAGACTCTAAAACTAATGCTTACTCCATGGACATTTATTATATGGGGCCTCAATTTCATTGGGAAGATAAACCCTGCCTCATCTGATGGACACAAACACATCCTTACCACTACTAAATATTTCACTAAGTGGGTTGAAACTATACCCCTCACTTATATGATTGTAAATATAAATTCATTTTTAACCATCTCATTTTTTGATATTGTATCCCATTTTACATAATATCTGATAATAGTGGATAGTTCAAAAATAAGGATGTCAAATCTCTATATGATGAGTACAAAATTACTCAACATTTTTCCTTAGTATATTACCTACAAAGTAATGTCCAAGTAAAATCATCCAATAGAACCATTTTCAACATCTTTAAAAATATTATCAATGATATTAGTTGTGATTAACACCTCCAAATATTATGATCCCTCTAGGCATACTATACCAATTATCATACTCCAATAGGTGCCACTCCATATTCCCTTATTTATGGCACTAAGGCTTTTCTTCCCATTGAGATTGAGTTACCTTCTTTGCATATCTATCTCAATCATGTCATAGATGATTAATATTATCAATTAGTTCTCTTTAAAGAGATGGAGTTATGTGATGAAAAACACATGGCCATAATTAATAACATTCAAGCATAGTAGAACTAACTCTATGGACACTATAACTAGAAGGTCATACACAGAATTTGAACATGGCAATCTTGTACTTAAATAAAACCAATAGAATACCATGATTGAGAATAAAAACAAGGGTAAGTTAAAATCCAACTATATCATCCCTTTCATCATTATTTGAAACTATAGTACTAGAGCATACATGGTCACTACACCAGACAGGGATCAACTTGATCAGCTGATGAACATTATACACCTCAAGCATTACTTCACTTGAGAAACCTAGTGTATTGTCTATGAGGCACATTTTCATCATACCATGATACTAAAATTATTATTTTTACCATACCATTCTATCGTATGTCATTATATTATACCTTTCCTATTAGCCAAGTTATTTTTACCTTCCCTACCCATCCCTTTGACCTTAGTTCCATGACCACTTTTAGAAAGAAGATTCAGATCTAGTTTTAGCAGTTGATTCTATATTATAGATAGAGGCCATATTTTAGAGTAATATAATAGTGTTTTAGTATTTATATCATTCATTTATTATTCTATTTTATACCAAGTGTTCCTGATTATAACTATCTTTGGGCAAATCAATGTCTCACCATTGTGCTACTAATTATAACCACCTTTGGGGAAATTAGTATCATTGACCTATGTTGTTCTTTTCTAATTATAACTACTTATGGGAAAAATAGGAACAACACTTATTTCTCATGCCTTGAAGTACCACCTTACCATGCCTATGTCATATTATGTCATTTGCCTACTTTGCCTAGTTTATGAATTTATTATCACACTAGTCAGATTCCTCCACTATAAGGTGGAACTATAGTTACTTGAGTTCCTATCATAGGACTATGTAAATAGTGCTCAATTAAAATTTAGGTTAGTTTATTCACCCTTTTCCATACTTTTTCCTTTTTTTGATCAAAATATTAAGTTTGAACACTCTATATTTTGTGCGCTTAGACCATTTAAGTATCTCATCATCCTCTATAAGTTGAGATGCTTTGAAATTTATAAAAGCATTTGAAAATCAAAATATAAAATCTGATAACAATCCTAAACATTAACCACTTCTTTGCCTTAAGTATTTTAGGATCCCTAGCTATTTCACAAGAAGTCCTTTAGTTTCCCCTTCTTTACTAGCCTAGCATCCCCTACTCTCACCATTTTATAATCCCATTCCCATGTTCCTCTAGCACATCTATCATGTTTTCCTTCTCATCATTTTATTATATCCCATTTATTGGGAGACTTACATTTTTCTTAAATTTTATGTTGGATCTTGCATCCATAGAACTATGTAGGCAACGTCTACTTCCTTAGTGCATATAGAGTTAGTTCAGACACCCCCTTATTTTTTTTCTATTTCCCCATTTTTTTTGTTTCATTATTTCTTATCACATGGGGGAAAATTTGTCATATTGTTTTTTCTCTATTTGCACTGACATTGTGATTAACCATTTTTTATTTTTGTTTCATTTTCTTCTCTTTGTTTTGTTTTGTTTTGTTTTGTTTGTTTTCTTGTTTGTCTATTTGTTTTATTTATTGTTGTGCCTTGACTCAATATATGTACCTTCATTGGGTGATTACTTGAATACATCCATATTCATACATCCACACTATCATCAGTGTTATTATCATTGGTGCATTGTTTATGATTATTTATTAGATCACATGTTAATCCTTATGCATATTTTAGATAAGTCACCATGGTATTATATCATGCTATATACCATCATGTGCTATAGAAAAAATCACATCAAGAAGTATTAAAAGCAATGAATCCATGATATATCTCCTCAGTACATGAAAAATTCTTGATCTAATCCATATCATTTCTAATATAGAGAATTTAAATCATGAAAGAATTTTTAACCCTTGCTAGTTCAAACAAGCATCTCCTTACTAGAAGGTTATCCAAATTAGTCTTTATCCTATGTACCTACTTACTCTTACTCTATCACTATGGATGTCATTCATCTAACCCATTACCATAGTTGTCATCATCGAGATACTGATGATTATAACCACCTCTAGGCAAATCATTATATACCATCCCACTTTCACTTTCAGTGATTCTAACCACCAATGGTAAAATCATTGTGTTTCAATCTATTTAGAGGTTGATGATTATAACTACCTATAGGAAAAACATTATCTCCATCTACCCAATTGGGGTTTTTTTTTAAAATCCTATCGATGATTATAACCGCATGTGGGAAAATAATCATGTTTCTTTACCTAACTAGGGTAGATCCGTATGCCACTAATTAAAACCACCTATAGGAAAATCATTCTTTTCCATCACATCATTTCATCTTTTTGGTCCCATCATTTCTTTCTTTTGAGGGCCTGATTGGTGACTCTTTTTTCTAAACACTCCCTCGAGGGGGCACCTATAGTTCATCCATTGCCATTGAAGTAAAAGACATAAAGGACATTTTTATTCTTTGAGAATGCATTACTATGCCTATAGCTTACAATGCCTTCCCAAATAGGGGAAAACTATAGACACCTAAAATTGGCCACAAATGGCTTCTAACTAGACTTCAAACTAATTCTACCAACCATTGAAAATTAAGCCTATGAATCAATAAACATCCTAAATTTACTTGTGAATCATTCATTAAAGATCAAAATCACGTTGAGTCATCCATAATTGGGGTATCATATTGTATGAAATTTTAACCTATCATGGATTCATCCCTAATCATCTTGCAGCATCACAGTAATCAATTTGGCTTATGGACCTATTAAGTGGGGATCATGAACAAATATTAAAAATTGAAAGAGCTAAATGGATAATTAGAATTAATTAACAAGCCAAACCAAAGTAAAGGCCTATTTTAATTATCCATTTAAAATTAATGAATAACATAAAAAGGATATTTAAAAATTCAAAATATCCTAGCCATTCACCATTGCTTTTATGAGTTGTTAAGTTCTTTGAAAATATCTTAAAATATCTATTTTGGAGAGCCATGCCTAATTACAAATAATGATTACTTGATAACTATTAACTCTATCGGGGTTATATTTGACTCAACTAGGTTAGGTTTGAACCCATTACAAGCCTTAAATCAACACTAACTCACCTTGGGTGATAGTTAAATCCTTAGGCTATAAATACAATGCCTTGCCTATTTAATCATAAGCTATTTTGGTGCATACTTTTTATCCTCAAATATCTTAAGCAAGCTCTTTGATGTACCATTTTATTTCCCAAATTTCATTACAAGTAGTGTTATAATGATAAATTTTTAATCCAAGACACAACACAAGCCATGGTGCCAACGAAGGAAGGAGTCAACAAGCTTCATTTTCTAAAGACTACTTGATGCACAAGCCAGGCAAGCCACTTAACAAAGTATTTGGAGATCCCAATGAAGGTAAAGGATCTATTTTATTTAATGTTTTAGTCATGCTTCATTTGTCCTTTGTTACTAAGCTCTCCCTAAGTTCTATGATTGGAGTGTAAGTGTTTGTGTGTTTTTATTTATTTGAGTTTTCTTACTTGAACTAACATGTTACTAACCTCCCTTCTTGGATTGCTATGATCGCATAAGGCATATGAATTTATTATCAAAATACAAATAAAAATTGATGTTTCTATTTAAGGATATTTGTTAGGTTCTTATATAAATCATAACAAAATATATTTGGGATAAATTATTATAGATTTCATTGTTTAATGGACCAAAAAAAGCAATCCTCATTATGTGATATTGTCAACTATCTATGAAGTTTATTTTTTAAGCATATCAATATGTAAAATAAGGAAGCCAACAAGAATTCAAAAGTGAGTGCAAAGTGTTAAGAAAATAGAGGCATGTAAATCTAATTATCACAAAGAAAATTACAAAGAGGGTTATTTCAACCAATGGGAGTAATATTTTGGTGCAACAATATATATGTCACTAGTCTAAAAAATCATGAGTTTTAGGATTGTCCTACATTACAATAGGGAATGTGGTCTCACAAAAAATTTCACTACCTAATTGGTGCTAGTTTCATTAGTATAATTTTTCTAAGTCCCGTAATACTCTATTTGACTCTATTATCTACTGGATAAGATAAAAATATAAACAAATCTACATGGAGTAAATTTTTAATATGATGTTCATCGGTTCAATTAGAAAATTGAATCACTTAATAACATCAAACTATGAATTGATTAATTTTTGTTTAAAGTCATAAAAGAGCATAGAGAAAGAACATCAAGTGGATTTTGTATTTTTTTAAAAATATTTAGAATCATGTTATGGTCATGTGGATTCATTATTTAAATTAAACTAATTATTTATATAATTAATTAGTTTCATTAAATGTGAAGTCCCAAATGCATTTATTTTTGTAAAATTTCTCTGATAATAAAAAGGTAAATATGATAAATTCTAGTTAGAAGTTCTAGGTTGAATTAATGCAAAGGATGGATTTTGAACTTTCTTTTTTGGTGAAAAACATATAAAATGATAGTAATCTAGATTATAAAATGGTTATATATCTTTCATCTCTTGGAAAATAATTAGTTACATTTCTTTTTGTTGGATGTACTTTTCTATATTTGTTAGTAGGATATAATAAAAAATGAGATCATTATTTTCCATACATATAAAAGATATTAAATTTATTCACTTTTCATTCTTATGTATAAGTCATGATGTTTACAAACTTTTTTTTTAAACCCTTATGGATGGAATTTATACCAATTTCACCTAATCTAATTTTTTGTGAGACTTTGTGTTTTCAATCAAGTTTCTTTCTTCCCACTACATATGTTTTTCATATTCTATTCATTTTACCTAAATCTAAGTTATTTAAGTGATATTATATGCTTATTTTATTGTGGGTTTCTCACCTTTGCCTTAATCTTTTTCCATTCTTCTTCTATTTTCAACTTTCTTCATTTCATATTTTTATTTTGTTTATTTCAATTTTTAATAAAATATATTCAAAAACCAAAAAAATACATATTCTAAAAGGGAATTTCCCCTCTCAAATGCATATAAAAATCAATTTTATAATGGAGATTCATCCAATATTGTAAAAATCACCCATTGGAAAAATCAATAAAATAAACAAAAACATCAATAACAAAAAAAATTCCAACAATTCTCTATTGACATATATTTAGTGAGTGCTTTAATTGGTATTTAAATATTCGTCATGTGTTTTATTTTTATTATATTGATTGGATGATCTATTTTATTTATATTAAGTCGGTGCTCTATTTAGTATATATTGAGTGGGTGTTTCCTTTGGTATATTGAGTGTGTGTTATATGTGGTATATATTGAGTACATGATCTAATTGGTATCTAGTGAATATTTATCCATGACCACAAAGTAATATATTCAATTAGAGCTTCAAGGTATATCAAAAAATTGTGAGAAATTGTCAATAAGGGTGATCAAGTAAGGAAATTAATTATAAATTAATAATAACATATCCAAGAAGTGTAATTATAATTTGACTATGGGAGTGTTATCACATAGGATTGCACCTATCTTGATCTTGTAGATTATTGTGCAATTGCTAAATGACACAATGGAAAAACCTCTAAAACAATGGGACCTTGGAAATTTGAGGTCAATCTTTAGAGAAGGTTGGCTTCCTTTCACTAAATCTGATGCAAACTGATAAAATATAAGTTTCATGGAAATCTCGCTCTTTAGTGCTTTGATCCTAAAATAGGGTTTTGATGGGGAAAAGGGTTGAATAATTAAAATTTGTATTAAACTAAAAATATGGTAATTACACCAAATATTTTATATTGGATCTAAATTCTTCCTTAATAAAAACAAATGAGAGGAAATTATCTTGAATTTATATAAGCACAAACTTATGCAAATAGAAATCAAAGGTAGTATTTTAGCTTTTTTACAAAAGGGAAAATATATTTATTCCAAACAATATTATCAAGAGGGAAAAATACCAAAAATGAAATTTTTTGAGATTGTAATAAAGACTAAGATTCCACAAACAATAAAATAATTTGTACCCACACAGAGTTTCCACAATACAAGAGAGGCAAATCTTCAACTATATTTTTCTCTAAAGGTTACAACATGTAAATACATTCAAAATGTATAAAATATAACTAGCAACAAAAATAATAGATTGGACCATGGGGTTTACACATTTTTATACAAAATATATCATACAAGACATATAGTTATTGAAAATTAAACACCAAATAAAGAAGATCATGCAGATCTAAAACCCTCATACAAGAGAGGTGAGTTCTTCTATTTATGGCAACTGGGACTTGTGAAATGGATATAAAATGTCATGCATAATTTGGGCATGATATTTAGCATAGCATGACAAGGTATGGCATGGTTGAAACTATTGGATCTCCATGTAATACATTTGGTAATGGCTAAAAATATCTCTTCATGTAAAAGAGGTGCCTAAAATAGAACTTGTCTTTCAAAAATAAAAGATAACTTTGAAAATAATTCTAAGCTACATTTTCATGAAATAACCCCGACTTTAAAAACTCAATTAAGACTTTTTTATCTTTTAAATTTTTTATTACTTTTACCAAAATGAACCGTGCAATTTACACTTTATGATTTTACACTTTTTTATCAATTTATACTTATCAAAATGGAAAGTGAAATTTACACGTGACTTTTTAAACTTCCACATTATAAAAAATATGAAGTGTAAAATATGTTTTCTCTTTCTCAACATGAAATAGTTCTCTTATAATAGTCCTTATTGATCTATTCCCCCAAGATTTTTCTTTTGTCTCTGATTATTTCTTAGCGATCCATTTATTACTACAGTAACCTTTTACCATAGAGGTGGAAGGTGATGGAAGCACTTGAAAGTTCTCATGGAGGTTGGAGGTGTTGGAAGCACCTAAAAGTTCCCATAGAGGTTGGAGGTGTTGGAAGCACCTAAAAGTTCTTATCGATGTTGGAGGTGTTAGAATCACTTGGAAGTTATCACAAATGTTGTAGGTGATAGAAGCACCTAAAATTTATCATAGAGATTGGAGGTGCTAGAAGCACTTGAAAGTTCTTGTGGAGGTTGGAGGTGCTAGAAGCACCTAAAATTTATCATGGAGGTTGGAGGTACTAAAAGCACCTAAAATTTCCCATAGAGGTTGGAGATACTAAAAGCACTTGAAAGTTCTTATGGAGGTTAGAGGTGTTGGAACCACATAAAAGTTCTCACAGAGGTTGGAGATGCTAGAAGCACTTGAAATTTTCCATGAAGGTTGGAGGTGCTAGAAACACCTAAAATTTACCAAGTAGGTTAGAGGTTTTATAAGCACCTAAAATTTCCCATAGAGGTTGGAGGTGTTAGAAGCATCCAAAAGTTCCCATGGAGGTTAGAAGTACTGAAATCACTTAAAAGTTCCCATAGAGGTTAGAGGTTCTAGAAGCACCTGAAAGTCCTCATAGAGGTTGGAGGTGATGGAAGCACCTAAAAGTCCTCATGGAGGTTAGAGGTACTAGAAGCACCTAAAAGTTTGTATGGAGGTTATATGTGTTGGAAGCACTTGGATGTTCCCACAAAAGTGGGGGGTTATAGGTTTGGTAGGATCTAGAGCCCATCATGCACTTTATACATTATGAAACATGAAAAGTACATGTTGAGTTATAGATTCTACTAGAATGGGTGTGTGGTAGGATCTAGAGTCCATGCATTTTTCTTGTTACAAAATCATGCCAAGTATATGGTGAGTTTTGATTTCCATCAATTTTGGATCTGGGTGTTTTGTGGGATCCAGAATGACAAAGCAATATACAAAAGTGTAAATTGCATCTAGAGTTCTAGTATTTATAAGGAAAAAAGGGAAGATGGATTTTTTAGTGGCTTAAAAGTTTTTTGTAAAAAATAAGGGGGTCTCCTTTAGGGTATTCTATGTAATGATATTTTTGGGACAAAAATATCAACATTTTTGGGAACCTCTATATGATGATTACCTACTAATAATTTACAATCTATTAGCCTTATAAGACATTAGGCATGGAGTCAATTTTGATTATGACAAAATCAAACCTATGGGAGAAAAAAATGGGATTTTTATAAACATGAATAAAACAAAAAAATAGACAAAATAAAATAGGGAAAAACAACATGACCTAAGGAAAAAATCCTTAAATTTTTGACCTATGCAGAAGCACTTATTAAAAATTACAACTAACCTACTAAACAAATGTGCTCAAAATCACTTAGAGGAAAAAATAGAAACTAATATGTACAAGGATAGAATTTACAATTACTTTCCACCTGGGTCAAATGGGAAACATTTAACATCACTTGTGATAAACTAAGATGAAAAACACCTTATTTTTGAGAGCTCAAGATAGGTAAGGTGAGATGCTTCATTGTTGATTTTTTTAGCTTGCTCTCAAGTGGATGAAATGAGACAAACATATATCCAATGTAAACATATTGGTATATTTCTTTAATGCTTGATCTAAATTAGACTGTAGGGGCCCTTGTAACCTTTTCATTTGATGGCTCAACTTTATGATCTAAGTTACTAACATGTGATGATTTTTTTGAATAGTTGCTTGGTTGACTATCTAGGCTTAGACATAAAATCTCTAATTCATCCAAAAATGTAGCTTCCTCTTAGTCATCCAAGATAATTCTAACTTTAACACTATCTTTCCTTTGCTAGATCTAAAAGGAACCATATGGTAGTTCATGAATCTACCTATGTCCCCAATATGTCATGTTTTTATGGATCTAGATATGACCATTGTTATTCATTCTTTAAGACATCAATACTACCTTCAATGGATAATTCATCTTGAGACTAGTCAGACTTTTCAACCTTATTTTCATGTTCATATTCATGTTCTAGAGGATGCATAGGTTGGTTTATAACCTCTACCTCGTCAATGAAATCATGGTATAGTTGTTGCCATAGTTTATCTTAATCCTCTAAGTTCTTTATTTCCTTACTTCTTCAACCAAATGATTGACTATGTTAATCTCTATACCTCAATCATCTTCATCTATATCCACATGAAGTGGAAGATATCAAAACAAATCAAAATCCACTTTGCTCTTAGTTATAACTTGAATACACACCTCTTAAAGTATGAAGGCATTTGTACTACCTTCAAGCTCTAAATCACCAAAGCCATGCCAAACATCCATGCCAAGAATGAAATGGACTGCCTATCATGATCTCTTCATCATAGATACCTATATTTTACTCTTCAATATCAACTTTGAATACAATCTAATCCTCTATTATTTGTAAAATAGGTTCTTATTTCATGAGGAAGATGGTTGGAGGGTGAGGAAGTTCAACTTGCTTGTAGCTCAGGAGAGTATCATTCCAACTAGGGACCTTGAAGGCTTTAGTAGGTGGTTCTTGGGGAAGGGAGGGAGAGTCTTGAAACTTTAGTAGGGAAAGATCATTAAGATGATCTAGCACATCTTCTCCTTGAATTGGCTCCTAGACTCTCTTAGTTGTAACTTCTTTTTTCTACTTTCTACCCTCTTTGATTGATTTTCATGAGGGAAATGTGTAAGATTTGACCACCTCCTCATTTTCTAGAATGGGTTTGGGAGAGGGTGGTTTTAAAAGAGAGGGTATGACATAATTATGATCATTGGTATAGGAGAGGATCCAAGATGGGATGATAGGTTGGGTGTGCAGAGGTATAGGCTTTCTCAAAGGAAGGGGATCTCTAACACTTGGAATTTTAAATTAAGGAGGCTTATTGGAAACTTCATAAGGTATACCTTGATTCAAGCATGGGTTCTTGAATGTGGGAGCCTCTTTTTGATTGAGTTGATCTTAAGTTTCAATTTTTTACATCTACATAATAAGTTGATGCATATGCTCTTCTATGGATGCAATTTGTCTAGCCAGGCACTCCTTATGATATATTTCTTACTCACTCATCTCTTATTGATGGAGATAAGCTAAATAAGTAAGATCCTCTTTCTACATATTATATCCCTTTTCCCAATCAATCTCTCAACATTTTCTCTCAAAATCAAGCACCATCTCCTTGAGGCTCATTTCTAGTTAACTAGAGAGTGGCAAATTTTGACAAGGCTAGTACATTGAATATTAAGGTCTACTTGGGGTGAAGCCATAAATATTTTTAACTTGATATGAAGGATAAGGAAAGAAATAACATGCATTTTTTATCAAATGGGTGACGGAACATACCAAATGATGGTGCTTAGGCACATGGGTTGCTCATACTAGTTGATGTTGATTTAGAGTCACCATTAGTGATAATTTGCTTACTTAAAGAAGCTAATTATAGGAAAGACACACCAAAAATATTCCCACTCTTTCTAGGTTTGTGTCCCAATGGGCATGCCAAAAATTATTATCACATAGAATTGCACCTATTTTGATCTAGTAGCTTACTGTGAAATTTCCTAATGACACAATGGAAAAACCTCTAAAGCCATGGGACCTTGGAAATTTGAGGTTTATCTCTAGATAAGGCTAACTTGATTTTACTAAATCTAAAACAAACTAATAAAATACTAGTTTGATGGAGATCTTGCTCTTTAGTTCCTTTTGATCGTAAATAAGGGTTTTTATGGGGGAAAGGGTTAAAGAATTCATTTTTTTAGAAAACTAAAAATATGGTGATTGCACCAAATATTTTATAGAGGATATAAATTCTTTCTTTATAAACATAAAAGAGAGGAAATTATATTGAATTGATTTAAGCATAGAATCATGCAAATAGAAATCAGAGGTCGTATTTTAGTATTTTTTCACATAAGGGAAAAGATATTTATTCCAAACAATATTATCAAGAGGTGAAAATGCCACATATGAATTTTATTGAGACTATAATAAAAGACTAAGATTTAAAATCTAATGAAATAACTTTCACACATACAGAGATTCCACAACATAAGAGAGGAAAATCTTTAACTTTATTTCTCTCCAAAGGTTACAACATGTAGTAAATACATTTAAAATGTATAAAATATAAGTAGAAGAAAAAATATAGATTGGGCCATGGGGTCTACCCATTTTTATAAAAAATATGTCATAAAATACATAGTTATTGAAACTCAAAAACCCAATAAAGAACATCATGTAGATATGAAATCCTCATGTAAGAAAGGTGAGTTCTTCTATTTGTGGTGACTAGGACTTGTGAAATACCTAGAAAATGGCATGCATAAGCTAGGCATGATCTTTGGCATAGCATGGCATGGTATGGCTTGGCTAGAACTACTGGATATTCATTTAATACTTCTTCATCTAGTAATGGTTGAAAATAGCTCTTCATGCAAAAGAGGTGCCAAAAATAGAACTGGTCTTTCAAAAATGAAATATAAGTTTGAAAATAATTCCAAGTTACTTTTCCATGTAAAACCCCAACTTGAAAAACTCAAGTGAGACTTTTACAAATTTTTAAGTTTTTATCACTTTTTCCAAAATGAACCATGTAATTTGTACTTCATGATTTAACACTTTTATCAATCTATACTTGTCAAAATAGAAAGTGCAAGTTACACTTGTGATTTTTGCAACTTCCACATTATAAAAAATATAAAGTGTAAAATATGTTTTCTCTTTCTCGACATAAAATAATTCTCTTCCTAAAGTCCTTATTGATCTATTCCTATAAGATTTTTTTTGTTGTCTTTGATTATTTCATAGAGATCCATTTATTGATACAATAACCTTTTTTCATGGAGGTGGAAGGTCTTGGAAAAAATTGAAAGCTCCCATGGATTTTGGGGGTGCTAGAAGCACCTAAAAGTTCCCACAAAGGTTAGATTTATTGGAAGCACCAAAAATTTCATGTGGACATTGGAGGTACTAGAAGCACCTAAAAGTTCCCATAGAGGTTGGAGGTACTGGAAGCACCTAAAAGTTCTCACAGAGGTTGGAGGTGCTAAAAGCACTTAAAAGTTCTTGAAGAGGTTGGAGGTGGTGGAATCAACTACAAGTTCCCATGGAGGTTAGAGGTGCCAAAAGCACCTAATAGTTCTCATAGAGATTGGGGGTGATAGAATCACTTGCATGTTCTTATGGAGGTTGGAGGTGTTAGAAGAACCTAAAAGTTTGCATAGAGGTTGGAGGTGCTAGAAGCACCTAAAATTTCCCACATAGGTTGGAGGTACTAGAAGAACTTGAAATTTACCATAGAGGTTGAAGGTGTTGGAAGCCCTTAAAAGTTCCCTTAGAGGTTGGAGGTGTTGGAAGTACTTGACAGCTCCCATAGAGGTTTGAGGTGTTAAAAGCACCTAAAAGTTATCATAGAGGTTGAAGGTGCCATAAGCACCTCAAAGTTCCCATGGAAGTTGGAGGTGATAGAATCACCTCAAAGTTATTATAGATGTTATAGGTGCTAAAATCACCTAGAAGTTCCCAAATAAGTTGGGGAATATAGGTTTAGTAGGATCTAGAGCCCATCATGCACTTTACATGATATGAAATGTGCAAAGTGCACACTAAGCTATGGATTATACTAGACTAGGTACATGGCAATATTTGGAGTCTATCATGCATTTTTCACATTGTGAAAACATGAAAAGTGCATGGTGATTTTTGAGTTTTGCTGATTTTGGATATGGGTGTTTTGTGGGATCCAAAACCCAAGAATCAATTTTAACAAGTGTAAATTACATATAGAGCTTTGGATTCCATAAGGAAAAAAGATAAGATGGTTTTTTTTTGCTTCAGGGTTTTTTCTAAAAAATAAAGGGGGTCTCCCTTAGGGTATAAAATGTAATGATATTTTTGTGACAAAAATATCAATAGGGAATATGGTTGTTATTATAAACTAATAGTCATATTAAATATCAATGATAAAATATTTAATTACTATTACATAATAATATTTATTATAAATATGTTCTCAAATATCTTTGGGATACAACCAATGTAGTAAGGTTGTGCATTTTTCCTAAAAGAATAAATAGTTAAATAGCTACATTAGACCCTAATTTTAGGCATATCAGTGTGATGAGACGTGGTGAATATTACTATATATTTTTCCCTAAGGAATCATTAAATTATGAATCTCTATGGGGAGGAAAAGGAAAAAAAAATGTAAACTCAATATATGGATGTCTAGGTAACAACTTTTTTTTTTTCATAATAGTGTAGTGGATATGTAGTAAACCAAAACTATATTGGGTGTAACTTGTAAGTTGACAAGAAATTATGTCTTGAATAACAATGTTGTTCTCCAATATAATCTTGTGGTCATATATTATGATTGAGGTAAGGTGGTGTTTCCTTTTACTAGAATAGTAATAAGGTGGTTTCTTTTTACTGGTATATTAAATTTGGTCTCATCAAACTAAAATAGCTATGGTTTTCCTATAACATTTTTAATTGGAAGGTAAAGGTGATTTTTATAAATATTCCTATCAAAAATTGAGGTAAGTGTGCCATAAATTTTGTATTCTAATTGTAAATAACAAGGTTTTTATTTCACTTAGACATAATAGTAAATAAGTGCTAATGTACTTAGTTTCCCCTTGATAAAGGATCATGTTTGTTTCATTTATAAGTTAATAAATCATATTATTGATATATAATAAACATATTCTTAATAAATTTATGGAGGATTTTAGATAAAAATTGTGCACAATTTTTTTGATCTATGTTTTAGATCGCATAATTTGATATGTTTTTTTCTTAATGATGGATCATGGTATGTGATCCAAAAAATTGATCTAAAAACTTGTACACAATTTTAATCCAAAAAATTTTGTATAATTATTATGAGTTGTGAGATCATAAAATTTATTAAATGCCTAGAGTATTATTTGATAGATAAACCAAATTTAAAAAAGAATCAAATTTCCTCATTTGATATTTAGTTAAAATTATTATACAACTCATTTATTGATGGTTAAAATACCATTTTTTATATAATTAATTGAAATTTTAATAAATTTTATTTGATAAATATTTCAAATTCTAAGTTATATTCATATGATATATATGTAAACTTTTATAAATTATTCATTTAATAAGTAGATCAATTTATGATAATTTTAAATTTAATGGATAGTTAAAATATTCATATCTCATTTTGTAGATACTTAAAATGAATATGATAAAATAGAGGTATCAATGGTTATGGTGTTCATTTTACAAATGGATAAAATGTTTAAGTTATCTAATTGAGTATCTTGTGAATAAATAAGGATCACTTGAGGGTGCTCGACTTGTATGTTACTTGTACAAATTTATTGGGTTTTCAAGTAAAAAAAATCATGAATGTATGAGAAAGTTTGTTGCATACTTGAGATTTCCCTATAATTCGTATCAATCTAGAAAATTATCATGGGATTCATGATTTTGTAAATTTATATGCTCTCATTTTCTCCACTTTAGCATGGTTTGATGAATAAATTTAGTAGGGGTAATGATTTGGAAAAAAACATTGGAGTGTTATAGTAAGAGTCACTTGGTGTGATGTTTATAGTTATGTGAACATTATTCAATAAAAAAGTATTATTATAATTAGAAAAGGTAAAATAGATTTAAATATTTAGGTTGAGTCATGATAAAACTGTATGTAACTATCTTCAAAAATATAATAAAATTATTTTTCAATCCTTATAAAAGGGGTGGTTTTATTATGGTTGGAAGGTTTCCCTTACGTACCCCAAATCATGTTGTCATGTGTATTGTTGTCTCTTATTATTCATGTATTTTATTATAGGAATAGTATTATTTTTAATTTGAAACAAAAAAAATGTTTTTTAAGGCCTATATGAATGGAAATTATCTTTAAGAATATGCATTAAAGGACATATTTTATGTTAATTTATGTACTCCTTTATGAATTGTAATATTGAAAATGTTGTGGAAATTATATAAACCATGTTAAAATAAATTATTGATAGTTTTGAAATTTAAATTAATAAGATATTAATTAATTTTGGTTAGATAGATAATTATAGGTAACATTCCTCCCTTTTCAAGTTCAATGCAGATGGAAAAAAATTGATCCATTTTCTAGTTTTGGCAAGGGGATTTTATGAAATAACTTCCCCTCTATCAAAAAAGGGTACCAAAACTCAAAATATATGATGAACTAGATCTATGCCTAGTCATGTAAACCCCCAATGGTAAACTCTTTGATATATGTATTTATAAACTCTACAATATGAAATCTTTGAAATATCTCATATTTGTAGTGCCAAAATATATAATGTGCAATTTTTGATATTTTTGTTTCTGGTTCAAACATAAATCACTCGAAACTAAGTATTAAAAGTTATATGACCTATTATATGCCCCATCCTGAATGTTATAAAATATTACGACCAAATATTGTCCAACATTTTTTAATGACTATTTCTCACATCAATATGAGTAGTCTCTAGGTAACACACATACGAAAAATCTTCACAAAATTGAAATCACTTAAATTCAATTTGATAAGATATATATGTGTACATGATCTATAATATATGCAACTCATATATTATCAAACTATCATATGAATCCATAAATATATGCAAATAATGTACCAAATTCATAAATTATACATACATTTTGATCACAAGTATCTAATCACCCTAAAATCATCATCAAAATTCATACAACAAGAAACATAAATAAGTGATCTAATCCATATAAAATAGTTAATTTTACAACTTTAAATCATGTACAAAAACTCCATCAAGTGCATAAGTATATATAATATCTAACCTATGTCATGTCCTCAAATTGAGCCTATGATTATACTCTTAAAATTTAATAATTGCTAGTTGTTGAAAATTTGGATTATGTTTTTTCATGATGGAAAATGATACTTAATTATTATTATATTTTTTATTAAACATATTTATGTATATGATTAATATTTATGGATTATGGTTTTCTTAATTTTGCAATACAATATGGTTATCTTAATGATCAACATTATATTAAAACAAGTATGATATTTATTTTGTATAAAGTTTAATTAATAATTATGAACATTGTGTATGTATGGATTTTAGGATTGGGGGCATGAAGTTGGATTTTTACCCTATTTTAACCTAAATTCATAATGGATATAACTATCATATTTTTAAAATGGATATGTGAATATTTATTTTTATTCTATAATTCATTTTAGTCTATCTTGTATTTACTTATTAGTAAATATAGTAATCACTAAATTGATAACATGGATGGATGAATGTTATGAGATTATCAACATATGACAATAAATTAAATTATTGGTCTTAATATGAAACTGACCCTTGTGAAAACATTAGAATTCAGGTATCAATATCAATATTGATATCAATTTCCCCTATCATTAATTTATTTATTACATAAATAAGTATTGACTTATGAGGTTTTTATGAAATTTATAGTAATTTCACCATTTTATTAAAAATTATCATGATGTCATTACATTGTTTACTTTTAATTTTTTACAATATTAGTTATATTATTTAGGCATTTAAAATAACAATAATGGGCAAGTACATTAAGAAGTCCTTAATTAATGATCTATTATTTATATATTATAATTTTTAAGGGCCACATTGGGTATTAAAACCTTAGTATTTTTTAGGAGGAAACAACTCCCTACATGACAATTACATAACCTATAACTTCTTTAGGAAAAAAATAAAAAGTGGTATTTTCTACTTCATGACTTGGACCCAACCAAAAATTTAAAATGAGACAATAAATTTGACTTATAAAAATGAAATTTTATTTATTAACCTCAAAATAATTCAATTATTTCTAAATGATTTAGGATTTGTATGAGAAAATATGTTATTTTGACTAATTTTGAGACATCATTACATGGAGAGGCTAACTAGGCCATGAAAAAACCCTATTGGATTGGAGATAAGCATTCCATGCAATAACGATTAGGCCTTTTACATGATATTTTTATCAAGATTTATAGGAGGCATCCCATGTAAATATTAGGTAAGTTTATGATATTAGTTTCATGCATGATTGGGGTGATGTAAATTGCAAGGCATCATTGCATGGAGATTTTTTAAATTTCAAAAGTAGTCATCATTGTTTTATTCAATTTTTATTGTCAAATTTTAATTGGATAGAAAAACAACATTTTATTTGATTATTTAAGAGTGAAAGACATGTTTTTATTGTGCATTCATCTACTCAATATTTTATATGTTATTTTTTTATTTATTTTAATGACTATTGTAAGATGCAGTTAAAGGATATTTCAATGGCCATGAGTCCTATATATTTATAATATTTTTTGGGATTTTGTGGGGAGTAAGTATATAAATGTCGTAGGTGTGAAGATGTTTTTTTTTACTATAATTTTTGTGGAAATTTTTGAAATTATTCAACCCTAGTATGCCATTGGGCTTGGACATTTAGGCAAGGTCTTGGGCTCTTAATTGCATTTTTTTTTAACTATTTTATTCATTTTTGAAACATTGGTTTATGTCTCTTTTGATATGAAACTATGGGTAGGTTTGCACGATAAAAATGGAATTAAATTTGATAGAAAATATGTAGTTTCATATATGCATTCTATTTCTTTGTGCATGAAATAAACAAGTAATAATGTTGAGGGAATATTTGGTATACCTATTATTTATTTGATTTTGAATTCTTATTTTTCTATGAATAAAACAAAAGAAGTGAAATGGTAATAAAATTATACTTGGGTATGTGATATTATTTATGTTATTTTTTTGGGTAAATTGTGTTCAAATTCTTTACTTTTTTTTTTTAATAAAAAATATAATTGTTATATAGGAAGAGATTGAATCTTCCATATAATGCATTTTCTTTCAGCTTAAATTCATAACTCTTATCATTTTTTTAATGAAATTATTTATTGAATAAATAAATAATGGATTTTTTGATTACTAAAAATTCATTATTTCTAAAAAAAAATATTTTCTTGTTTGGTTTGGAAAAATATTAAACTATTTTCTTTTTCATGTTGAATGCATTCATTCTCAGCCTTGATTCAAAATTCTTATTCATGTCTTATTTTTGATGAAATTGTTTAGTAAAATAATATTTAAATAATAAAAGTTGAATTTTTTTTTGGTAATATTTTATGATCAAAATTATTTCACATGTTTATAATAAAATGAGAAATTATTTAGCTTGTTATGTTTGTTAATTATTTGCACATTCAAATGAAAAAAAAAGTGTTGTAGCTCAAAATTTTATTTTTAAGGGTAAAATTATTCTATTACATTAAGATTGTTGGGACTTGGAAGTTGGATAATTTTTTTTCTTGTAATTAAGAAATATATTGATGGTTTTATTAAACACTTGAAAACATGTTTATATCTCGTGTTTATTGTTTTATAACATGATTTAATATACATATATTTAGATCAATTAATTTGTATCTATTTATTTTTATGATATAAAATATAATGGTAAAATTCGTTTGAATTAAAGGAAAGAGTTAAATGGTTCATACCTTTCATTTCACATTAAAAGAGTCAAGAATTTTGATGAAAATATTCCAAGTGATTGTGTAACACATTAAATGTATCCTTCATAAATATTGATGAAGCATTTGATGTAATGCCTAAGAGATGAATTTTATTAACTTAATCAAATTACTACTTTATCCTTCCATATAACTACATAGAGCCCTAATCCCATGCCATGTGGGCATGTATGGAATATCAATTCATGTGCATGAGGACAAAACACTTATTCAATGTGGGTGCAACATGATTTAATATTTTTTATTTTTAATTATTAACGGTTCAATCTATTAAAAATTATTTTCCATTCTAAAATAATCAGTGTATCTCACTTACAAAAAATACTATAACTTAATTATAGTAATTATTGTAAATCACCTGCAACAATTTTTGTAGGTCATCCACCATAACTATTATAGCTCACATATAGAAAATATTACCTATACAAACTAATATATCATCCATTAATTTTTCATTGTGTGATAATTTCAATATTTTTCTATTCATCACCTTCATTGGTTATAGGTAAAACTATGTAATTTACTTAAAAAATAAAAAGGGTCTTCGACCCAACCTTTTAAGTACATACTTGAAATTATTTTAAACCATTTGTGATTTTAATGGATATAGGTCTTATTATTTTTATTATTTAAATTTCATGTGAAATTAACTTGTAATTTAATTGTCACAATGTATTGAAGTTAATGAAATTGTACAAGCTTTAATACAAGTACTTGAATAGATACACACTACATCTTGGTTCATGAACTAATTAATGAAATGACATTTAATTAAACCAAAGTTAAATATAAAAATAAATGTATACACAAACATGAAAGAACATAAATCATAATTTTAATATTATGATTAAAAGGAAAAATTCTGAGATACAAGTATCTTAATTCAAATAATTAGGTAAATCAAACCTAACTTGGGTACATAGGTAAATAATATAACTCTTAATCTAAACCTTATGTGGATCTTTTAAAAAAAAGAGAATATGTAATCACGTGAAATAATAAATAATTATAAATTAGAGATAAATAAATGACTAACTAAAGGTGAAATTCAAGGGTAATTGATGTAATGCCAATTTGAATGAAATTCCTTAAAACAAAATCAAAATCAAAATTAAAGGGAAAATATGTCCATAACCTATTTAACCTCACTTGAATATAGATAATACCAAAAGTTAAACATTGAATATTCATTAATTTAATTTTTCATACACAACATAAAGCATAAATTTAAAAATATAAACCACTTAGTAGGTTGGATTGATTTAAAGAGTGCAACCTAATTTAATTGGTAAACATAAGGCTAAGGAAGATTATGAAGTAAGGGTGTCTATCACCAAAATTATTAAACCATGGAATTGAAATAAAATTATAAATAACTTAGTAGGTTGGATTTATTTAAATAGTGCAACCTAATTTAATTGGTAAACTTAAGGTTGATGAAGATTAAAAAGTAAGGGTGTCTATCACCAAAGTTACTAAACCATGGAATTGAAATTAATTTGATAGTGTGGACCCATGTCTATAATAGTTAATAATAATAAAATAAGATAAATAACATTTTCAACAAGTTTTAAAACCATCTCTTATCATTTATGAGATCATGGAACATTGTTCTTAAGGGTGATCTTGACTACAATGTTGATTAATTCATGTTAATAAAAGAACCATTGACATGGTTAAAAAAAATAGATAATATCAATTGAAATAAAATAAAAATACTTGATTAATGGGCAATAGTGGTGGTCTCTCTAATGTTGTGGTTATCACTAAAACATAATAAGAGCATGACCTAAATAAGTTTAGTAAAATAAAATTAATATAGTTTTAGTAAAAAAATAAAATTAATATGTTCTTAGAGAAAAAACCTAAATGACTATGTGCTTATTCAAAAACTAAAATGGCTATAGACTTAGTAAAAATCTTAAAATACTATGATTTAGTCAAATTTAATTTACTATAGTGTTGGTCAAGTATAAAAGATGTTAATTATCACAAAAATATCTATGCATACACATGATAATGTTTATATTAAATTAAACAATTAATTAAGAGGCATATTTACACTTAATAACCATGACTGCAAGTTTATCTTGCATAGTTAGTATTTCATAGTTTGAAATAGAAAGTACACAAGAAATTAAAGTTCCATTTTTGGAGTATTTACAATCTAATGTTCCCCCTATCATATGAAAGTGGATAACTATTACATATAATCCACACGAAATTTTATTACTCCTACTCAACAAGATAAAATATCTAAGTGCACATATATGTAGATGCACAACTTAATGATGCACATATATCTATAAACTTATTTATAATTATATACTGAGAACAAGTTTATAATTCACTATATCTAATACAAGTTGATTTTTTTACTTTAGGGTTTGGAGATTTGGGCTTCAATAGATTTACTAGTAAAATAAGACTCAACTTAGAATTGTTTTATAAGACCTCTAAATACAAATTTGATGTTTTTTTTAATATTCTCACATTTAGAAATAAATAATACACTTAAACCATAAAACTTTAAAACAATGTGAGTTTTGATGGGTTTCATTATCTCCCACACTTATACAATACGTAAAAACTTGACAATAGGATAATGAGCATGTATTTTGTCCATGTTAGGTTTAAAATTATTTTGAGCAACATCAAGTTTAGAGAAAACATATTCAACAATACTTTTTGTTATAGGGATTTCACCAGTAGATGGTATAACATGTGTCTTGACAACCTCGATAGGATGGAAAATATAATGTGTTCCCTAATATTTTATTTTATTTTTTAAATGAGTAATATATTTTGACAAGGTGTATTAGATATAAAACTACATAAATATAGGATAAAACTACCTCCAACACTCTACAATCAAATACTCTTGATGTGTTTATTCTAAATATAATTTTCCATTTGAAAAAAATATACTCATGGTTTATATAATGATAAAATATCAAAACTATCAAATAAAATAATGTATAATGATAACTTCTAAATCAAGTAGAACCAAAACTATTTGAAAAATATAACATGATTTATTTGACAGGTCTTCTAAGTTAAACCAAATTCAAAGAAAAGTTAATATATGAGCACTACACCCTTATTTCCACTAAATAATATATTGTATTTTTTTACATTGTTTATGCAACCATATTTTCAACATACATGCACTAAAAAAATACATAAAATCAAAAAAAAATGCTATTACAAGCATCAAACAAAATTTATAATAGAAAAATATTTAGAAACATCATTCCATCAAAAATAAGTGGTAATAATCCATTTTTTACCACATGATGCAAAATATATGATTATTTAGGTTTCTCAATAATTTTAGATATTGCATGCCCCTCATTAATCAAAATTATGTAAATTTTCTTAATTTTTTTGGAATTAAAATCTATTAGTCTAATAACCTTGAATTTTTCCTTGTTGGAATTTTAATTGTGTCTATTTTTAATAAAGGAAATTTTTATATAAGAACTTTTTTATGTGGTAATATATAATTATAAATGTAAGAAAATGTGTCGGGATTTATAGTTTTTGACAAAAAATAATAATTAACAAAATTATAAAAACTATTTTTTTCATTTTTTGGATTTGAATTCAAAACCAATGGTCTCAATTAGAAAAATAATTGTAACCAACTAATATATGTTCTTCTACAATTATATATGAACTATAGTGTGGTTTTAAACCAAAAACATGAATTATATAAACTCAAAAAATTAATGGTCTTATCGAGACTTTAACCTACAACCTCTATGTTTAAAATGTCACCTTATTTAAATGTAACCAATCCTTATATAAAACCATTTGAAACATGAAGTAAAACAACATCAAATAACTCAATTTAAATTTATAATAAAAAATAAAAAATACATAAATAAAAGGCTTGTATAATTTTAACTCACCTAATAATATTTTTATCTAGCACAACTTTTGTTATTAATGTTGGGATCCATGATTTTTTGGCATGATATCAATAACAATATCAAATATATGAAATAATAACACATTTAGTTATTTTTTTCTTTTAACTACTTACAACCATACAAATGCAATCACAATTGTAGAATCATTTCACATGAAAAACTTTTTATGTGTTTCATGTTAGAACATTTAATGAATAAGTGGTGATTATTCAACCCTTAATTTATATTGGTTATTTGTTTAATAATAATAATAATAATAATAATAATAGGTGGAAATGTTATGAAAATAAATAACATTATTATAATTATTTAATAATTACCATATTTTTAGTGACTCTTCGAGATGATTGGACCCATTATTCAAAATGGTCACCTCCTTTCAAAATTACCTATAAAATAGGGTTTACTCCTATTGATTATTTCATGTTTAAATTCATGGGATTATTCACAGGAATTTACTCAAGAGTTTTGTGAAGGTTATTTTGGAGAGGAGAACTAAAAAGAGAAGTTGTATTTGGGTACTTTTTTTCTGAATAATGAAAATCACTTTTGGTAGGTTTTTTAACTCATAGAGTTTTTCATACAGTAATTCATGTTTCTTTGTGTGTTTAATTGATCTAGGTTCATTTTATTATGCTTTGCTCATTAACTCTCTTCTCGATCCATGTGTATTACTTCATACATAAATTTCATCATGCTATCAAAGCCAATGGAGAGGATTTTGATAAAAAATCATATAGAATATTGAGTTAAATATCAATAATTGATATTTAAATTTATTCAAAGTTTTATTATTCAAAACCTAGTATGACACAAAGAAAGAAAGAAGAATTTTTTTATCATCATGAAGGTTATATTCTCATATTGGAAATCTCATCCTTCTAACAACTAAAGATATTGATTCAAATCTTAGTCAAATTAGCCAATATTCAAATTTTTTGAATATTTTTTATTAGCCTGGGTTGTTGTACGACCTCAATGTTGGGAAAAATTCAAAAACAATTCTTTCAACCATTTCTTGATCCCAGTTGTTATTGGAAGAAGTCAAGGTTAATATAGAGTCAATCTAGAAGTTTTTTTAGAGCCTATAAATTATTATTCAACCATAATTTTTCTTCTCTATGTTGGGTTGCCATAGTGTAGCCTGGAAACTAGAAAAAATCAACTCTTAACCAAAATGCAATTTTTAATATTCTTTCATCATCAGTAGGAAATTTCAAGAAGCCTAACAAATTTTCAAGATATTTAGTGGATTAGAATAGGTTCTATGATCTCCTCTACTTCACCTAGACAAGTGTGTATAATAGTTTGCAAAATTTATTTTAAAGATAATTTATTTTTTAAATTAAAAAATTCCATACAAAAGTGGGTGGGCCCCACCTTTCTTTAATTTTTTTAATCAAAAAAATTTAATTTAGTAAAATTTATGTACTATTTATTTTTTCATATTGTTTTTTATTTTTAAAAAAATAAAAATCAGTTTTAGAAAAGTTCAAATATAGATTTGTACATGTAAATCTTTGAACAAGCTCATAGATAAGCTGGTAGTTATAATATTGCTAGAATCTTGTAAAAAAAGGTCTAGTGTTCAAAGCCCTTTAGATTTTTTAGTTTTTTTTTGGTCAAGTCAATTTTTTATTAGTCAAAATAATTAAATATATAATCTTTTTTGATTTGTGTGCTAAGAATCATATGTTTAAAAACTAGGTAATCCTACCGACCTTCCTACAACACTTGATCTAGTTAAAACAAAAGGACGCATAAGCATGTAACTAGTTAATATTGAGGTTTTGACAAGTTATGAATGCATTGAAGTGGTAATTTTTTTTTTTAAAGCCTCCTATTATTGTTTTACATCTTTTTTAATAATAGTGCCTAGATGGTCATTTTGAGTGCAACTCTTTTGACACTTAGATTTATGCAACTTTAATTCAAATTTTTGCATTTTTTAGCATCTAAATTGTGTAATTAATTATATTTGTATATGAAACTCTTTATTTTGAAAATATTTTTAAAAATTCATTAAAATAGTTCTTAAAACATAAGTTTACTATTCTATTTAAAGGAAAGATATGGCTTCGCCTCATTTTTCCTTAGATAAATCTCAAATACTTAATGGAAATAATTATAATATATAAAATATTTTTATTAAATCTATATTGATGACCCAAAAATTATAGAATATTATTGATGGGGATAAAAATTTCCCTTATGGATGACATGTAACCCCTAAGCTTACCAATGTATTTCAACAAAAAACACAAGAAGCAATGTCCATTATCTTATGGAGTGCTAAGGATCAATTCCTTCTCCACATTTGTAATTATGAGCCTCCTAAAAATACTTGGAAACTTCTTTAATCCCTACATGAAGGCACTCACCTTTAAAATATCATTAAATTAATCCTTGAATTGCTAACTACACCTATGAAAGGAGATGAAAAAGTTGTTAATTTTTTTGCTAAAATTAAAAATATTAAAGTTTAGTTAGATGGATATAATTGTGATTATATTTAGGATCAATTAATTTATTTTATCATTTATTTAAGTATTCATGAAAAATTTATAAATTTTATTTCAATTTTAAATTTTAATTATCAAACTAAGCAAGATATCCCTGACCTTACCACCTTGTTTGCTCTCCTGATCCAAGAAGAGCAAGTTATGAAAAAAAAATCTAAAGAGAATACCACTTATGCACTTATCACATTAAATAATGTTTTTTATGATAGTAAAAAATATAAATCTAACCCTAATTTTGCTGAAAATAAATACAGGAATAAGAAATTGGGTAATAAGAATCATATGGCTAAGTTCAATGGAAATTGTAATATGTGTGGTAAATTTGGTTATAGAAGGGAAAAATATTATAAAAATAAGTATATAAATAAAAATAAAACTTATAAAAATAAGAAAGGGAATACATATAATCAAAACAAATAAAAGAATCAAAACCTTAATCAGAATAACAAGCAGGATTCAAATGTTATTACTTTATATACTACTTTATGTGCTTCAAATGAAAATGAATGGTTTTTAGATATTGGTACATGTCACCATATGACATGATTATATGATATTTTATGTGATTGTATAGATATCTTTGAAATAATTTAATTAGGATATAATTCTTTTTAAGAAGCAACTAAACAAGGAAAATCAAGATTTTTAAATGTTATTATTAATGATATTTTCTATGTATCTAAGCTTAAAAAGAATTTTATATCTTGTTTTCAACTTATAAATGATAATTTCATTGTAAAATTAATTAAATATTTTTAGTCATTCTAGTTCCTTTATTGTTGAATGTTCAAAAGAATGGTTTTTATATATTTTATCCTTCTTCCACATGTTTTCTTTTATTGCATAGTAATAATGAATCTTAATTATGGCATGAAAGATTAGGACATGTTAATTTTATAAGTTTACATGATATGTGTATAAATAATCTTCTTTTTTGACTTATTTATATCACTTCTCATCATGAAACTTATGAGGGTTATTTATGTGGTAAGCAACATACTAACCCCTTTCACAAGAATCATGATGTGAATTCCTCACATCCTTTAGAATTAGTTTATATTGATGTTGTAGAACCTATTGAAGTTGTATTTTTTAATTTTTAATTTTATAAATTTACTTTTATTTATGATTATACTAGAATGATCTAGTCTTTTTACATTAAAAATAAATCTAATGTGTTATCTAAATTCAATAAATTTAAAGTTAGTGTTAAAAATGCATCTGATTTTTCTATCAAGAGATTAATAACTGATAGTGATGGTGAATATGTTAGTAAATAATTTGATTATTTTTGAATTAGTTACAATATTCAAAGGGAACTAAAAACTCTTGTTCCCCTCAACAAAATGGCATTGCTGAAAATAAAAGCTATACCATCATAGAAATGGATAGAATGATGTTGTAATCTAAAAATGTCTCTAAGTTCTTATGGGCCAAATTCATGAAGACTTTTGTTCATATTATGAATAGAGTGACTATTAAATGCTTTCATCTTTCTACCCCTTCAAAAAAGTATATTAAAAAGAAACTTAGTGTGGCTCATTTCAGGATTTTTGGTAGTCTTGCTTTTATCTTTGTCCCTAAAGTTTAGAGAAGAAGCTCGACCCCACTTCCTATTCTAGTATTTTTTTTAGGATATGGAGGCAAGACAAAAATATTAAGAGTGTATGATCCCTATAAACATTAGATCATTGAGAATAGGAATGTTCTTATTCTTGAAAAATCATTTCGTGAGCCCTCTATGGATCCTCCTCTATGTTCTTCTATTGATGAACCTGACTCTCTTATTTTTCTTTGTGATGAAATAGATGCCCTTGAGGAAGATGATCTAGTTATTGATAACTTAGAGTTTGAGGAACCCCCTAAGTTTCATGTTCAGTCTAAAATACCTAAATAGGTAGAATTCCTAATTCATTTTTCTAATGTTTATAATCTTAATAAATTAATTAGAATTCAACATTCATATCATGAATTAATAATCATCTATGAATGTGAACCTCAATCCTTTGAGGAAGCCACTCAATATGATAGATGGAATATTTCTATTCAAGATGAATATAATGCCTTAATTAAAAATTAGACTTGGGATCTTGTCCCTCCTCTATCTAAAATATATATTGTCATTTTTAGGTGGATTTATAAGATCAAATATAATTAACTTGGTAACATTGACAAATTTAAAGAGTATGAGAACAACCTAAGGGAACTCAAAAAGGAAAGCAGAATAAAGATGGAGGAGGTAACCTCTAGCATTTGTGCTGCTGCTATAAACATTGGAAAAAGAGCAAATGAGGAAATCAAAACTTTGGAGGGGCCTAGAAAGAGAACTAGACAAAGCTCAAGAAAGAAAGAAATGCAAGAGTGATCTACGTAGGCAACTATTGCCATCTAGGACACTGTTGTGAAAGGTAAGGAAGCAGTGAAGATGATATTGGAACTAGAAGAATAGTTCCTAGTTCTTTTAGTTGGTTCTGCTAGTTGGTTGTGTTTTCTGGTCTTGGTACCTAGTTTTTTTAACTTTTACTATGGATTTTCCAAGTCTCTATAAAACCTAGGGGCTATCTTTGGTTGTTCATTTGTTAGCTTAAGGTCTTTGTATCTTGGTTTTGTTACTTCGGTGAAGTAGGATTTAGGCTTGCATGTGGATGTTTCTATTTTATCTTTCTCCTTTTGTTCAGGGTTTTGGGGTCCCTTTAAAACCTATTTTTACCTTAGTCTAAAACATTGACAAATTTAAAACTAGATTAGTTTCTAGTAGGTTTACTCAAAAACCCAAAACTGACTATGTTGAAACATTTGCTCTTGTATCAAAAATGAGTATTGTTAGAAATCTTATTGCTCTTACAACCTAAAATGGTTGGATTATCCACCACATGGATGTCAAGAATGCATTTTAAATGGTGATTTATAAAAAAAATTATATGACTCAGCCTAAAGCTTTCACTGATCTTAATAAAGAACATTATGTATGCAAGTTAAAACAATCTTTATATGGTTTAAAGTAAGCTCCTCAAACTTGGTATTCTAAATTTTGTTTAGAGAATTAGATTTTTCTAACTAATATTCAAATAATGATCTCTTTTTTAAATTTATTAATGGTCATTTGATTATAATTGTATTTTATGATGATGATTTATTGATTACTGGTGATTTAACTAGTTTAATTCACAAATATAAAGATAAACAAAGTCAAATGTTTGAAATGACTGATTTTGGCATTCTACATAATTTTTTAGGAATGGCTATATTTCAAGATAAAAATTCAATTGTTGTATCATAATCTCAGTATACACATAATCTTCTTGTTAAGTTTAATATGCTTGATTGTAAATCTACCACTACTCCTATTGAAGTTGGTGTCAAAAATGATCATAAACATACATGTGAAAAAACTAACCCTACTTTGTATAGATATCTTATTGTAAATTTGTAATATCTAACCATTACTAGGATAAATAAATCATATGATGTTAGTGTTGCTTCTAGATTTATGTAGGATCCTTATTTGGATAATTAGAAATTAGCTAAACATATTCTTTGTTATATCAAAGGAACTATAAACTATGATTTATTTTATTTTTCCAGTGATAACACTAATTTATATGGTTATTTTTATGCTGATCATGCTAGTGATACTTTAGATTACAAATCTACTTCTGGATATGTGTTTAAGTTTGATGAAGGTGCTATCACTTGGAGTAACAAGAACCAACCTAGTGTCTCTCTTTTCTACATAAGCTGAGTACCAAAGCGATATAAAAGCTACTAAAGAAGAAATGTGACTATGAATTCTATTAAGATAACTTTATTTTTATGTTTCTTAGAGTATTATCTTTTATTTTGATAACCAAAGTTGTATAGTTTTGGTGAAAAATCCAGTGCAGTACCAAAAAGCTAAACACATTGAATTTCATGTGCATTTCATCTAAGAGAAAATCCTCAATGGTGATATTAATATATAGTTATGTCCTATAGATGAACAAGTGGTAGATATCTTCACAAAACCACTTGGTGCTATCAAGTTTTATTAGTTTTGTGCAATGTTTGGCCTCTCAGAGTTGCCATTGAGGGGGAGTGTGCATGACAATATCACTTCCTAATGGCCATGTGTTTCTTCCATTTCTCTATACTTATTATCATTATAAATCATTATAAACTTCATGTGTAAGTTATCTGGTTTAAGTAAAATTTATGTGAAAGTTTTACTTTTGTACTTCAATACATTAAAAAGTATAATTTGGAATTGAGGTCCTTATGTTTAAAAGGCTCCAAATATGCTTAGTGATTTTTCATGAAAAATAATGAGATGTAATCTCATAATCATGTTATCCTAAACTTAATTTTGAGTATTTTACATATTATAAATCCTTTTGTTTTAAAAGGTGACTTTTGGCATGATCAAAGTTTTAAAATACATTAATTTTTTGCACATAGTATAATTCATTTATGGTGACTATGGATTTTATCCCCACTTAACATTAAGGGTGAGTGTTAAAGCATTTAAGGATTGAGTGGTGATTATTTAACCCTTAGTTTATATTGGTTATTTATTAAATAATAATGATATATTATTTATTAACATGAGGTGGAAACCTCTTGAAAATAAATAACATTATTATAATTATTTAATAGTTACCAATATTATTAATTATTTTTTAGGATGGTTGGACCCATTATTCACAATGATCACCTCCCTTCAAAATTACTTGTAAAATAGGGTTTACCCTTATTGGTTCTTTTATTTTTAAATTCATGGGATTATTTGTGGTAATTTACTCAAGATTTTTGTGAAGGTTATTTTGGAGAGGAGAGGTGAGAAGAGAAGTATTAGGGTACTTTTATCTCAATAATTAAAATCAATTTTGGTGGGTTTTTAACATCGTAGACATTTTCCTATGATAATCCATGTGTCTCTATGTGTTTTATCAATATGGGTTCATTTTATTATGCTTTTCTTATTAACTCTCTTTTAGATCCCTATGTATTACTCCATACATGAATTTAATCATTCCAACATTATGCAATTTTTTTATATTTCAACATTGTATATAATTTTTTATTATCATTCTAACAATACGTTTAGGCAAGAGGAACACTTTTCTAGTAGTAAACATTCTTCAAATAAATTTTAATGAGGTTTTTTAACACCAAATTCAACTTCGTCATGCCTTTAACTTTTTTACAATTCCTTTTAGTAGGAAAAATTACATTATTTCATCTTCTCATACCTTTTTATAGTATCTCAAAACCATATAACATCTCTCAAGAAAATTTCTAATGTTTTAAAAAGGTTATTCACCTTCTAGGGAATTTTTCTCATGCTTCAACAAAATATATCATGTTTCTAATGCTTTTACAAAAATTTGACACACTCTAACCAAAATTACACATATTATTTCATATTTCTCCAATACTTTTAAGAGGATATTTCAACCTTACAATTATATTATATCCGGATAATAAGAAAAAAATATCTTCATGTGAATTAATATTTAAATATTTGAATCAAGTATATTAATTAAAAAAATGTAATTATGAAAATTATTTCTCTATAGGTAAATGATCTTTAACTTTTTCCTCTTCACAAAGACCCACTTCACACTTCACCTCTTTCATTAGGCCTATTTTTTCACATGATCCAAGAAATATTTATATAATTTCACCCATGAAATCATCTATATTATTATATTTACCAATCTAAGAGAGGAAAAATAAGGATACTTTAACTACTTCCAACTACCATTATATCTTTAAGGATCCTACATCTCTTTCTTTTGGATTTGATACCACTGATAATAAAAAATAATAATACACATTGATGACCACCATACATTATTTGACAAGCACTAAATTATATTAAATATTCCAAGAATAAATACAATATAAAGAGATTTCAAGTCCCATAATGGGAGTAACTACTAATCTCCCTACTACCCAGTAAACATATAGTAAATAGATTAGAACTAACAAGAGTTTAGATTATAATTAATATTATTAAAATGGAGTTGGTCTTGGGACTTTAGTGTGAAGACGAAATAATATGATCAAATATTCATCTAAATCTCAAAATATTTCATTTAAAAATTATTTGTGTAACATTAGGAATGTTTTAGGCCTTTATATAAATTATAAAGATTCATAAGTTTTTCCCAAACTTTAAAGATTTGACTCATAAGATAAATTAAATATAATAGTCAATATTATATACTCCATTCTCATAGACATATACATATATATTAGGCACATTTTGATTCATATTAAATATAAAAAATATTTTAGTAGCTTATTTTGACAAAGTAACTCAACTCAAAATTAAAACCCGAATTTTGATTTAAGGTAGGAATCGATCACTGGAATTAATCAAAATTTCTTGGGGTCATATTCAAACCTCATAAGGAATTGAATTATAAACTTGTCCTTATTCAATGTATGGCCATATATTGTGTTAATTTGGAGTATGAATCACAATCTCATGGTTATGGGGGCCATCATGCATGTTTAGACCATTATAAGCCATTTGGATCATAGTGAGTTAGTTAGTAAAATTGAGGTTGGCATGAATGTTATAATGATCATGTGACCTCTTTACATTGGTAACCATTCCAATTTTATTGAATATATTCATTTTTTGATTCATGTTGTCAATATCCTAGAGATTATTTTATTTTATTTTATTTTTAAATAGTCTACCTTACATTGCTAGTTTTATTTGTGTAAATTTTTGGGTGTGGAACTATCAGTGAATTAAAGTTATAAATCCATCCATTTATGTTTTATTTAATTATACTCTTCCACAACTCATTAATATTATATGTTTACATGTTGCAGTGAAGGGATGTGAGTCTCAAGCTCAAGCTCTAGTACAATTTAGTGCAAGACATATCTTACAACTCCATCAATGAAATTTGAAAACATATATATTTTGTGCATATGTGTGGGTGGAATTGGATAATATATTCATTTAAATATTGTTTAAGAAAAAAAAATCTATTTGTTTTATCAAATTTGTATAGGAAATAAACATACATAATATATATGAAAAGTAAATTTTATAAGTCTCAAAAATAAGGCAACCTAATTTTGTCTTCTTCATATTTTTCACAAAAAATCTTACATGAGTGTCATATTCCACAAAATTTTATTTATTATATTTCATAATTAATAACCATAATATTTAACAAATAAAAAAAAATACTATATAATACAATCAATACACTCCATATCTCGATGTATATTATCCAACCTAAAGCATCAATGCACATTATTTAATCACACTAATTTCCATAACAAAATTTAACACTCATACATCAAGAAACATGGTGTGTATGTAAAAAATATCACCTTATCACTGTGGAAATAATTGATTTTGGTCTAGTGTGTCACTATCATAGTAAGCACACCAATGGTGTTAAATATTTACACATGGATGTTGTGTAGATGCATTTATTGGTGCATTGACATGTTGAGATGACATGGAATTATTGGTGCTTTATTAATTGAATAAATTCACTTCCACTTGAATATTTTTTCACTTACATGATATGCTACATTAAAAATAGGCACACCATCAAGCTAATATATAATGCACCTATGTTTATTAAGACATATCGATATGTTTCCCAATTTTTACTTATTATAATTATATATGTGTGTATCATACTTTATGGTTATTATATTATTTAATATATTATAATGGTGAACTATGATGGTCATGTTTGGAGTTGCACTAAGTACTAGTAAAAATGTGTGTAATGGTATTATAGTTTGATTATTATTGCATAAATGTGAAGATAGAATTATGGATGCACCAGTGCACTACAACCCTAATAGACACTTTATGTGAAAAATATCCATAGAACTCCACTAACCTTATTTTCGTTATATAAAATTCTGTAAAACCATATTTAACTAACTAAAGAGGTTTTTGATATATTTTTTTAAAAAGTGAATTAAAAATTGGTCCATAATGTCATACACTATTGGTAGAATAACAAAGTCCTTTAAGGAAATATTAAAAATAATGAACCACTTTTATTGGTAGAGACATGTTATGAGTCTTTCATTGCATTAAAATAAGGGTTCACATGTATTAAAATCTTAGCCTTCTCTAATTTAAATAATTACTTTTATGTTTCTATACAAACTTTCAAATTGGGAATTCATGGTGTACTTCATCAACCTAGTGATGGAAACCTAGATCATCCAATATACATATTGAAATGTAATTTTACACAAGCTAATAAAAATTATGTATCCATAAATATAATCAACTTATATGGTGTATGTTATAATAATATTGTAATGGGCTTCAAATAATTGAATAGTAAACCTCAATACATACACCCATAGTTACATACATACATGTATAACATTAAATTAATGATAAACATAGATATTCATTTTGATAGAATAACTACCTATTTTTTAATAAATCCCATATTTTTAGGAGGGTTAAATGTCCCCCCTCACAATATGGATAGAATACCAAACCATAAAATATAAAAAATTAAAATGACCTACTTTCACCCACACCCTTTATTTTCTTATATAACTAATAAATTAGGCTTAAAATTATTTAAATATATTTATCATATGGAATATCTCAAACTAGATAAAACCTACTTTGTGTATAACCGCTAAAAATATATCATTATTTATGATAAAATTATTAATAATATACAGATAATTGTGTACATCATCAAAAGGTAAAGTACACATTTAACTATAAAAAATTATATAATTTTAAATATATGATAAAATATTCCCTTAATATTTACTTTGATAAAGGGAAGGAATAATAAACTAAACTAACCTAAGTAAAATAAAAGAAGAAAGGTATTGTGTGCACCAATACCCCTCCATAATCGAAACTTATATAAAGTGAGTAAGTGAGGCTAAAACTCAATATAGGTCTTGAAAACTAAGTCATATTATCTGCACATTAATAATTTCAAGAACTACTAAAAAATTACATGTCCTTATGAACACTAATCCATCTTACTAGAATACTTGGGAAACTAGACATTATAGTTTATAAGTCCATATAAAAAATCATGTTGAATAAGTGCATCACTCTAAAATTTTATAATCATTAAAAAAAGTTTAATTTTTGAGGCTTCCAATATTTTTCCGTAATAAAGAATCAACTTATACATAAAAATAATTCATAAGTGGTCTAAATCCACTACTTAAACATAAAAAAGTTGATATATGATGCAAGTATCATAATTTTTTTCACACAATGAGACAATCACTATATCAAATTTTTAAAGATATAAAATAGGTGATACATATTAATAATTAAATAATATATTTCTATGATAAATTACATTAGTGATATGAAAACACTACTCAAAAGTGCCAATAAATCCATCTCAAATATGGCAAATGGAATCTGTGTTGATCCATCATTTCAAGTGCCAATAAAACACTCACAACATCTGCTCTTAATGGTGAACTATATATAATACAAAAGGGTATATATATTTGATATGTCTCTTGGTAAAAAAAGTATCTAATGAGGTAACCATGTACAAGTGAGGAAGTTGTATTACATTATATTGGTGATTAAAACCAATCAATGTTAGAAACAAAGTACAATAATAGAATTTCAACTATAGTACATCAAAGAGGACCAAAGTATAATATCATAAAATTTTATGTAAATTATGTGAAATTAAACAAAATTCCATTGAATTCCTATCAAAATAATAGTATCAAAAAATGAGTGAAAAAACTCATCATAATGTAAAATATATCATAATCTGAAATGGGAACAACACAAATGGCATAAAGAATTTTATGAAATAACACAAATAACAAGTCAAATCTTCAAATCCCATTATGAATCTCTATAAAATATACGTATAGTGAAAAGATAACTCACTCTGAAAGACCTTTAAGAGCAAAATATGACATATCAAAGATATAGTTCTAGACATGGATTAGAATAGTGGAGTGCCATGAAACTCCTAAAATGTACATTAAATTTTTTCAACAAAGCAACCAAAAAAAATTCAAGTTGTAATTTCTCAATTTTATATAGTAAACTTTAAAAATGTTCTTATTTTTCATGTTTTTTATTTTTTTCTATTTAATAATTAATAAAAATTTATTATTAGTTTTTTTAATATCTAAAATTACCAAAAAATATCATTGGCATTTTATCAAATCTCAATAAATCAAGCATCTAGACTTAGTTTCTCATGAAACATGTGGAAAATGACTTTTTTATGTTCCAAATGAAATGGAAGGTCAAATTTTATCTACAAAACTTGAAAATTAAAACCAAAAAGTATACCTTTGAAGCAACAAGGAGATGAAAGTTTAAAAAACATAAAGACAAGTCATTATGGATACATAAATCACAAAGTTAACAAAGTGATAATTTAAAAAAAATCTGATATCATGTAAAAAACTTGGAATGGGATCATGATAAATTAATAGGAAACCTCAATTAATACCCATATATTTTCATGCATACATGGATAACATTAAATTAATGATATGCATATATATTTAATAAGGTATAATTACTACTTATTTTTTATAATGTTTGGATGTGCAAAAAGTTTAGATGGTCCTCATAATATGGATATAATACCCATATATAAAAGTATCAAATATCCAAAGAACACACTTTCACCCACATCATTTATCTTTTTATATAGACATTAGCGTATGTTTAGGGTTCATAAATTCTTTCTCTATTTTAGGGAATTTCTCAAGTTAGACATATTCTAGTTTGATGATAACTACTAAAAGGATATTATTATTTATAATAAACTTATAAATAAAATGTAAATAGTTATGTGCACATAATCTAAAAGATCAATTGAATATTAAACTATACAAGAAGTTATTACTCTAAATATAGATTAGCATATGCATTGCATTATTTTAGATAACAATTTATCACTATAAAAATTGTATTCTTTACATGCCATGAAGTATTAAATTATTTAGTGAAAAATTTAGTGTTGCATTATAGGATATATCAATGGCTGATTATATTTCAATATTTTGAATTAAATGTAATTTTAAAGCCTAGAAAGCATTGTTATAACCTTGGCCATATCTATATTGTGGAGAATAGTGAATATATGATATCCATAGAGGATGGCATATTGGATGCAAAATTATTTCAAGTGATATTTATTCTTAAGGAGTTGGCTAAGATTGCTACATCTATAACAATGTGGTGAGCACCATAAGACTATACTATGGTAAAAATTAAGTAATTAGTGGTCTAATAAACATCGTACTAATTATTTAGAGTAGTGTCTTACATAAAATATGTAGTGATTAGATCCTATGTAAATGTAAAATTGAACATGAAAGAGAAGTATTACAAGTTGATCTTTACTATCCATCTCTATTAAAATATACACAAGAATATGCTAAAATGTGTGATGTATCTCAATGCCATGGATGAAGGAAACACTAACCAAATTTTTTACATTAATTATGGATAAATTCATATATAATAATATCATCACAAGGTTTAGTTATCTAAAAACCCTAAAATGTTATTAAGGTACCCATTTCATGACACAAGTTCAATATATGTATCATTCAAGGAATTTATGGTGATGGACAACAAAATCATTTCTTACCATCCCTAGGATAATGGAGTAGTATAAGACTTCAGTTTGATCATAGGAAATGTAATAGTAAATATATGTGATGTTGGACAACTAGATTGGTATACACTATTATGTTAGAGGTATAATCATTGAGGGGGGGTGAATTAGTGATACAATATATTTCAAACTTCAATTGTAATGCTTTAAAACTCTTAATCAATGACCACAAGCATTCATAAAGAATGTAATATGTTCATAAAAATGATAATAAATATTATGAAATATCATACACATAACACAAGATATACGTGGGAAACCCTCTAGGGAAATAAAACCCACTCTCAAGCCTAAAAACACATGGACTACTTGTCCGATAAGATAATTATGAACAAGAGACCTTTTAGTGAAGCAACCACTTCACAAGCATAACCCACCCCTAATTATTAACAAGCATCCACTTATTATATATTTTGAGAACCAACACAACACCTTATGAAATAAATAACTCTATAACTATGATTACATATCAATCTGATTGGAGAAACAATGTTTAACACCTCTTTGTCAACTCATCACACACATTTAAAATTGCTCATATAAGCAATTAATCTAAACACCCCTTTTGGATCTTTCTAGTCTTCTTTGTTCATCCTCAATCTACTATAGAATTCATCCCATCCATTGAGCACACTCCTTTTGATCTCTTTTCTTTATCTCTATATTATACTCTCTCAACACAACCACCTAAAAGTCTAGAAACCATTGGCTTGGTCTCCAATATTTATAGAGTGTTCATGAATATCATTTTTTAGGTCTACAAAAATACTTGACTTGATCCTTAAGACATCTACCATGCTAACATAAATCTTAATACCATTCTCACAGGTCAGCCATAACATCCATGGGTCATACTTAAGCAGTTATGCCTTTCAATTAGGCCTTAGTGGACCTTATAGGTCTCATAGAAACATATTCACCCATTTAGCACTTCATTAAGAAAATTAAGATCATACAATCAATTTCAAATAGTTGATTCCACTCCATATGAACCTTATGACATCTTAATGTGATTACTTATACCAAAACACTCTTTTGCTAAAGCACAAATTGCTCAAACATTATTTTGTAGATAGTAACACTAAAAATGAACAAATATCAAACTTTAAATCTCTATTACTTTAAATATACAAACATTCAGACCTTTTAACTAGATTATATATATGCAACTTGAATTCCTACACAACTTTGATTTTTACACCACCATGAACTTCATCTTGGATAAAAATATATAGTTTAAAAACTATGCACTAGTTTTCACTCATGAATTTGAAAATTCAAATTCCAACAGTCATTGAGTAAATGTTAAACATCGAGCACCTTAACCTCATATCATAATCCCTAGGATCTAAATCAAATACACACTGTCAATCCTCTCATAATTATCCTATACTTTACCTTATAATGCTCACCATTAATCTCTGATTATAGCTCCAATGATTGTGCCACTTAGCAACTCTGTGAGCCTTCCTCACACCCTGTACCATTCAGTCAATGAGCTTGTGCCACTTGGAATTTCTACATGAAATATGAACATAATTTAACTTATTTACTTAACACATGTTTTATATTTCTTACTAAATGAACAAATTCTCACTATTGATCTCTATCTATACGATCACTCACTTGTCATTGATCTTCTATCAAAGCTTATGATATTATGACTCTTGTCACTAGCATGTGCCTTCTGAGAATCCTTTAATTATTTGACTTAATACACACCATTGGATCATTATTGATAGGATCATGTAATCCATTAGATCATTATCCATTCATATTATATGCTCGCCATTAGATCTATGATCCAATTAAATTCAAGCCATAGATCTTTGATATCACAAAATTGGTCAAGTATGGTAACTTGTTAAACTCTATTGATCTGTATTTGAGAAGCCAATTTTTCACCTTTATAAAATTTTCTATGATAAAACTCATGACATGAAATTTGAAAGATAGGATCAAATTTCATAGGGTAATCCATCCATGTATCAAATTAATTTTGAAACCTTCACATGTGTGAAATATAGTATCATCAATCTACTCACTCAACTTTATCTATCAAGATGACTACTTGAAATTAGACACTCAATTAACTTCTCTAATGAATTAATTTCAATTCCATATTAATTATAATAACACATAGCATACCATAAGGTCTATTCAAAATTCACATATTATCAATATCATCCATCAATTGCCTCATTAATTCAAACACTAAAGAACTAATACAGGAACACTAAAGCACATTAAACCATACTTTGTCATTGTCAATCTAACACACATGACACCTCATCAACAACCTTGGTCACCTTGGAGAAATCATAGTCAAACCTCCAATAATATCCCACTTTTTCATTGATGTCAACACCAATATTAATCTTATTCATAAACTCTATCTATCTCTTCAAGCGTTTTCTCCCCATTTGACATAATGACAAAGTGGGATCAACTCCTTATCCTAAAGTCCTAAAAAGACTTCAAGGATCAATAATAAGAAAGGAATAGATATAAGGTATGATATAGACTCCCCTTAACATTATGCATACCTATTCTTACATTGAGCTTCTCAAACATGCTCCATGACTACATTCTTCTTTGATCATACAAAGTTTTTATGAAGATAAAACATACATGAACAAAATAAACTGCATGAACTTACCTTGAAAACATTAATAGGGACTCTCCCTAAGTCACCTAAGCTTAGGAACCCTATGATCACCTTTATACCATCTCCAACCATGAAAAAAATAACATAATTTCCTCCATACCTTCTTTCTTAGATTTAATTACATAGTCCTCTGATCTTAGGACCTGACCATTTATAAAGATCCTAACTTGGTTGATCAAGTCATCATATCACATGTTTAAGTTTACATCTATATTAGACTTATTTATATATCCACTATGATTGGAAAAAATTTACATATGTTCCTTCTCACATCCTACACAACTCTTTAGTCCTTTTAAATTATCTATGTTAGTTCCCCGTAACTCCATGCTTCACCTGGATCATGACATCTTCAACAAGTATTCTTAATGAGCTAGGTCTAATGATAACTCTTTAATACTATCCATACTTCAGTCAAAAAATCTTATGGAAACATTAATAGATCTAATATCTTCATTAATTCAACATAAATAATTGAAGTAGACTAAATAACTCTTATAAGGATCTCAAAATAATTTCCCTTTTATCCACTATAATTCATCATGGTTTATAACCTTTTAAAAATCATTCTCATGAAACTATCTCATCTTCAGAGCACTGTGAAATCGATGACAAACACAACTTTTCATATACAAAACTCTAATACCTTTTCCATGATACCAACAATATAAAACACATTCTCCTCATCCTCCATATCAACCTTGTCTTCATTCTTTCAACATTTGATCAATTATTTTAAGAAAAAATAATTGACAAGATCTTATGTTTAGGACCAAAGACCCTAAACAAACATTGATCACTCTAGAATAAGATCAACACACATTTATTATGTAAAAATAGCATCTTGACAACTCATCATACTTAATCAAACATTTGTAAACTTCTATTCTCTAATTATAGTTCTTCAGAACCAACATCTTCATTCTAATGACCTATCTTATCCTAAAATAATAATTAAATCTTAACAAGCATCCACCATACTTCTTCTTGTTGTCAAGTGTCTCCTTGAAGCTTAGTTGAAGACACCCCTTTGACATAGTGAAACTAAAAGTCCCAAAACTCAAAAGACTCACATATCTCCATACTCTCATTTGAATTGAAGTCCTACCTCATCACTAGATTGAATTTAAATTGAACCTTGACTTCATTCTTTTCTTTAGAATTGTCAACTAATGTAGAAAATAAAAACTCTTGACTTTCCTTCATGTCTATCATGGAAAATAAACCATGTTTGGTCATCTGATACTAATAGTTTTTTCTTCTTTTTAGGCTTAAGAGAAGAAACATGCTCATCTATTACAATATTTTCCTTTTATTTTAAGATTGGATTGATAATACATAGAGACAACAAATATTCATGACATAAATTTTCATCTAAAGAGAAAACATCATCACTAGGCATTGATAACTAATGTTATTTACATGAAACTCTCTCAATAATAGCTGGATGTTCTCTTAGATCTATACATACCTTAAAACTCACCTGAACTAGCATCTTGGTCTTCTCCTTGAGTTTGTCATCTTAATTCACAACATGATCAGACAGTGATAAATCTTGGCATTCTTCAACCTTTGTAGCATTCTCCACCACAATAAATAGACCACTTGGACCTGTATACTCATCATGACTCACACTTTTTATTTTTGGTTTCCATATGTTAACTTGTCTTCCTTCTTTAATATTAGGAGTCTGATTGAACTTATTATGACTTGATGGCCTTTGTTTACAAAACCTAACAATGTGACCAATCTTTTCATAGTTATAGCAAACCATTCTTCTTAAAGTGAACTCAAATTGCCTTACCTAATTTGGACAAAATCTTGTAATATGTCCTATGTCATAACAACTGAAGAACTAAACTTTGTTCATGTTATTTCACTAATGATTCCACTCAATTATAAATATGTATGATACACTTTATATCCCTATGACCAAATTAATTATAAGTATAATAATAACCATTAAAATTTGCATACCTCATGGCATTTTGTTGTTTAATCTGATTTATACTTATTCTACCAACACCTTCATTCCTTGACTAATGATTGATATTCAATATCTGATTTTTCTTATTCACATTGGTCTTTATCTTTTCTTGAGTTACATTCTTTTGTTATTCTTTGTAACCAAGTCTAGTTATATCATTAATAAGATTTTTACTATTCAAAATGTTGTCTAGATCACTTGAGCTCTTTTCAAACATCACATATGACTTCATCTTACTAGATGTGTTTTATAAATCAAATTTCAATGACTCATTTTCAATCACATACCTATAACGCTCATCTTATTTTTAGCTTTTAGGCTTATAGATAGGATTTCCAATTGACAACTAAGATGCTTGACTATATTGTCATGTTCCTTGGTATCTTCATTCATTCTTAGCTTAAACACATTGAATTTATTTTCATATTCCTTGACTTGAGACTTCATATTCTTGTTAATATTATTCTCAATACTCATTTCTTCATGAGCATTCGTCTTAAACATTATTCTATGCATAGTAACACCATGAATAAACAAATAGTCAACTTTATATCTCCATAATTTTGATTGTAAAAAAAATAATACCTTATAAATAGATTATATATATGTTACTTGAAGTCATATAAAAGTTTTATTTTTACACCACCATGAAATTCATCCTAGATCAACAGATATAGCTCAAAAATTGTGCACTAGTTTTCCCTCATGAATTTGAAAATTCAAATTCCAACGATCATTGAGTAAATGTTAAACATCTAACACCTTAACCTCATCTCATGATACCTAAAATATAGATAAAATATGAATCATAAGTATCCTCATAAGTATCCTAGACTTTAACTTTAAATACTCACAATTGATCTTTGATCTGAACTCCCATGATTGTGCCCCTTGGCAGCTCTATGTACCTTCTATACACCCTATACTATTCATTCAACGAGCTTGTGCCACTTGGTAATTCTACATGAAATATTAGAATAATTTGAATTATTGACTTAAAACATGACATTTTTCTTATTATATGATAAAACTCTCAACATTTATCTCTATTTCTATGAGTACCCACTTGTTATTCTCTTGTCAAAGCTTTTGAGATTATGACACTTGTCACCAACACATGCCTTCTAAGCATCCTTTGATAATTTAAATTAATACACATTATTGGATAATTATTGATAATATTAAATTCTCTAGTAAATAATTATCTATTAATATTAAATATTCATCATTAGATCTATGATTTGATTAAATGCTAGCCATAGGTCTTCGATATCATGAAATTGGCTAAGTATGGGAACTTACTAACTCTATTAAACTCTATTTGAAAAGCCAACTTTGCATCTTTATAAATTTTATAAGCTCAACCTCATGACCTAAAATTTGAACTATAGGATCACTTTGCCTATTATAATCCATCCATGTATCAAACTACTCCTGAAACCTTCACATGTGTGAAATATACCATCATCAATCTTCTCACTCGGCTTTATCTATCAAGATGACTACTTGAACTTAGACACTTAATTGACTACTCTAATGAATTAATTTCACTTAAATAATCATTATAATGACTAATAACTTCACACAGGCCCTCTATAGCATGTTGATATTATCAATATCATCCATTAATTATGTCATTAACTCAAAAGCTAAAAAACCAATATAGGAACACTGAAGCACACTTTGTAATTTTCAATCTAACACACATGACACATCATAAAAAACCTTGGTCACCTTGGATACATCATATACAAACCTCTAACATATTATGTTTTTATAATACCACTTATAAACAACTAAATAAATAGTACTTTTAACCTATTATATGGGAGAAAATCAATAATTATAGGAAAAACTTTAATCCCAATCCTTGGTATAATAACACTTTTTATCATAAATGATTATGACTCTTTTATAACCATAATACAAGAGCTAAATAAATAACTTGAGTTCGGGACATTGGCTACATGGATTCAAGTATAAAAAAGTAAAAGGAAAAAACCTAGCATAATAGTTATATTAAGAATGAGTAGTTATATAAAGGGCACTTGGTAATGGCATATGACTCTTAATACTCAAACTAAATTTACAAAAGATGGGTACATATATCTCACTAAAATTCCTACAATTTTTGACATGTTGAGCACTTAAATGATAAGTCACTTCGAAATCACTTTAATGAAATTAAACTTAATATATATCATAAATAAGAAAAAAAGGATCATGAAATAAGGTTAGATTACTAATTAGTAGTAGTATTATTATTTTTCTACACTGATTTGAATAAGGATCATCCAAATACAAATGGTCTTGGAAGTTAGGGATCACCATTAGTGTAATGAATCTTAAGCACAATTTATAAATACTAAGGAGTGGTGTGTTGTGCTACTTGAAAAAATAATTTTGTTTAAGGTGTGAATATTAGCACTAGGGATAGGGTAGGAAGCATTTGAATATCATATGTATTAGAGAAACATAATATGGAAATATAAGTGGAACCCCTTGTTGAAATGTGACAATAAAAGGTAATGACACTAAGGGTAGAACAATGTTGAATGATTGAGAGTTAATAAGGTGGATGGGATATTTCATTTTGAATACCAAAATAGTTTATGAGATGTTTAATAATGGGTGAATACTTTTAACTTAAGGTTTAACTAAATAAATAGTAGTAAGATTAGACACATATGGAATGAATACATGTTCACACATAAGGTTTTACAATGTAATGGTAGAAGAGATGACAACAGATAAAGGAAATCCCATAAAATGACCACTAGAGGCTTAAGTGGATGATGTTCCAAGATTTCAAGAGGAAAACCACCTACTTATATGTCATTAGTGAGGTATATGATGGAACTAATTTCTGATTAATATGTGTGTGTGTGTGGGGGGTGTGTGAGAGGATTTTAATTTCACACTATGAACTTAGAGAAACATGAAATGGATCTCTAAAAATTGTAATTAACATATTCATCAAGGAGCCTTAGGAGATATGAAACAAGGATAAATGAGATCAAAATGAGTATTAAGTTTTTTAATGAGTAGATCTTATAAAGGAGCTAAATATTTTAGTGTGGGGTAAATTCAATACATGTATTGGGCATGATGGTTAGTATTTTTAAGTAATTGAGAGTTTAATAGAGATATTCATGTATAATGACATATAAAGACTAGTGCCACATAGGAGAAATAGAAAAGAAGCATAAAAATGCAAATAAACATTGATGATGGAAAAAAATATCACTAAAGCATCAAGAAACAACCTGATGCCCTTTCTACCACCTCTCCCCCTCAACATAGATAATCTAGGTTAGTATGATAATTTGTCCAATAAACTGATTAATTTTGTTCTAAAATATCAAAATGAAAAGTAAATCCATGAAAAGGCACCATTAAATAATATATATGAAGATATCTTAACCAAGTTAGTGACACTAAAATGAAATTAATAGTGGATGAAATGGTAGAATTGGATCTTGATTTTTTTTATCATGAAGGTTCTCTACCTCCCCTATACTTCATGTACTTTCTATTGAGTCATGTGGATCATGGTACGTTATAGGTGTGTGATAATCACATCAACATTGATGATGTGTTTTTTGTGGATGAGAAATAGAGTTAAAATTTGATTTATTTTAGAACATGAGGAACATGAAAATATATGCAAGACCCTATCACTATTGATATTGAAACAGAACATATATATGACCTTGTGAACCCTAGATCATAGGAAGTTTCATAATTAATTTTGACTAGATTCATCACTAGCATTCAAAAATTATGAGTGTCACATATGCAACACAAAAAGTCTGTAAATATACCTTACATAAATATTGATATTTTGGGAAAATTTTACAAGTTTAGAAAGGATCTAGAATAGTAGATCATATTTTATATTACACAAACAATTATTATTCATGAAAATATAATGGTTGGTAGTATATAATTCATAAAGATCATTGAACTAGACCAAGAAGGGTGTGAAGTAGGTAGTGATAGAAATAAATTTAGAAATATTATTTACAATCTAAAATATTTCACTTTGGAAGTAAATGATGTAATGGTTCACTTGTCACAATTGTCTATGGGAAACCTTTTAGGAAAATATCTATAATGTTAAGGTAAAATAGTGGTGGTTTAATTCACCATAGTTTTTTGTAACTATCTATAAATGAATTTAATTAAATAACGTAAGATATTATTTTGATATTAACTTTTATAGTTTTTATTCTATGTTAATAATTTAACATAGAGTATTAGATTATATATCATTGCTCACCTTAATAACTATCGTATATTATGAGCATATATGTTTTTTAATAAATAAATTTTTGTAACCATGAAATGTTTAGCTAAATAAATGATTATTTTTTCATAGCTCAGATTTGGTATCAAATCTAGAAAATAAATGTATGATCTCAACTTCCAAAAATTAAGTCCTTGTTGTAAATACTATAGACATGGAAAATTTGTGGCATCGTAGATACAATCACTTAAGCTATGGGTGTCTTATATAATTTAGAAAACAAAAAATAGCAAGAGACTTTGCCACAATCAAGCAAAAAATTAATATTATTTCTAGTTTCTTAGATGGAAAACAATGAAGAGATCCTTTTGAAAAAGTGAATATCAGGATCCTACTCCATTATATCAAAGGCATATTAATATGTGTGGGCACATGACTCCTAGACTCAAAGTATGTAAATACTTTCATCTCTTTTTTGATGACTACTCACATAAAATGTGGGTATACCTTTTGAGAACTAAGGATTAGGTTTTCCAATCCTTAAAATAATTCAATGCCACTATTTAAAATTAAATAGGTCACAAAATTAAGTTACTCTACTCAAATCATGGGGTGAAATACACTAGTAAAATTTTCATAACTTATCTCACATAACATGAAATATGTTGATACTTAACTACTCCTTATACACCATAGCATAATGATGTTTCATAATGGCATAATCTTATCATTGTAGACATGTTTCATATCATGGTTGAGGAAACACAACTACCTTATTTATATAAGGAATAAGCATGTTTCACAATGGTCTACATGCTAAACATGTCACCTGCCAAATACATTCATGTTATTATACTAAAATATAATTGGATTGGGAATAAATCAAAAGTATTTTATCTTCAATTTTTTAGTAATAAGGCATACATGTATGTACCAAAAATATAGATATAATAATAAAACCACATGCATTTTTTTGGATACAATAAAGAGTTGAAGGCACATCAGCTCCCTGATCTAAAGACTAAGAAGGTAGTTATCAATGGATGTATTTTTTGATGAGAAAAGTGAGATCACATCACCTTATAGACATGCACCTATAGGAATTAGACATGTAAATTTATCTATTGGTAATAATTGTAAAGCTAATGATGATGGTTATCTGAGTCTTATAATAACACCACCCACTTTTCAATGTATGTCCAAGTGGTATAGTAGCACTATATGAGATAAAAAATTATATGGATCTCTAATCACGTACAACCAAGGATTCATTATATTGATTGCATAAAGGTAAATTTGGCCCTAATGAGCATAGTTTAAAAAAAAATTGAGCCCTTAATAGTTCATAAAGCCCAAGGATATGAACCTTGGAAAGACACCATGGATATAGATTATTAATAACTCATGAAGAAAAACACATGCAAACTTATTGATATTCAACCATGGAAGAAACCTATTGGATTAAAATGGGTCTTTAAGACCAAGTATAAAATATATGGAAATATACACTAGCACAAAGAAAGACTCATAGCTAATGGTTATGCTTACAAATAAGGAATATACTATGATGATATTTTTCTTCCCACAACCATTATAAATATAATAAAAATTATTTTTATTATGGATACTCATTTTGGGTGTAATTTTCATCATATAGATACCAAAAGTTTCTTCTTAAATGGATATATATAAGAAAATATATACATGACTTAACTAGAACTTTATGTCACACCTGGTCAAAAGCAAAATATGTGAAGACTTATAAAATCATTGTATGATCTAAAAAAGGCTCCCAGATCATGGTACATAATAATATATGATCATATCATTTGGCATGGATTCGAAAGGAGTCCATATGATCCAAACCTTTACCTCAAAGAGTAAGGGGAGGTTTTTATAGTAGTTATTTATGTCAGTGGTATAATCATTATTATAATTTTATTTAATATTATATATGTATCAAATAATGATCTTAAATAGTCATTCAAAGTGATATATCTTAGGATATTGCTCTACTATCTTGGTTTGGAATTATGGAAAAAGGGGTACTGTCTACTTGTGTCTCAATAAATTACATCAAGATAATGCTCACGAAGTTTTAAACGATGGGATGAAAACCAATGGAAAAATATATCGAGATAATACTTTAGTTGTCTCATACAAATATATTTACACTATTATATGCCACTCTTTATCGATAGTTGATTTTGAGTCCCATCTACCTGACATGCATTGAGTCATATATCAATTATCTTTCATGTTTCATTAGGAAACAAACTAAAGCCACTAGAAAGTAAAATAGTTGCTATTGTGATATATTTTAGGAATAATTGAGTATGGCCTAGAATAAAATAATATTACTAATCTCTTTTTTATAGGTTACATGGAATCAAATCATGCAAGTGCAAATGATGACAGAAAATCCACTTCTATATTTATGTTATTTTTTGGATCTAGTCCCATCTCATGGGGGAATAAGAAGTAGAAATTTATTTCTTATTATTTTATTGAGGTATAATATCATGTTGTAGGAGGATATGAATATGAATTAATTTTAAAATTTCACATATCTTAAATATTTTGAATACCACAAACTCAACCTATAATTTTATACTATGACAATCCCAATGTTCTTAAAATTGTTTATAATCTAATGTTCAAAAAACATAGCAGATTTCAAGTCGTATTATTATGTGATAATTTTAAATAACACAATATCTAACTCCAATATTTCCCAACTCAAGATCAATGTGCATACATATTCACAAATTTAATTACACAAGATAAGGCTGAGGCATTCATATATTCTCTTTCTTCAAATCTAAAGACCGATGAATTAAGGGGGGAATGTTAAAGTAAAATAATGGTGATTTAATTCACCATAGTTATTTGTAACTATTTGTAAGTGATTTTATGTAACTCATATAGTATATTATTTTTATATTAAGTTTGTTAGTTATTATTATATGTTAAACATATAACATTAGTAGAGTCTAGATCATTGCTCACCCTAATAATTAGGGTATATTATGAGCATATGTTTTGGTATAAATAAATTTGTGTCATAGTTAAATTTTTATCTAAATAATTTTTTATTTTTTTTCATATTTTAGATATAATTCCTTATGCCAATAATATTTCCAAAGGATAGGAAACATAGTCAATGATGAATGAATGTAATCTCCCCAAATTTTCAAGTTTTGACCTAAGTATCAAAGCACCAGATTAAGAGATAGATAATTTATCAAGGACTAAGGACAAGGTGAAAATGGAAGAGAACATATAGGAAAATTATTAAGAGAATAAAAAAATATAGTGCATAGCACCAATAGAGGAAGATGATGTTAAGGAATGTAAGGAAGACAATTGATCATGCCACATATGACACCTTGCAATATGCATGAGATGAATCATTTGTGTGAGCATGTTAAATATTTGGATAAAATTATATAGGATTACATAAAATTTATGTGTTTTTTAGGCTAGGAATGTTTACTATATATCATCTTGATTCTTAGACTAGCCTTGATATATAAACTCTCAAGCTTAATCTTGTTAAAATTCACAAAATCATAACTTGTTTTAATTTCATTATAATTCAAAATGATAGTTATTCATTAAAATTACTTATAATTAATGATATATTATGTTTTCAAATATAAAATATAATTCTAAAATTGAAACATAAATACAAGATACATGATACATAGCTCACAACATGGAGTCATTAAGACACAAATGTTTTGTTTATTGAAATCCCACACAATGAGAAAAATTTAGTGAAAGATGAAAATATATTGATTCATATATTATTATGACCAAATAATTATTACAATGAGATTTTTAAAATAAGTAAAATAATTTTTATCTTAATCACAAGCTCTCTTATTTTTCCTTCTCCAACCCTTCCTATATAAAATTAAATGATAATTATGTTCACTATTTTATTCCTATATATGTGTGTCATTTTATAATGTTTGGATATGTCATTTAATGCACTAAAATATCTATAATTTTTTTATAATCTATAGATATAATTTTTTTGTATTGTACATGTATGGTCACTATAGGTAAAATTATCAATTAATGTAGACTGATGTTTTCATAATTATCACCCTACATGAATTGACAAATATCTAACCACCACAATGGTTATGTAACCATTGCATACATGAATTTATTATTTAATCACCAAGATTATAAATATCCATTTGAATCTCTTCTCATGATTAAAAATGGGATTTGATATTGTTATCTGATGAATGGATTATTTTCTAGATCTGTATAAATCAGGCATCCTTTTATAAGAGGCTTTTGGTCCCAAAAATATTTAGTGGGAGAGATGATATAGGGAAAAATATTCCACTTTATCCTTGGAGTAACATCCTTGTTTCCCTTGAATCTTCTACTTGAGTCCACCCTTCCAAGACATTTATGGTCCCCTTCAAGTTTTTTCCAATTTATATTGTAGCAATATATCTTCCGCTAACTCTCCTTGCACATTCACAACTAAATATTCTATAGATGGTAATAATTTTCATTCTTCATCATATAACATGGATTTTTCATATAAGTTTTCATACTAAAAAATTACAACTAAATACATTCTTATAAATGAATACATTTGAATGCCTAAAATCATTCTCATAAATCTACTTCAAGATGGAAAACAAGCCATATCTTAGAGTATTGAGATTCATAACTTGTCCTTGGAGTCTTTATTTGATCAAATACATCCATATATTTTATCCCACATTAATTGTGTGTTATTTTTAGCATTGAACTTGCCTAGACTTATACTTTTCTTGAGACTTATCCAATTGATCCTTCACTTTGATATGGATTTTCCTAATCATATTAGTAAACTTTATTTTATTCCAATGTAATTTCAAGATAATTAGTAGTATAAAAAACATGATGTAAATTTTTAATTATTAGTGTATGTGTATACTACCTTATTTTATGAGTGTTATATACATGATAAAGACTTGTGCTAAATCCTTTTATACTTTTTATAATATATTATCAATTGAATTAGATTCATTGAAAAAAATATATCATTGGTTTGGATATGGAATGGTGTGATTCATTGGATATTTTTATCCATATTTCCCCACACAATGGTCCAAAACTTCCTCCCAAAAATGAGCCTCTATCTAAAATAATTAATTTAGGTAACACAAATTGTAAATAAACATTAGAAATTTAAATTACAATTATCTCAGTCTCTTTTACTATTTTATTGCATAAAATCAAAACAAATAATTATTTGAACTTCTCTAAAAATACATATAGATATACTTGGCCATGTTTTGACATAGGTAATCCTCCAACAAAACTCATAGAATTGATATTTTAAAGTCTAGTAGGTATAGGTAGTGACATGTATGATATTTATTTTATAACCTTAGGATTTATTATACAATATAAATTGCATCCAATTATTCATAATTAAACTCTACATGTACAAGTTTACAATTATTTCACTATGAAATAATTATTTACTATTACATCATATTAATGATTCATATATTTGATTCACTCTATTGATTATATTAAAAAGATATTTTTTCACTAAATGTTAACACTTTTGAAACTAAATCTAGTTTTCTCATCCATTATCTATTATTCAAGATTCACTAAAAGGCACATTTATTTAGTGACATTTTTTTTTATTTACTTAAATAAGGAAATTTATTAAATCCTTACTAGAATTCCCACATTTATTTCTCATGACTAAAACGTTAATCCAAGTAATGCATGTAATTAATATAAATTATATTTATTTATTTATCATAGAATTCATGTGCACATTAGGATTTATTCCTTTATGAGAACACCTATGTTCATTTCATTAATCCAATTGATATCTTTTTTTCTAGATAATTACCTTTATGCAGTTTACCCAAGCCTTTTACTTTAAAATTTAATTCACTTTGAAGCCATTAGCACACCTCCTATAAACATTTTTGAATGGTTTTTTAAAAATCCATTCACATAGTAGACATATTATTTTCATTTAAAATTATTAATTACCTTTCCTTTGTTCAAAATAATCCATTACATTTAATTAGTAATCTATAAACTCAATAGTAGATATAAACTCATGCTTACATTCAGTCCCATGCACTTATCCTCTATGCCAAGCATCTTGTTTCTTATGTGGATCTATCCTAAATGAAAATACATCCTACACACTACACTTGTGTTTTCTCATAGTTATATGCACTAAATTTGTTATTAATCATATTATTATTCATAAAATTTGTGCTTTATCATATTATTATTCACAACACTTGTGTTTACTCATAGTCTTATACACTACACTCGTGTTTACTTAAAATCACATGAAATCCATTCACAATTACTCTGAGTAAACTTTTTATTAATCTTATTCCTACTCAATAAACTCATTATTACCTTCAATTTTTTACATAACACCCACACTTAATCATATCCTTGTGCACTCTTCTACACCAAGCTCATTTTTAGTCCCACATTCCTCACTAGCACCTACTATCAAACTCACATGATTACACTTGTCATCCTTCAGTACATCCACATAGTATCTTGTTTTAAACAAATGGATTTTCATGTGTAAATTTTTATCCTATAATATATTAGACATATATTTGGTAAATTATCCACCGTGTACCTAGAATTTTAACTGTCACTATGAAAGGAAGTTAAATTGACTTGCAACTATCTTCTTTGTATCTGACAATAGTTGTAATTGATATTTTATTTTTGTGTATAAATATGTATTATGTGCATCTATACAAATGGTGATTACCCAAGGAGTCAATTCCTTACACATTACTAATGATAGATAACATGCTCTATATATCTACTCTATCATACACACACTATATCACATTGTACCATTGTTAATATTCATTAATATTAAATAGAAATTTCATTTATGTAAGTATAATACATTTTCTCCATTGAATGTATGTTTATTTTTTTATATCTAAATTTTTTTGTGTCCATTTACTCTACATAAGAATAAATCTTATCTTTAATGTATAGTTATATCTCACACACCTAGACTTTGGGTCTCAGTGTGTGGATCATTAGTATTAGAGAAAAAACACCCTTAGTATCACTGATGAGTGTAGTAGATGTGTGATCCCTTTTATTTTCCATTGCAATCATGGGAAAATTAATTAGGAAGACAAACAAATCCCAAATAGAAGTGTCTCATTCAAATTATCTAGAATATAATGTTCACTTTATCAAATAAACCCAACATCTATAGCATAAAAATCAATAGCTACAAGACACTCTCTAATTCATGGATAAAGGATCCATTTCTATTATATAGAAACTAATAGATCTCATGATGAATAATGTTAATTTCATTATGACTATCCATCGTGACCTTGTTCAATTGGATAAATGTCTCCTTGTCATGTATAATCTATATCAATATCTCTTTACCATGGAGAAATAAATTTAGTGCCTTGAATATGAGTGTGCTAAGTTTCAAGTGCCTAATATTCTAGTCATTAGTGTACTTCGATGCCTAATCATGAAATGTGATGTAGAGACAATGACATAATATATACTTATAATTCCCTATTATTCACCACCATCTGATTCATAAAAAAGCTTTTTTGGCAATTTTAAGAATCGTAATAAGGAAATTAGTTCCAAGTTGTTGAATAAAATGGGGTATGAAGACCAAGACTTGGGAAAGAAGGACCAAGGCATCATAAATTCCCTTCAAACAAATATAATAATGTGTAAAATGTATTTTGGGTACATTATATACAACATGGTAAAAGAATATTTAACACACTTCTCACCATAGTCATGTATTGATTATGCACCCACATCACACTCTATAGACAATAGTTTAAGTATTTCCACATGTAAACTAAGTTCTTGATCTTAATATCTCTAAAAAGAAGTTAAAGGCATCATACAAGAAGCTTAGCCATACTCCATTATCTAATTACAATTTCAACTCATGCAAGACATTTAATGAAAACATATTCCATAGTAGTGTAGAAGATGGTGCACATCTCAATAGTGAAACCATGCACAATCAAAATTTACATCTTCATAGCCATGCTCAATGCATAAGTAACCTTAGGTATATATACATAATTTGTAGTAGAATAAACATGCATAATAATATCCACAATTCCAATCAAGGTGTATAAATCACCATTAATCAACACATTCTTATAACATACGTAGTAGGATTTACTATAATAATGTATTTTTTTCAATTAATTTTGCATATTCAAACATTAGACTTCACTATGAGAAATCTAACTAGTGATCTTAATTTAACACACTAATTATGTTAACCAAAAAATAGACATGTAACAATCCATTTCGTTACTGATGACTATGATAAAAATTAAGGAAAATATGTACAATGTTAAATTACTCAATTTTAAACTACATTTATTTCAGAAAGGTAATTGCATAATTTCAGCCACAACTAATACAATAATTAAACCACTGCTATCAATGTACAAATGAATAAATATTACAATTACATCAAGTATAATGTCATAATAATAAAAATTATACAAGATACAAGGATACATAGAGCATGAGTCATAATGAACTCTAGTATCTTATGGTAATCTCAAGTGTAGTCTCCAGATAAGTACTATTGTGAGGAGAGAGAGCATCATCCAAGAAATTTTCCACACCAACCATGAACCATCGATCCCATGCACAATATCACAACTAGGGAATTCACCTCCCTTCATAGAGGGGTATATAGTGATAATGTGGGAATATACAGAGATAAGCTAGTACCTGTGTGCTATAATATAGCTAATATATGATGTGTACCATAAATAAAATACATTCTAAAATGATATCACACAAACATGTAAATCAAACATATGAAATGAAAATGTCTAACTAAAACATTATTTTGGCCAAATTTTTCAAATAGTTGATGATCTCAA